>BTPG01000005.1:199050816-199100197 GCA_036245525.1 Semisulcospira habei
GCAATATGGTTCTCATATTTAGCATGAAGCTTGATTAGTTCATCGGCAGTTAAAGACTCTATGTCTTCTGCCATGTATTGTTTTCCTAAATAAGTTTTTGACTTACCAGAAACAATAACGGAGAGAAGTCTCTGTTTCTTAGAGTCTAAGTCTTTATTTTCCACAGCATTGATATCATTGAGAAGAAGTAATTCGTCTTGATTCATTTTATAATTTAATATAATAAAAAACATTAATTATTTAATGATTATAATAAAACGTCTTATTAAATGATAATTGTATTGATGATAAAGAGATAGATAAATGGGGGATCCCAAAATAATAAATTCAATAGAGTCGCATCCGTCATGCTCATCATTTTTTAAAAATTAAAGGGTTGATTCAGAAATAACGAGAGTGTAATGGGATAACTGAATTTTGTTATTAAAAATAGCGTAAATTAGCGACGGATGCGGCTTTATTGAATGTATTGGTTTGGGATCCCCCATTTATCTATCTCTTTCCGGACTAAACTTAACAAAACGAAAACGGCTCTACTCCCGAACAAAAGTAAATCTTACTAAAAAGGTACGAAATCATAACCGTGATAGCTCAAATAAACAACACATCGTTACCTACGAATAACACATGTACGCTCTCACAGGAAAACACAACCACAATCGTAACACACCGTCAGGTCTTCGCGTGCTTTGTGACAAAATCCCCACGAAACATTAAACGTTTAGACGTTTAAAGCGTCCGTTTTAAATTCCATCGCTCTTTTACCAAATGCGACGACTGTTGATGACGCTTTGAGCAAGCAGCCAAATGCAAACCTACACCGACAGTGCAATATACACTTTATAAAAATTATCCTGAGGATTGTTTTGCAAATGTAGTCATACCATGCAGACAACAGGCGTAACCCATTGGCTGTCGGTAGCGGGTTTTTGTTGTTGTTGTTGTTGTTGTTTTTTGTGAAGGTGACTCCTTCAGCCCTGCCGGTAGCTAAAAGGTTAGCTTAACTCATTCTACCCCAACACCGAAATCTTTATATGTTGAAGTTGTCCTCTGAAGACCGCATTGCAGTGCAGAACACAGATCGATCATGAGAGTTCAAGGGTGATGCCAGAATAGCTTGGCGCCTATGGGCGCCAAGCTATTCTGGCATCACCCTTGAACTATCATGGTCGATCCTTATCTTTAGGTGGTGTGTCTGGGGTAGAAGGAGTTAAAGCGAACAGAAAATGTGAAAGACCCACAAACCTTTGTTCGTTTTCGTCGATGGTAATTTCCCCCATTATTATTGTACTTTTACTGTCGTTACTGGCTGTCTTTGTAAGCTTGGCTTTCCTGGTCAAAGCTGTATGGAGCAGAACACGCGTGACATGTTTGTATTATTCATTACAGTTGCATTGCAGGGCCGGACCTGGGAAAAGTCGATGGGGGGGTTACAGATTCAGTATAAAGCGAAGGCGCGAAGCGCCGAGCCTTCTAGGGGGGTCCGGGGGCATGCCCCCCCCGGAATTTTTTTTTTTCAAGGATGCAAAATGGTGCAATCTGGTGCAATCTGAGCCTTGAAAAAGCCATTTGTGATGGTCTGGGGACTTTGAGCTTTTTGAACAATCGAACTGACAAACTCTGGAGTACAAAAATTATCACCTGCCCCTCCCTTAAAAAAACACCCACCCACACACACACACACACACACACACACACACACACACACACACACATTTATTTATCAACAGAGATGTTTTGTATACTATTATTATTCACTACTTTTCGTTGATCGTTAACGGTATAAAGCTTTACCTTGTAGTTTATGATCATCGCCCTGCTTTCACTTTCAGTCTTGCTGCACTAGGTTCCTCGGCATTAGTACCATTTGTGAATTGTATCTTCTGGCAAAACAGTTCACTGCCTCTTTGAAGTCAATATCAACATCCCTGTGCACTTTCAGTAAAGCAAGTGCATTGAGTCTCTGTTGCCCCATTGTAGAGCGCAGGTAGTTTTTCAGGTTGCGCAACTGACTGTTTGAACGCTCACACTCGGCAGTAGTGACAGGCAGGATGCAAAGGTTCTTTAGCATGATGAACAGGTTGGGATAAAAATCCCTGTCACAGTGTTTCAGTGCTTCTGATGCCGTGGATGGGATGATAGCTGTCGCATTCTCAGCAGCACTTCGCCATTTGCAAACCCACCGTTGGTATTCTGCATCAAGGGTAGCGTTGTCTGGTAGGTCAGACTCCCACAACATTGCCAGTGTCTTCACCCCTTCTGGAACCTGCATGAAACCATCCTGGTTGTCTATTAAAGTGCTTGGCACCAGACAGAGACCATCAACTGCTAGGTCAGCATTTTTGAACCTCGAGTTCAATTCGGTTGACAGGTGTTCCAAGAAAGGAATGTCAATGCTAATCTTGAAATATTCTTCTGGAGTGGCCGCAGGTTGGTTGTCACGGAGTGTCTGGCGGGATGCTTGACGAGGAACAACAACATCAGTTGTCAAAGCATTTGCCATTTTGCTGACTTCACCAAACCAGGCAACGAACGCTGTGTCGACATCTCTTCTAATAGAAGACATGCAGTTACTGACCTCTTTGATTTCCCTGTAGGCATCGACAACATCTTTTGTTCTTTTCTGGAGCTTCACTGTCAAGGGTTTTAAGTAATGCAAACAATTGCGGACGACAACGAATGCAACGAGGAAAACACTGCTGCAGTCAAGGTGTGGAGAAAGCCAGTTGCCTTGGTCAATGTCTCACTGTCCCAAATGTCACTGTCTTCACACATTTGTCCCAAACAGTCGTGAACAACCAGGAAGAGAGATGTGTAAACCTCCAGTGCTTCATGTTTTTCTACCCATCTTGTTCTGCACAGATCAACAAGCTTTGTCTTTGTCGTGTCAGGCTGAGATGCTTCGATGGTATCTTCAAGTTTTCTTTGTCTCTTTGGAGAGTTTGAGAAAAACAGTGACAGTTCCCTCAGTGCTCCCATCATGTTTTTCACTGCAGGCAAGCCGCATGCTTTTACAATGCAGACTCAAGCTATGGGAAGCACAGTGAAAGTACAGTGCTTTGTTGTTCCTTGCTTGAAAACGTGCCTGCACTCCTTTAAACTTTCCTGCCATGTTTGCGGCCCCGTCATAACCTTGTCCTCTAACATTGTTGAAATCAAGCCCCCACAAGGCCAGACACTCAACAATCTTGTTGTAAAGTGTTTCACCTGTGGTATCTCTGCACTGGACAAAGGCCAGGAACTCTTCACGAACTTTCAGACTTCCATCGACGAATCTCAATATAATTGAAAGTTGTTCCCAATTTGAGCTGTCTGTGACTTCGTCAGCAAGCACGGTAAACTGTTTTGCTGCAATAATTTCTGCAAGAATCTTGTTGCGGATCTGATCACCAAGAACCTCTATCAGTCTGTTTTGTGTACTTTTTGAAATGTATATGGCCTTCTTATTGCATGTATCTAGAAGTTTCCGGAGAGTTTCATCTCCTGCATTGATGCACAGATTCAAAAGGGCATTGAAATTGCTTCTGTTCTCACTCTGAAGAATGCCATCATCACAGTTGCCCCTCAGAGCTAACTCCTGTCTTCCACACACTTCAACAATCCTGAAGAGGCTTGTCAGAACTTGTCGATTTGCAGCGATGTTTTCTGCATTTTTCTGATTGATTTCACTGGCGATGCTCTGCTCTGGTTTATCCATGATTGTCAAAAACTGCTCTCCATTTGCCATTGCATCTTTGTGGTGTTGTGATAACGAGTGCTTTTTGATCTGACCACAGGCTTTATTCCAGTTCTTGCATGGCGTCTTCACAAACTTGCCCAGGTTTTCAGTAGACTTTGCAAATAATAGGCAATACTTGCAGTAAGCCCCATCCTCGAAAGGAGAATACACAAGCCAGGAGTACTTTTGCAACCACTCATGCTGAAATTTTCGGTTCTTGTTGTTTATCACTGTTGTTGGAAACTGAAAACCAGGTGATGGTCTCCAGTGTTGCCTTAGAAGATGCTCCTTGTCACTGTTTGACAGTGAAACGACTCGCGTGTGTTTCATGAAATTGACTTCACCAAAATCGATATTTTTGTTGCTGGTGATCTGAGAGGAGAAATCTGAAGAGGAGTCAGAAAGCAGGCTCACATCAGGCTGGTTGGTCATTGGCATGGCAGAGGATTCAGAAAGCAGGCCCCCGGCAGGCTGCAATGCTTGAGGAGGAGTCTGAAATACAAATAAAAGTTGGGTCTATGAGAAGTCTGAAATACTAAAACGATTGTGTGTGTAACTGTGAGAGAGAGAGAGAGAGAGAGAGAGAGAGAGAGAGAGAGAGAGAGAGAGAGAGAGAGAGAGAGAGAGAGAGAGATCATAGAGAGAGAGAGAGAGAGAGAGAGATCATAGAGAGAGAGAGAGAGAGAGAGAGAGAGAGAGAGAGACCTGCAACAAGATAATTACATTTAAAGCATATATATGTCTTCGTTTACACACTTCAGTCAAGCTTAGATATATATTTATGATCTGAAATAACAGCTTTTCTTTTTAGACCCCTCCCCCCAAATGATGGACAAAATCTTTGCTACCTTATGACTCGTAGAGTCTTCTTCAGGCTAATGATAGCCAATGGAACCCACCAGTCATTTTGTTTAATATTAATTATTAAATTGAAACACTCAATCACGTATCAATTTCAGGTTGTATTTAATTTAATTTTTTTTTTTGGAGAGGGGGGGGGGGGGGGGCGGGGGGGGGGGGGGGGGGGGGGCAGTAAATTACTCACCAACACTGCTTTTACTTGTTCCCATGTCACTGTTTCGAACTCCACTGCCAGTGGTCTCACTTTGGGTTGATTTTTGTCTCTTTCGAGGAACTGCATCATCTGCCATTTAGAAAAACAACTTTTATTATTATTATTATTATTATTATTATTATTATTATTATTATTATTATTAAAAGTTTTCTTATATAGTGCTTACCTGTAAACAGCTCTAAGCGCTTTACAATTTACTCAACAACAACAAACAAAAAGAAAAAAAAAGAAAAAACAAAGACATAACATAAAAATTAAAACATGAAATTTTATCCTAAAAGCAACAACAAAAATGTAAAATAAAATAGAACCGTCTTTTCAACATCTTATATATGATTATGCATTGCAGGTGTTAACACGTCTACTACAATTTTATAATAATAATTTAATATAAAAAAAAGAAAAACAGTGGTTTTCTGACTAGTTCTTAGCTTATTTTAAATTTCATCAACAAAAGGCCTAAGGGTGAATAATCTTATTTTGTAGCACGTTGTTCACAGGCATAGGAACTGTTAACAAATTTGCTGATTTTCAGCAGTTGGCAAAATTTCAGCACATTTTTATTTTCCATTTTATTATGTAAAAAAGGCAGTGGTTGGGATGCCGTCATGATGGCTTCTTGTCATTCCAGAAACCGAAGTCGTCATGACGGTTTCGCACCCGGAAAGGCTATGTTGCCGTCACAATTGATGGCGACGCTGTCAACAAGTGGCGTCAGATAGGCTATGGTTTCCATAGTCAGCCATCAAGACGGTTCTGTTTTGCTCTCCGAAGAGATTTACGTCACAATACATAGCTAGTAAGCTGCACTAGTGATAACGATACCTTATAACTTAGCCCTTGGTTTTGTTATTGAAAACGATATTTTGCCGTCCAAAGATTTTTTTTTATAAATATAAAAGCAATATTGATCATTGATGCCGATATCTTTATTTTTTAAATTGACATTTTTAAATTTATATATCATAATACTTTGTGAAATAAATTTTAGGCTATGCATTACTTTAATTGTTACCTGTTTTGGTATTTTAATAAGTGGGGCTGTTTTATATCTATGATATTCATTATATGCAGCTAGTATCAGCTCCTACAGCGTAGGCTACACTCACAGGAAGGAAGTACCGGCGCCATCGCCACGTGCTCATTTGAATCGAATTCGGAATGGGTGAATTTTACCTAGTTCTACTGACTACATTTCTTTTATGAGACAAAATTGGATTTTAAAATGTACCCACCTTCTGAAATGGAGCTTGATGAAAACCAGCATGACAGTCGCCTACTGCCATCAGCATCTGTTTTTTTCAGTTTCGGCATTTTCGAGGAGACAGCAAAAGTGAAGTGTTACCAAAGAAAATAGATCTAGATTTAAACTTCCCCCCACAAACCTTAATGACGTCAGACGTCTTTTCACTGATCTTTCTCGGAAAGACGTGCACTGAAGGAGAGCAACTCTTTTGGGTACCTGGTTGATTCAACGGAAATCCATTTCAACGATGTTTTTGGACGATTCAATGATGGTCGTTTTAACGGATGTTCGTTACAACGAATTATCATAATTATCAACTTAGCCTCTTAATTAATCTTTCTAAAAAGTCGTTTTTGGGGGATTAGGGCTGTATCAAGGTGAAGGCGCTGGAAGAGGCTTGCGGCCAGAACAAGAAAATATGGCTGCATTTACTAATAATAGGGTTAGGGGTTGGGTTACTTGGTCGTTTCAACGGGAAAACGTTTTGGACGTTTAAACGGATCCCTTGAAATGGATTTCCGTTGAATTGTCTATAAATAACTCTTTGTGCCTTGGATCAAAAGTGACTAAAAACTGCAATGTTTTAAAAACAATAAAAAAAAAAAAAAAACAACTTTGGAACTCCCTTTGCATAAAAAAAAAATTCACTGTTTTTTTTTTTTTTTTTTTTTTTTTTTTTTAGTTGGGAGGGGGGGTTCCGAACCCAGGTAACCCCCCCCCCCCTGGGTCCGGCCCTGCATTGCGAATTTTTAGCCCTTTCAACGGGAGAAACATTGAACACCACCCGACTGCAAGAGGTATACATCCTCATGAGCCCCCGCAGTTGCGGGGGCTCATGAGGATCTATGCCCCTTACTAAAACCACTTTGTCTCTATGTTTCTTTGACGGCGGAGGCTCTTGGATGTTGAAGTTACAATGAATTCAAATAATCAATCTGCGTCGACCGGCTGTGAAGGTCGTTTTTTTTACGCCTACACCTCGGGACAATTATTTCTAATGCATCTTCACATTTGGCAATAACTATGTCATATCTTAGCTCTTTTGTTCATAGTATATAAAAAAAAAGCCCAGACAACCATCGTCATTGACATCGTCATTATTAGTATATTACCGCTACCACCTAAAAGAACTACCATCATCTCTGAATGTTGGAGTTCATTCATTGCCACTCTTCTATACTCCAGCCTTCAGGGATACACGTACACGTTAACAAAATTATTTATTTATTATTTTGTTTATATTAATATTATTTATTACTATTTTTTGGAAGAAGAAAAATTTAAGAAGAATATCAGTCAGAAGCACATTTCGTGTCAACAAGGCAAAGACAATTTTTTTTGTTTTGTCCTTGGTATATAGAACACTGAACACCCGCTTATGGACAACAAAGACAAAATCGTTAATTAAAAGTTTTTTGTTTTTTTTTTGTTATGCAGAAAATCATGTGCTTCTGTCTTGGCTGGCTGTTTCCCTGCATTTCATGCACGAAGCAGTCACTGAATGTTTTTACTGCGACTTACTGCAGTGCCTTGACGGCGGCATATGTCTTTGCTTGAAAACACGCTTCTGAATAATCAGGACAAAACAATTAACTGAAGCGTCTTTCTTTCTCTCTTGGCTATTTCCATACAGTTAACACCCTGGACATTTCAGTGTCTTGTCCTTTCTATTCGACCGCAGGTATTTTCCCTTGGCCAACCCCTTCACTACCGAGACAAAGTGAATACGATCCCACTGCAAGAGACATAGATCCTCATGAGCCCCCGCGACTGCGGGGGCTCATGAGGATCTATGCCTCTTGCAGTTGGATCCTGTTCACTTTGTCCAATTTGTGTCCATGTTACCTGCTTGTGGTTGTTGAATGAACACATATTTCAGAAACAAAAATGTACGTAGTGGGGAGGATTTAACACGCTTGGCAGTTTAACACGCTTGGCAGTTTATTGTGCTGTCTTTTCTATTCCACGGCGTGATTTTTCCACCCTTGGTTAATTATTCACTCGTATTTTACGATCTCGACTGCCAATCTGCCGCTCTAAATGTCATACCCCAACCCAGGCCCGGATTCAGGGGCGGGGGGGGGGGGGTTAGCGGGCAGGGGGGTCCATGCCCCCCCCTCCCCTAAAAAAAATGTTAGTGCACTGCTCGAAAAACTTAAAGTCCCTTTACGGGGGTGCGCCCTTATGGCCTCCTCTCCCCCTCCCCCTCAAACCCCCCCCTTACCTCCCCCCCCCCCCCCCATCCGTTGTTTGATAATTTGGCGAATGGTCACAGACGCGCATTTTCTCTCTCTACCCCTCCCCCCCCCCCCACCCCCCCGTTGTTTGATACTTTGGCGTATGTCCACAGCCTTAACACGCACGCGCCTTTTCCCTCTCTACCCCCCCCCCCCCCCCCCCGCCCCCAATCCCGTTGTTTGATATTTGGGCGAATGGTTACAGTTTTAGCACGCACGCGAACAAAATTTCTGACCCCCCTCTCGAGGTAAGTGATCCGCCCCTGCCAACCTACTAAAGACAGTTTCGCTGACGGCGGCTCCGCCCTCCTCATCAGTACTGGAGTCGCTCCATGACTGCGGGACATTGATGCGAGTGTCCCTGACCTCTGTAAGGACGGCCGTTACTATGGGGATCATCATGGCCGCCGCCGACGTGTTGCTGATCCACATGGAGATGAACCACGTTGGCAGCATAAATCCCAGTAATAGCCTGTCGAATAGCAACGGTCACCATATCAACGGTACGGTTACCAAAGTAACGATTTCAATCGAAACGGACATCATAGCAACATGCAGTTTAGCAATTATTACCCAAGAAATATGTGACATGATAAAAAGTATTAACAAAAAATAAAAACAAACTATCACCATGACAACTTAACTAAGCCACTGGAATATTTATTCCAGATACTCCCCAGACACACCGCTGGGGGAGTACGCCATAAGTATGCTTCTATTCAAGTGAGATGCTTATTAGCATGTCATGAGATGTTTAGTATCCCATTTGAATAAAAGTGTACTTGTCGCGTACTCCCCGAGTGGGTCTATCTGGGGTGCTCCAGCAAACGGTACGGGTTTTCATTAACTCATTCTATCCCAGACTCACCCCAGCAAGATAAGGATCGACCATGATAGTTCAAGGGTGATGCCAGAATAGCTTGGCGCCTATGGGCGCCAAGCTATTCTGGCATCACCCTTGAACCACCATGGTCGATCTGCGTCCTGCACTGCAAAGCAGTCTTCAGAGGACAACGGCAAAATTTGGGCATTTCGTTGTTGGGGTAGAATGAGTTAATGTGGTTTCGTTTGCAACAACGACCGAAAGCGAAGTCACGGTGGATAACCAGCGTCAACCCTGCAAGCTGGTTATCCACTTTGACTTCGCTTTTAACAACGTGAGTAGGGCGGCACACATACAGGCGTGGGTTAGAGCCCATCAAGATAAGAGTCCGGAGGGCGATTCTGCGGTGTAGGTTGGACGTCTCCACAGCCACGGCGAAAGTCAGACAGCCAATATTGAACATGATAATATCCTGCAACATCATAACAACCATTGTATTTTTAAAATAAACGGGTCGGCATCACCACCAACAACATCAACGAGGACAAAAAGTACCAACGACAAGAACGACGACGACGGCATTTTCATGACAGCATTTTTTTTAAAAAAAGTAGACGACACAAGCAACAACGACAACTAAGCCAACATCATCAGGATTGCGTCTGTTTTCCCTCATCTTACTCATGAACAAAATCCGCCCAGTAAAAACCAAAACAGGATACAAACAAATAAACAAACAAACAAACAAAAGAACGAACGAACCAACGAACAAACAAACAAACAAACAAACGAGCGAACGAACGAACAGACGAACGAAAGAACAAACGAGCAAGCGAGCGAACGAACGAACGAACGAATGGAATGAAATGACGGACGGACGGACTGAACGGACTTACTGACTGATTGGCTGACTATCAAACAAACTAACAAACAAACAAACAAACAAACAAACAAACAATGAAACAAGTATATTACTGGAGGCTTGCTTTTAATTGATGTATTGCGCGTTGGTAAGAGTATCTACTATGTTGAATTATACTTGTTACGTGGATGATCATAATTAGACATAAAATAAGCCATGACCCTCTGGTACACGAGGAAGGTTAGCTAGTTAGTGATTTTGGGTTAACTCATTCAACTTCGACACGCCACGGCAAGACAGGAATCAAGCGTGATAGTTCAAGGGTGGTGCCAGAATAGCTTGGCGCCCATAGGCGCCAAGCTATTCTGGCACAACCCTTGAACTATCACGCTCGATCTGTTTCTAGAAGTGTAATACAGTCTTCAAGGGGCAACTTCAAAATTTGCGGATTTTGGTCTTGGTGCGGAATGAGTTAATCATCACAGGAGAAAGGGAGCACGAGTGTGTCCTGATTCTGAGTAGGCGGTTTATGGGCCAGATTGTTGGAACTGTCTTATCTGTTATGGAAATAATTCTGTTAGCCCTTTTTATCCTGATACAATATTGCTTGACATTTTTTTTACTATGATAGTTCAAGGGTGGTGCCAGAATAGCTTGGCGCCTCAGGCGCCAAGCTATTCTGGCACCACGCTTGCACTGAAATGGTTGATATATCTCCTAATCTGTGATGTAACCTTCATGGGACCATATTAATTTGTTTTGTATTTTAAATGTGGTTGTCTGGGAAAGGGCTGATTACTACTAATAATACCTTAAAAAAGATAATACAAAATTGATAATAATAATAATAATAATAAATTCATTAGTTATTTATTTATTATTATTATTATTATTATTATTATTATTATTATTAAACGTATCATTTTGAAAAAGTGTACGTACGTAGCGTCCTTGACAGAACCTTATCAGGTAATGTGTACAAAGTGTATTTGAACATGTGTACCTGGACAAAGTACATGCAGACTTCGGAAGCTGGCAGCAGACCTTGCATTGGGAATATGACGACAGGCAGCAAGGCCGTGATACCCAAAGGCAGGACCTCCGTTATCCAATACACCGCCATCACACCTAGCCCGTAGGCACATTTCGACTCCTGCGGGAAAGGTGAACATAATGATGAGTGCAGTTAACGCATTGTACCCCAAGACCGAAATCCCCAAATGCTGCCGTTGTCCTCTGAAGACTGCATTGCAGTGCAGGACACAGATCGACCATGACAGTTCAAGGGTGATGCCAGAATAGCTTGGCGCCCATAGGCGCCAAGCTATTCTGGCATCACCCTTGAACTGTCATGGTCGATCCATATCTTGCTGTGGTGTGTCTGGGGTAGAATGAGTTAAAGAGACCTGCTACGTGCAAGACAGATTTAACCCCTTCACTGCCGAGAAAAGTGAACACGAAGCAACTGCAAGAGACATAGATCCTCATGAGCCCCCGCGACTGCGGGGGCTCATGAGGATCTATGCCTCTTGCTGAGATCAATTTGTATCCATGTTTCTTGGACGGTGTTGGCTTTTGGTCGCTGAATGGAAAAAAAAATTAAAAAAGTGAAGGTTAAAAGGTGTTTAAGGGAGCCAGCTAGAAGTGCATTACAGTAGTCAAGCCGTGAGAGAACTAGGGAACAAACAACGTCTTTTTGTTGCATCAATGGACAGATAGCGGCGTATGGAACTGATAGGGCTTAACTCAAATAGGCCGATCTGCATACATTCAGGGACATGCTGGTTGTGAGATTGAGAGGAGTCTACAGTTACGCCAACACTTTTGGCTGCGCAAACGAAATTTACGGTGGTTTTGTCAGCATGAATTGAGACCGACAGTAACTCGGAGATGGATCTGCGAGGAGAGGCCTTAACACATTCTGATCCAGGACCGAAATCCGAGAAATTTTAGAATTGCCCCCTGAAGACTGTATTACACTTCTGGAAACAGATCACGCTCGATCCATGTCTTGCCGTGGCGTGTCGGATGAGTTGAATGTTAAGAACAGCTTCATGATTTTATCATTTAATTTTTGTTTGTTGGCGGACATCGATGACTTGACATCTGCAATGCACTGTTCCATGGCGTGGACTGCTGTGCTAGCTTGGGGTACTGGGCCGTTGTGAAGCTGAGTGTCATCAGCATATGATAGTTGTGAAAAGGCGTGACTGTTGATAATTTCAGACGGTAGCTGAGTGTACGTGACGAAGAGAAATGGCCCCGATACTGAACCCCGAGGGACACCAACATTCAACGATGATGGCTGAGAATAAATTCCATTAACCCATTCAGCCCTGACGCACTACAGCCGGAGAAGGGTCGACCATGATAATTCAAGGGCAGTGCCAGATTAGCTTGGCGCCTGTCGGCGCCAAGCTAATCAGGCACTGCCCTTGAAATATCATGGTCGATTCATCACCGGTGCATAGTCATTAGATGACGCCTCCAAAATTTGGGAAATACGGCCGTCTGGCTGAATGAGTTAACAAGACTCTATACCTCTTGTAGTTGAGTGGTATTCAATTGTTCTTGGTAGTTGAGTGGTATTCAATTGTTCTTGGTAGTGAAAGGGTTAACGACAGACGCGGAGTGCAGTAAATGAGAAATGTGTGCTTTTGTCTTTGTAAGGTGCGGGCCTAGCCTGTAACTAAAAGCGGAACGACCTGCGCAGGCACAAATGTTCATGATTGTAAACGTGATAAACGCCACATTAACACACTGTTTCATCTGTCACAGAAAGATCTTCTATTTAGCCTGCATATGTGTGTGTGTGTGTGAGAGAGAGTGAGAGAGAGAGAGAGAGAGAGAGAGAGAGAGAGAGAGAGAGAGAGAGAGAGAGAGAGAGAGAGAGAGAGAGAGAGAAATGAAATGAAACTTTATTTCTCAAGGATAAATGATTAGGTACAATATACGTTTTTAATAGCAGGGGTTTGCTACACGGACCCTTGTAGGCCTCAGGGAGGTCAAATGAACCATTGTACCCCGAAGGCCGAAAGCGTACGATGGTTTCAATGACCTCCCTCAGGCCTAGAAGGGTCCGTGCAGCAAGCCCCTGCTACCAATAGCGTATTTGTTTTCATTCCTCCAATGTTTTCGTTAAAGAAATCAAAAAGAAATCTTCCGACCTGGATCACGCCAGACACGACTGACGACTAAGTAATATACATAATAGAATTATGACGTAATTTAAAATCTTTCATGACGTTGCCGTCTCCAGTAGTGTGCCTTTTGTTTCGAACAACATTAAGTAACTTTGTACTTTAGACCGTTTTCATGAAATTGTATAGAACAAAACTGGCATCCAAGACGCGTCAGAAAGAGGGCTACAAAAAGTCCACCATTTGTCGCTACAAGGGTTTTTGTAGTTCGGTCATGTGGTACAGATTGCGCTAAAGGGATTGGTCGTGTGACGTAGGGATGAAAACAAACATTTATACATAATAGACTTATGACGTAATTTAAAAACCTTTCACGACGTTGCAGTCTCCAGTAGTGTGCCTGTTTGTTTCAAACAACACTAAGTAACTTTGTACTTTAGAACGTTTTGGTGATCTTTTATAGAAGAAAACTGGCATGCAGGCGCGTCAGAAAGAGGGCTAAAAAAAGTCCGCCATTAATCGCTGCAAAGGTTTTTGTAGCTCGGTCACATGGTACGGTTCGCGCTAAAGGGACTGGTCGTGTGACGTAGGGATGAAAACAATATATTAAGTTATTGGTCGCAGGGGTTTGCTACACGGAGCCTTGTAGGCCTGATGGAGGTCAAAGGAACCCTTGTACCCCGAAGGCCGAAGGCCTGAGGGGTACAAGGGTTCCTTTGACTTCCCGAAGGCCTACAAGGGTCCGTGCAGCAAGCCCCTGCAACCAATAACGTATTTGTTTTCATTCCTCCACTATTTTCGTAAAATAAATCAAGAAGACATCTTCCGACCTGGATCACGCCAGACATGACTGACGCACGGTCCAAGGAATATACATTTATACATAATAGACTTATGACTCTGACGAAATTTAAAATATTTCATGACGTTGCCGTCTCCGGTACGGAGTATGCTTGTTGTTTCGAACAACACTAAGTAACTTTTTACTTTAGAACGTTTTGGTGATCTTTTATAGAACAATACTCGCATCCAAGATGTGTCACAAAGAGGGCTACAAGAAGTCCGCTATTTGTCACAAGAAGGGTTTTTGTATCACGGTCACGTGGTACGATTTGCGCTAAAGGGACTGGTAGTGCAACGGAGGGATGAAAACAAAGACCTTTATTTAATCATGTCCTTGCACACGCACTCACACAACACACACACACACGCGCGTGAGAGAGAGAGAGAGAGAGAGAGAGAGAGAGAGAGAGAGAGAGAGCAAGACGTTTACTTACCGGCGTATCATACATAAGTATGAGAGGAAGAAAAGCCAGTGGTGTGATAATCAAAATAACGGTCGACTTGACCGCCCACAGCCACTGAAAGAATCTTTTGATGCTGCACCCCGCCATTTTCACACGATAGTATTAATATCTTTATTTTGTTCTTTGTTAACCCATTCACCGGCAGCTGCTACAAATGATGTCTCTGAAACAATTGCCGTGTTTGAGGTACATGGCTATACATAAATAAGAATGAAGTTAGTTAGTCATTTGGTTTTAATGCCGAGCAACAGGCGACTAAGGCCATCTCAAGGCGGGATAAATAAGAATGAAGCCAGCAAGAGGCGTAGATCCTCATGAGCCCCCGCATCCGCGGGGGCTCATGAGGATCAATGCCTCTTGCATTTTGGCTTTGCTTATTATGTCAAGGGGTTATACCACAACACTGACTAAACGGACTGTCGTAACTTTAAAAATAACACTAGTGTATCCTAGTGTCAGTGAAAATGTACGTGGTGATGATTTACGCGGGGAGTCTTATTGTGACACATGTTATATGTCATCAGGTTTTTGCCACTCACTCTTGGTCACTGCAATGAAGCCCGTCCGTCAAAGCAACAACGCAGCTTTAGAGCACACCGTCCTTGGCATTGCGGAAAACAGCAACACGCGCGTGTCTAGAAATCGCCTCCATTCTTGTCAAAATTTCAAGCCTTGTTCGCAACACTGCCTGCAAAGCAGCAATTAAAATATGACCATACCACAAATCCAACTCCGACCCGGATGCAGATCATATACCACTAGAATTATCTGGTAAGAATGGTCGCCGTGTGCGCAGAAATGGGCGCACGTCACATTCAACCAGGTTTGCCTTTCCTGTGAAAACACACTGACTCGTCATGTTTTAGTATTGCAGCCGCTTTGTCCTTTGTACGAAACGTATCACCTTAACCCTTTTCATCCTGATACACTACTGCTTGAAATTAATTTGACTATGATAGTTGAAGGGTGGTGCGCAAGCTATTCTGGCGCCACCCTTCAACTCAGTAAAATGGTTGATCTATCTCCTAATCTGTACTGACAGTAGCCTTCGTAATACAATAAGCAACTTTAGAAAAATCAGCCTCAGGATGTAATTCGTCTTGTTTCTAGAGAAACAGCAGTAGTTTGCAGAATTGTACATTCCTCGAACACACTTTTACCGGCATTTCATAGTGTGCAAGTCCCTGATTGAAGTCCAGAATCACAGGCCAGCTCACAGCCTCACCATGGTCATTCAGGAACCATCCTTGAGATGTCACTTTCGAATGTCCTCCCGTGTAGCGCTGGAGGTAAAAATGACGATGCAAGGTTTATGGTCATGGCATGCGGACATATGGTGATACGCACGTGCCTTGACTTTCTCCGTGTTAAATAGGCCCTTCGTATGGTGTACTCGCGGACCACGCTATCACATTTTGCTATATAAGAACAGGTAAGAGAGGATAATTGAAGAGTAGACGACGGCCAACACCGGTTTCACACACCTACAGAGAAGAATCCAACGGAGAAAGAAACACGCTTAGAAAAGACAGTTATAGCACAATATAAGAATAAATAATGTTGTAACTGTCTTTTTTAAGCGTGTTCAGTTCTTCCTCCGTTGGGTTCTTCTTTGCATTTTACACGCTTGGCAGTCACGTGTTAGGTCTAGATTACACATCTACACACACAAAGTGGCGTAGGAAATGTTCAGGGTCCCTGCGCTAAGCTGTTCAGTACTGTTAGTATCCTAGAATGCAAAGACTATCGGGCCGACGTGGGCCATAGTCGGCCCGGGCACGACCTCTGTCCGATGACCTATTGCGTACCGGGATTCGTGTTCCAAACCGAGGTGTGAACAAATGTGAGGAAAGGACGGAAGGCCTGAACACATTCACGCCAAATAGTGACGCCGAGGTATGTGGCATATATACTACATCGCAGTGGTTAACTCTTTCAGCCCGATGGCCGTATTTCCCAAAGTTTGGAGGCGTCATCTAACGACTATGCACCAGTTGCAGGAGATGGATCGACCATGATAATTCAAGCGCATTGCCAGATTAGCTTGGCGCCAACAGGCGCCAAGCTAATCCATATGCTGGCACTACCTTGAATTATCATAGTCGACCCATCTCCTGCTGTAGTGCGTCAGGGCTGAATGAGTTAACTTAGCACACCGTGCATTCTGGATAAATATGCACAGCATAGAGGTAATTTGAACCCGCAAGAAGCACACATTTTCATGAGGCACCGCGGGGTGCAGGGCCCTGTGAAAAGTTATGCATCTCGCAGATGTTAGGCTCTTCGCCTAAGCGACTTTCGATTCAGGGGTCCTTTATCTCGATCACGCATTATAGTTAACTCACTCAGCCACGTCACACCACAGCAAGACATGGATCGACCATGATAGTTCAAGGGGTTTGCCAGAATAGCTTGGCGCCCGTAGGCGCCAAGCTATTCTGGCACAGCCCTTGAACTATAATTTTTTTTTTATCGAGTTGTCTCCTGAATTGTAAAGCAGTCTTCAGAGGACAACTCCAAAATGTGGGGATTTCGTACCTGGGACACAATGAGTTAACTCATTGTACCCCAACACCGAAATCCCCAAATTTTGCCGCTGTTCTCTGAAGACTGCTTTGCAGTGCAGGACACAGATCGACCATGATAGTTCAAGGGTGATGCCAGAATAGCTTGGCGCCCATAGGCGCCAAGCTATTCTGGCATCACCCTTGAACTATAATGGTCGATCCTTATCTTGCTGTGGTGTGTGTGGGGTAGAATGAGTTAAGACCTGTAACTTGGAGTTATCCCTGTGTCGTTCATTTCTTGCTCTGCGAGGACAGTTGTAGCTCTCGTTCTGCTCGCTGCTTCAGACGATTCTTGATGCACCATTCATTTTGGGACATTAAAAAACGTCGACTTCAAACAGAAAGAAAATAAAAACACGAAACAAACAACACACAACAGAACAAACAACACACACACACACATACACAACAAACAAACAAACAAACACACAAGCACCACACACACTCACACACACACACACACACACACACACACACACAAAACACACACACACACCACACCACACAGACATACCACACACACCACACACACAAACACACTCTCTCTCTCTCACACACACACACACACACACACAAACAAGGACCTGAAAAATATTATATGTTATGATACATCCCCGCCTACATAGCCACCTTTGACTGGCCAGTCGAAACATCAGTGACATAAGTACATTTCCATGAAAATGTTAAACGACCTTACCGCACGAAAACACACCCCATGACCCATTCTCTATTTATTGCTGCACTATTCAAAGAGGTATCTGGTTACCTTGCCGCAGTGCGCATCTGTGACTGATAGATGTATACTGATCAACAAAAGAAACGCGAAGTAGCCCCTTCAAATCACATTAATCCAACATTTGAAAGTCGATTTCAGACAAACCACGGATGTCAGTTACCGACATTTTAGGAACAAAATCATGGACACCAGCGTAATCAGTGTGGAAGTTTATTCCGTTTGGAGCAAGCATGGCACAGCACAAAGTCAATATGGCGTGTGACCCCCTTTGGCGTTGATGACGGCTTGGCAGCGTCGGCGCATAGAGTGCATTGTTACGTCAGTGGTGGAGTTGTAGTCGAAGTATGATAAACACACCAGACACACACACGTAGAGTTCTTTAAAGTAAACCTCGTTCAGCTGCAATCCGTCACACGTGGCTTAAGGAATGTAGACAAAACTGGAGTAACAGTTCCAACAATATTTAATTCAGCGATGTGATATCCTCACAGTAATGCTCTTTCAAATGCACAAACAACTGAATACAAAGTCTTTTCTGCTATGTCCATACTACGACTCAAAGTTTCTCATACACAGCGTCTCTCGCAATAAACTGCGTATCTCTACAACTGACAAAGCAAGACAATGTACTCACGGGCTTGCTATGCTATGCTATTTTTAAAGGATACGGACTTCCAGCTCTCGCTGATTTCGTCCAGGGGGGGTGGGCCGGGGGTTGAGGGGGGGGGGGGGGACTCACGGGCTTTGCTTCGCTTGACTTGAAAAGGGACAGGGACTTCCAACTCTCGTTGATTTCGTCCGGGGGGGGGGGGGGGCAGGGGGGTGGGGGGGGGGGGAGGTTGTCTCGCTGACTGTCTGCCGCTCCGTCGCTCAGCTGGCTGATGTTACTGCCGGGGCCGGGTGGTTGATGGTGCAGGAGGTAGGTGGTAGGCCGGTGGACCGTCGCCTATCGCCAGGCTGGTGGGTGGTGGTGTGCCAACCACTCCAGAAGATGTTGAAGGAGTGGTGGCGGTGGTGGTGGTGGTGGCCGGGGGAACCGTGGCCGGTTGTAGATGGGTCTGGGGAGGTAGGGTGGTGGAGGCGGCGGCCAGTCAATTCTTGGTCGAGGGGCCGGGCGCTGGAACGGGCGTGGTGGGTGGCGGTGCTGGGGTGGTAGTCGGAGGTGTGGTGGCGGCGTGGGGAGGAGTGGCGGGCGCTTGTTTCTGAACCGCTTGGGTGGCCGGTGGCGTCGTCGGTTTGGTTGGGTGGCGGTTGACTGGTTGACTGTTGGTGTTGGCGGCGGCGGTGGCGGCTGTTGTGGTGCTGGGTCCGTTGCGGTGCTCTTTTCTTCCTTCGTTGGTACAGGGGTTGCGTCTGTGCCTGCTTCTTGCGTAGGCGGAGCGGTGGTACCGCAACCCCTGTGTTTGGTGGTGATGGTGGTGGTCCCTATCTTCTTCTTTGCCGTCGTTGGGGCAGCTGACGTCCCTGTTGAAGTCTGTTCAGGTGCTGCCTGGCATTCGCCATCTCTGTAGGTGGTGGTGGTGGTGGCTTGGCTGGCCGTTTCTGTTGTTTTTGGTGGGTGGAGGTCCTTCAGAGCCCCGGCGTGCACCATCCACCGGGCGGCGACCAGCGCACGGTGGTAGTCGTCCCCTTCGACTGCCTTGATGATTGGGACTGCATCCTGCAGCAGGAGGACTAAATCGTCAAAGTCCATCCCCCTGAGTCGGGTCCCCGCCTCCACAGGCAGTGCCGGCCTTTCCCGGGTAATTGAATCGGGAAGGTTGACCGGCGGCGGGGAGGGCGGGAAATCCGGCTCAGTTGCCGGCTCCGACGATGTCTCCGGTTCTTCGGGCAGTGTCAAGGGGGTGACCGGGGGTGTTTCTTCCTCTTCTTCTTCATCCATCCACATCAGCAGCAGAGGAGAGAGGACGGTGTTTTTCCGCTCTCGCCAACAAGACGCCAAACAAGCAAGCAAGCCAGCCAGCCAGATACAGAGCGCAAGTGCACGGTCCACCGCACAGCCAGCGCTCCCACTACAAACAGCCGACCAAGTCAAGTCAAGTCAAGTCACACGCTCGGCGAGATGGAAAAAGGCAAGCGAAATAGAAGAAAGACCAACAAACAACAGGCGGAGGATTATGCCTCCACCCTCCCCCAAGCGTCTCGACAGCAGCCAGCGGCCCAACGGGAGACAAGGAGCTACCGGCCCCTTCTGTCTCCACCGATACGGCCGCAGGCGCAACCAGAGTGGGACCCACAGATAACAAGGACACCAGAAGGAAACTTCGTCGTGAGGCCGTTCGCTTATCCGACGGCCCCACACGACCTTTTCCAGTTCCCATCACCAGAGCATATACGAATGCTCATGCAAGGACGGGCGACTCCACCCAGCCCGTACCGTGACCAACTCACGGGCTTTCCCAGCACCCTCCTTATATACACTATCAAAATCTAGAATCTTCTACGGAAATCATGAACTCAAACAACCAGAACGAAACGCGCAGCCGAAACTCATTAACATGAATTTTCCAGAAACAATATATCAGGCTACAAAAACACGGCTGCTCACTTCAGCTCTAAATTCTAGCATATAATAAAGACACATAAAAGTATGGTATCCCTATCTATGATAGCTCAAAAAGGTACGAGAACATTCACCAAACAAAATAAAAGCTGCTCACTACACGCGCACAGTAAAAGTAGAGAAAATGTTGCGATGTCACCTAACCGACGTGACACTTACGAGGCCACTAGACAGTGCGACCCTTCTACAACGTTCCGGACTAAACTTCACAAAACGAAATCGGCTCTACTCACGAACAAAAGAAAATCTTACTAAAAAGGCACGAAATCATAACCGTGATAGCTCAAATAAACAACATATCGTTACCTACGAATAACACATGTACGCTCTCACAGGAAAACACAACCACAATCGTAACATGCATCAGGCGGTTGACAGCTGCTCTGGGGGATGTTGTTCCAGGCCTGGACAATGGTATTTTCCAGTTCTGCGGCTGTCGTTGGCCTGTGGCGTACAACGTTGACCTCCCTTTACAGGTGGTCCCAAAGACGTTGGATGGGATTGAGGTCCGGGCTGAGGGCAGGCCAGGGCATGACTGAGATGTTGTGCTGCTGAACGAAGTGCTGGGTGATACGTGCAATGTATGTCTATGTTGCTGCATTGATGAAGTTCCTGCGTCCCTCAGAAAATGGCAGGACATATGGGTGTAGTACTTGGTCAATGTAGCGCTGAGCTGTGATGCCATTTCCGCGACCTGGTACGAGTCCACGGAAGAACACAGGTCCTACTATCTGGTTCAGGGTAATCCTACCCCAAATCATCACGCTTGGTCCGCCCCAGGCATTGTTCTCCAGCACACAGCCATCAGCATAGCGTTCACCCCTTCTCCGCCACACTCGTATGCGCCCATCTGCATGGCTGATGCAGTAGCGGCTCTCATCCGTGAACAGGACGTTCTGCCACTGTCGCCAGGTCCAGTCGACATGAGTATGTGACCACTGTAGGCGTGCACGGCGATGACAGTCAGTAAGAACAGGTCCACGGGCTGGACGGCGGTTGTGCAGATTATGCTCCTCTATCCGTCGTCGCACTGTCTGGCCACTGCTGGGTGCCTGGTGGTTGCCGATAACTTCTCTTGCTGTTTCCTCGGCCGGCTGAAAGCGATTTCGCACGTGAGCCCGAAAATGTAGCGGCGGTCTTGCCATGGAGTTGTCACACGTGGTCGTCCGCTTCGGGGAGCGTCAGCAGAAGACCCGTTGGCATGATAGCATTGCTGCAACCTGTAAATGGTCGAAATGTGACATCTAAAGGCCACTGCCACAGCTTGTGGATCTTCTCCGGCTTCCAAACGCCCAAGAACTCGTTCTCGTTAGGGAGCACTAAGTCTTGGCATGGTTGATGTGGCAACGGCAAAAGTGACAAAAGGCGTAACACTGCTGATTTTTTGTTGTTGTTGTTGTTTGTTTGTTTGCCGTGCATGCTGAACACAGTTCATGACCCAACATCACCCTGCAGTGTATGCACGTGCGTGGAAAGCATACGCCGTGCGTCCTAACCAATACGGGTGCCTCGTGCACAGGGCGGGTAACACGGTTACCACAGTACGGTGACTGCATGCTTACATGTTGTTGCTCGTACACTGGCTATCAAAAATAGTGTAACTTGTATTTTCGTGGATTTATCATACAAATACAGCATACACTCGAATTTCGCGTTTCTTTTGTTGATCAGTGTATAATAGGTCCACTCCTTATTAATACACAAAGATGCTCGCGTAACGTTTCTGTAATACACAGAGCTTAAAGGGGCACAACTGAACTTTTTGAAGGCTTCAGTTCGCAAAAAGCTTTTACTGGGCTTCAGTATACATACCCACTTAGACAGTGACCACCCTATTGTCCCACCAGCTTTCTTTCGTTCGTTAACAGCGAAAAGAGGCCCACTGGAATCTTGTGACGGGTACCGTGAAAAGATTACGTCTGATAGGCCATGTTGGCTGACGTCATAACTATTCTATACGACCTTAGGTCATCTGCATAATTATAACCAATCAGAGACAAGATGGCGGATGAACCAGAGAAGAAAAAAAGAAAGTCATCATCGACTCGCGCCGACAATGACAGACTCGGAATTGAAGAGAAGAAAGAGGAAGAGAGACAATATACCCCTAAGTAGAATTGACATCGGACAAGGGAATATGGACATGTGGCAACACGTAAAGCAAGAGCTTGGCTTGACCGCCCATCCGGTGTGTTGCTTTCCTGCTCTGTGAATCAGTAAGTAATCTACTGGCTTTGTCGATTTTCCTATAGTTCCGCGAGCGCTAGTGATGTTCAGAACTGATTCATGATCCTTCAGTAGAATTTATCTCTTACTGATTTCGCAAGATTTTAGACCTGTTTTATCATATAGTTACGAGCTAGTTATCAGATTTTATGCTTCAAGGATCTGAAAACTACGGTGTGTGTCAAAGTTGCACATCGCTGTTTGTGACACGTTTTTGTCTGTGCGGGCTTTCATTCACTTGATTCACAGAGGTAGTGTTTCTGCTGCGATGGTGCATTCGTCGTTTCCAATGAAGACTTCGATGTGTGAGATGTGAAATTGACTGCAGTGCAGAAAGTGGGTCTACATACCAATGTTCTCAGTGTTGCGTGTTTCCGAGGGAGAAAGGATCAAATGTCAAACTAGGCACCGTGGACGCTGGCTCAGTCGCTTTGCGCGGAGAGTCGAACAAGCCACGCCCTCGGTGCACGATGCAGCACGATCCGCGTTACTAGTAAATACTAACAGGTCAAGCGGAACCCGCATTGTGATTTTGACAGCCTAGCGAGTATGGAAGGTTTATTCTACATTCTCGTGGAAAATTACGCCAAAGGGATGCCGGAGAACATCACACGTGTACACTGACAAGTGTGTACACCATACCGATGACCTCGTGACCTGCAGCATTGCGATACTCTGATAGTCGGCCGGGTTCTGCGACCTTGTGACGTATGGGTATAAATATGCATATTAATTCAAAACCAGGCCGATGCAAACGATAAATCCGCGATTCGGGTACAAAAACAATACACCCTGCAAACGATGAATTTTGACATTTGGCATTGGCTTACATCATAAAGCTCTAAGATAGTAAACAAAGGACTCATACACATATTGTCAGCAGTATCAGTTGCAGACAGTTTTCTGTGTTGAGTGAGATGCTTGATCCTGGGCAAAATAACTTTAAACCTTTGCGTATCGGTAGCGGTACAGGAATCATCACGACAAAAACAGCTACCGACACGCAATGGGTTTAGCTCATTACATCCTAAGGATGCCATTACCAGCTTTTTTTACATGCTCTTTGAGGACTGTGTCACAGTTCTGGAGACAAATCAATCTTGATAGTTCACGGGTGGTGTCAGAATAGCTTGGCGCCTATCATGGTCGATCCACATCCTGTCGAAGCATGTCAAGGCTTTGTGGGTTAACGGATATGGTCGAGTTGTTTATCAGTAATTAAAACACCAGTGGACTCAGTTTTTGCCGTCCTATGTTTAGACTGCCAGACAAATGTTTCTACACGATGACGTAATAGCGCAATACATGCATGACGCCAGAGTGCCACAGTGCCAGTCATCCAGTAAAATGGCGTCACTGCAGGTGAGTTGAAAATACATATACCAAGGGAAATTACTCAGCGCTAAACATACAAACAGTTAGGTCCTTTATCCCCTCCTATCAGGCACCCAATCGCCAGCCCACAGAAAAATACTCAGGTAAAGAACAAAACGATCATATACATTCCAAAAAGAATGCATCAGGTCAAGCCTTTAACTCATGTCTTTTTCTGGAACTTAAGAAGTAGGTACTAGGAGAAACACCCATACACAAACAAGAAGGTGCACTACTAAATGTGGTCGGGTAAATCCCACAGCAGATGCACAAGACTATACACAAGAATGTAACGATACAAATTTTGCCTCGAGTTATAAAATACTCGCATACCAGATAGGTGAGGTTAGCGCTGGTAGAACAGAACACATACCAAGGGAAAATACTGTTGCGTATTGTCACATACCAAGGGGAATTACTAGCCGTTTACACACCGGAGCGCATCACACAGGCCACACAGGGCAATTAGGTTACGCCTCCTTTTCACACACTGTTTTCTATTAGCCTCTTGCAACACAAACTATGAACGAAGAACCTTTCTGCCAAAACAAAACATCCACGCGGAGCCGTATCACAGGACAAACATTTTCAGCAAATCTTAAAAAAAATTATCTGTTAGCGTTTTTCACAACACTCTAATGCACTAAGTACCCCATGACAAAACTGTCGTCTGCAAGCCTGCATACAACCGTGCACATGCCCCAATAAGGCTCCCATGAACACACTAGGTCGACTAAAAGTACCCAGATTTTGCTCTTTTTCACACCACCTGTCATGCCTTTTGTTGCTCAAAACGCAAAAAAAAAAAAAAGGCAAAAATTTGAAGTTTTACATACTAAAACAATTGCAAAAAGGGAGGAATTTTTGTTAACTATTTCTTGTGGAAAAGTTACTACATGCACCGGAAGCAATTGCCCCGTGTGGCCTGTACAATGTGATACACTCAAACTGTACTGTAATGCTACCTGTCCGGTGAGTAAAAATATAATTACTCATTTTCTCCAGGGGAGTGTAATATACTGACGAGCAAAATGTATGCGAATTTTAGGAATCATCGGAAACACTTTATGATTCCAAAAACGTCGCATTTCTTTTGTTCGTCAGTATAAACGCTACATTTACTCTGTCGTTATAGTCTCCTGGGCCAGATGACAGTGCGTTACAGACCTGATCTTGTACAGATTCTTAAATCTGTACCAGGCAATGTCGTAAATAATGAGAGCAGAATGTACCAAGTGACACGTGGATGACATCGATAAGTAGCAGGTGGCAGGAACTCACAGATGTCACTAACGAAAATGTAAATTAGGTTTAACACGTTCAGCCCGAACGTATTTCCCAAAGTTTGGAGGCGTCATCTAACGACTATGCGGCACCCCCGACAGGCGCCAAGCCAATCTGGCACTACCCTTGACTTATCATGGTCGACCAATCTCCTGCTGTAGTGCGTCAGGGCTAAATAGGTTATTGCCGTTTCTTATCTATTTCGTATGTGCCTTAGATCTTGTAGTCTGCGGCATTTTGCAATCTCAGTTATCATAGCCAGTCCAGTACCGAGATCATGTGAACACCACCCAACTGCAAGAGGTATAGATCCTCATGAGCCCCCGCGGTTGCGGGGGCTCATGAGGATCTATGCCTCTTGCTGACACCACTTTGAATCCATGTACCTGGGACATCTAGGTTTTTGGGGATCCTTGAATTAGCCGAAAGATTGCAAAAACGCGGGAATGGTTATACCCTGTAGGGGTGGGTGGGGGGGGGGGAGGTATGGGCGAAGGGGGGGGGGGGGTCGAGGGGGGACTGGACTATCTTATTCTCCTAACCGTAGCCCCCATCCCCGTATTATTATTATTATTATTATTATTATTATTATTATTATTATTATTATTATTATTGTTACTACTACTACTACTACTACTACTACTACTACTACTACTACTACTACTATGATTCGCCGTGAGATGGCCTTGGTTGCCTGCTCGGCGTTAAACCCAAATAACTAACTAACTACGATGGTATTTGCTACACAAGACACACAGAGAATATTGTTTTCAGAGACTGATATAATGTGCGTTAACCCATATCATACTGAGACTAAAAGCTTCAAATTTGTATAATGCCATATGCAAGATACATTATAGTATTTACAGATAAAGATACAGACCAATAGCTTTAGTTCAAGGGTGGTGCCAGAATAGCTTGGCGCCTAGAGGCGCCAAGCTATTCTGACACTACCCTTGAACTATTTTAGTCAAACTTATTTCACACACTGGTGCCCGTATTCCAAATTATAAGGGTTAAAGGCTCATACTGTTGGTTAAAGGCTCATACGGGTTTTTTTTCTCCGGGTACTCCGGCTCTTCCTCCCCTCCACTTTGGTATCAGTTTCAGCCAACTTAATAAAATTTCAAATGCAAACGATTTCCAAAAAAACAACCTCAGTAGCTTGCTTGAGCTTGCCCTTAGCACCACGTGAATGTTCTGTGTTTACATACAGTGTGTAAATGAATGCGCGTGATTCACGTGAGCGTGCTTGTTGGGTTCAGTTCGCGGCTACATTCTGCGCATTGAGTTATATTATAGATATGAGAATGCGCCATATAAATACCATGTAATAATAATAATAATAATAATACTGTTAATTGAACCTGAATGTGTTGTAAACACAGGGCGAGTAGATAGCCTCACGCCTGGGTGGATCAGTTCGCACACTGACAGTTATCTGACTACTCAGGTGTAAGACTCTCTAACCGTGGTGACTCGTCTCATCTGAGGAAGGTTGCTAACTACAAAAGTGTGAAAGTAGAGTGTAGCTCAGGCGGTTAAACGTCGGAGCAGGAGAGCGAAGGGAATCGCCGGGTCCTGGGTTCGAATCCCGTCCCGGCCCCGGTAGCTGGACTCACAATCCAAGGGGGAAAACGGATTTGTTCAATAGCATGTCCGTTGAAAGGTCCTGGTAAATCAAAGTGGCACAGCTGGAGTGCGCTTGAGTTGATCAGTGTTCAGGTCGTACTCCATAGGCAATAGATTTCCCTGTCCCCCATAACCCACCCATCAGGGCCGTCCATGATCACCTCGGTGCTGTGGACGTTAAACCCGAACTAACCAACCAGCCTGTGCGTTCTTTACTTAGGGCTCAGCCCTGCACGTAACACCTCCTCTTGCGTTCCTTTGAGTGAGGGACTTGCCTTCAATAAAAGGGCACGTGAAAGACTTTGTCTTTGGTTTGAAGTCGGCCCCTCCTCCTTCCCCCTCCCTACCCCCCCCCCCTTGCCCCCCTCCCCAAACATCACCTTAGATTTACACATCTGTAAGTAAAAAACACTTTAGTGAGCAAGTGAGCTTTGCGTTTGGTTGAGAATATGACTTGCCTCCCGACTCTTAGGTAAAAATAGGCCTAACGGCCTGAAGCCCCTACCCCCCCCCCCCTCTCTCCTTCCCTTCTCTCTCTTTCTTGCCCCCCCCCCCCCCCCCCCCCACCCTTTTTTTTTTTTTGGCACAGTTACACTTTTAAAGTTCAATCTCCAACACGCCCAAGTCATCCCTGTAACTTTCCTAACTTGTTTATCTTTTGCATCTAGCCCCTCCCCCCCCCCCGACCTCCCCCATCCCCGGCAACCCAGCCCCCGCACCCCACCTCCTGTTTATTTTGTGGGGAGGGGAGTGCGGAGAAGCGGATGTGTCGGGGGCTCAAGCTCGTACCGTATACTGACGATCAAAAGAAACGCGACATAAAGTGTTTCCGATGATTCCAAAAATGTCGCATTTCTTTTGCTCATCAGTATATTAATTACATCAAGGCGACGGGTGCCTTTAACGGTATTGATCGTGTCTCCTGGAGGTGTGTTGATAGATTTCTGAAAATTTGCATCGATACTGCGCATGAAGCAAAAGGTACGTAAGAAAGTACTTTATCATAATGAAAGGAACATTCATCATTCTCCTTAAATCATGTGCTTTGACGAACAGACGTCATTGTGCGGCTGACCTTTAACACCTCAACTCATTCGAGACGTGCCGCCTCGAATGAGTTAACAGCCAGGGCAAGCCGCGAACGCAACATCTGCAAAAAACATAAATCCTCATAAGCGCCCGCGACCGCAGGGACGGTTTTGACTTTTGGTCGTTTAATGAACAAAGATTTCAGAAACAAAAATGTGCGTATAGTCGGTCAGCGAAGGGGTTAAAGTAACTAGTGGGCGTTAAGGACAGTTTGCGTGGGGCGTTGTTTGCACTCCATCTAAATTCGTTCTCAAATTTCATTCGATTCTGACACACGTTAAGTTAGGTCAAGAGGAATTTGCATTATTTGTTATTTGTATTTCTCTCTCTCTCTCTCTCTCTCTCTCTCTCTCTCTCTCTCTCTCTCTCTCTCTCTCTCTCTCTCTCTCTCTCTCTCTCTCTCTTTGCCCCCAACCCCCAATCCCCACCCCCCAAGCCAATCGCCCTTACCAAAGTCCAGGTACTGTACAACTCTCTCTCTCTCTCTCTCTCTCTCTCTCTCTCTCTCTCTCTCTCTCTCTCTCTCTCTCTCTCTCTCTCTCTCTCTCTCTCTCTGCCCAGCCCTGTACCTCTTCACTTCCATCAAAACACGAGTACAAGGTCTACCAGTGAAAGCTATCACAAACTTGTCTAGCGGTGCCTCATTCTTGACTTCTCACACCATTCCATGCGCAATATCCCATTTCTTATTCTGAACCACTTCACCGCCGGGCACCACAAACAAGACTCTACTGTAAAAAGACATAGATCCTCATGGGTCCAGATTCGTGGGCTCATGATATTCTGTACCTCTGGTCCGTCTCATTCACGTAGATATGTGCCCGCCTCCACTCAGCCAGATGCTGTGCCGGTTTGAGAGATTAGTTTGGGGTTTAACTCATTCGCGGTCAGCCGCATCCGGATGCGCGGCTTATGCCTGTAGGCGCCAAGCTATTCTGGTGCCGACCTTGAACTATTATGGTCCGTCCATCTCCCGAACTGCTACATCGCTGTGGGCAACAGCAAATAACCCCTCTAACTGTGCTCCTCAGTTTACAGACTCCAGCACCCGGGCAGTGGAATGCCGGGTGCGCCATCTACTATCAGGCTATTAACCCTTTGGGTGTCGGTAGCGATTTTGGTTGACGTCAGTCATTCCTGCAGGAATCATCTCTACCAAAATCGCTACCGACATCTACAAGGTTAATGGTGGGCACCGGCCTCAGAGTATCAAACAAATACAATTGTCAACGGCTGAACGGACTCGTTCTCTTTCTCTTCATTTAAATTCTGACAACGAAAAACGGAGTGTTCAATATGGAGAGAAGAACCCAACGAAGAAAGAAGCGCGCTTAGAAAGGACATTTACAACACAATTGCGGTAAATAAACTGTTGTGACTGTCTTTTCTAAGCGTGCTTCCTTCTTCGTTGGGTTATTCTCTGCATTTTACACGCTTCGCAGTGTCACGTGGTAGTTGAAGTCGTAGTATGATGCACTGAATCACACCAGGCGCAATCACGAAAGGTTCTTGTAAAGAAACTTCTCTCAGCTGCAACTCGTCACACGTGGCACAAGGTTGTAGACCACACTGGAGTAACAGTTCCAACAATATTTTATTCTCACGATGCAATCTCAGCGCAATGCATCCACAAATGCATCTACACTTTGGTACACTGTCTCTCTACAAGGCATCCACAATTCTGATACACTGCGATTTCCATACAGTGCATAACACCCCTTTTTATACTATTACGGATTTCCAGAACAATCCCGCATTCTACACAACTCAAATAATCAGAAAAGAAAACGTAACCAAAACTCATTAATATTCATGAAAAAGAACACTCTAGATCTGTCTACAATCTTTCACTAACATCTAGGTGCATTCCGTAAATTCAGTGCTTTGCGTAAATGTTGCGAAAAGTAGCCAACAACATATGTACTACAAAACTTTGACGTCATATTAGTGGTCACTAGAACGAGCGCGACCCTTCCCAAACTTTCCAGTCTAACGTAGGTCAAACTTTACAACAATGTAACGAAAATATGCGTCATTTTAGCTACGCAACAAAAATCGATCGCAATTTTCCATGCGAAATAAAACGAATCATGCTAAAAAGGTAAGTAATTCTTATTCAAAATAACTCAAATGAATATCGGATCTTTCCTATGATCAGCACACACATGCTCTAAAAAGAATAACACAACCACAAACGTAACACGCAGACACATTTTTGGTCTAGATTTAGTGTTTTCAATATCTTAGTGTTCATAATACATAATACCTCATTTTCCACGTTAACTGTGAGAGTAAGGTGCTACTGAATTTCTAGTGCGTTATCATTCAAGAGTATTATATATATATATATATATATATATATATATATATATATATATATATATATATATATATATATATATATATATATATATATATATATATATATATATATATATATATATATATATATATATATCCCTTATAGACGTGTACCACATTCTAGCCTGAAATATTGATTAAAAAAATAAATTAAAAAAAACCATCTTGTGTTAAGACCTTTATTGTAGTCTGTCTGGCCAGATTTATACCCGTCCCGCCAAGAGACGGTCTTAGTCGCAAATAACGTACAAACTCTTGCGGATTGACAGTTATATTTTTTGCTGTATTTAGATATCGGCCAGCAGTGTTCATCAGTACAAGGGCCTACCCGGCAGTGTGTGAGTTTTTCCGGCACTTTTCAACCCTAATTACTACCGTGTACAGATTGATCGCCTAGTGGGGAAACTGAAAAAAAAACAAACAAACATGTTATCTCTCACAGAAAGGCTTTAGCTGTGTACCGCCAAAAAATACCAGCTGCTGCTCGTGCGTGTGGTGTTTAACCCCCTCACTGTCAGATGACGCGGATTTCGCGTCTAAAACTACTGCACACTGACCGACATTCGCGTGAGCAACACAGATGTAAATGGGACCAAACGTGGGTACAATAAACACAGGACTAGCAAGAGACATAAATCCTCATGAGCCCCTGCAGTTGGGGGGGGGGGGGGATTTATGTCTCTTGCAGATGGGTGGAGTTCGCCTTGCCCCGGCAGTTAAGTGTGTTAAACGCATATTATTATTAGTGTGCCTCATCGAGACGCCTGACTGTTTCGCTAACTGCACACTGCATACACACTGTGATGAAAAAGAACACTATTCAAAGTGCAGACTGCCCATTTCAATAACACAGTTGTTTAGGTTGCTCAGTGACTGCAACTCTCCCACAGCCATAGACTTGTTCAATCTGAGCCGTATGCGGCATTATTTATCTTGGCTATTTTATAGCATTTGTGTCAGGTATTGCCTGTTTACGGGGACACAAATTGTGATAGATGAAACGGTGTGCGCATATAGTACGCCTCAGTTGTGCAACATTGGCACTTTTCTTGAGTGTGCTCTTCGGTAGCCGGTTTGTGTATGTGAGTTTCTGGAAGACAAGTTTATTAATGACCATTAATCAATGACCTTCACCTTTAGCTTATTAACAGAAAAAAAGGTCACGACGACATTCACGTCGCTGAAACCTTCACAAATTCACTGCGTGACAGAATCGAAGTATTCGGATATGAACAAGGACAAAAAGAGGCACGAATCCTCATGAGGATCTATGCCAGATGCAGTCGGGTGTTCTCCCCTGTGCTTCGGCATCGAAAGGGTTAACCCGTTCAGTGCCGAGAACATTTTTATACCAAACAACTGCAAGAGGTATAGATCCTCATGAGCCACCGCAACTGATTGCGGGGGTTAAAGAGAATCAATGCCTCTTGCTGACACCAATTTGAATCCACGTTCCTGGGTTTTTGTGTGTGTTGAATGAATGAAGATTGCAGAAACACAGCTTTCGTCAACTGGCCCTGAACGGGTTAAACATTTTAGCTACGTATACATGTATGCTGTCAGCATCTATGACTCTCCTCTTCTTAACCCATTCCCTGCCATTGTACGTATTTTGTTTCTGTAGTCTTTGTTTTTTCAATGACCCAAAGCACCAAAGCTCTAGGAATAGGGATACAAATTGGTCTCAGCAAGAGATATAGATCCTCATGATCCCCCGCAACTGCCTATGTCTATGAGGATCTATGTCTTACAGTCGGGTTGTGTCATTTTTTTCTCGGCAGAGAAGGGGTCAAAGCGCGCTGATTTCTGACCTTGTTATGTATACGATGGCACATGTCATATGTAATAAATATGTCTTCCGCTTTGGGATATAACTTATTAATATGCATTGTCACGCTGTGAAGACAAGAGAGCATGCTAATCACACGTGCCCACAGCCACTGAGAGAGGGATAAAAGATTTTCAGCTAAGAGTTTCGTGTCCTTGCCGAAAGGGCACGAAACTCCTTGCGGGAAATCGTTGATTCTCTCCGTCTTGTGCTCACAGCACTTATTGTCACTAGCACTGTGATTATGTAACAATTGTTTCAAAGCCTCTTGAACGCCGGCAGTGCTTAGCAGGTGCAGGCACTAGCTATGTTGACGAGAAGATGGTTTGAAATTAGGTTTTCTTCCATTTTGTTCTGTGATGCCGATACGTCTATCTGTATCATTTCAGCACAAGAGTGGTCTGATTTCAGTCACTTTACCGTGGTTTCTAATCTGATGTTGGCCGCAGTGGGCCCCACTGCGACCCGCTTCGGCCCGAAGACTTTTGCTTACATGGTTTTGAAAGTGATATGAAGATATAAAATGTTAGACATCGTCGCTTACGTTGGTACCCGTCGTGAAAATGCGTTTCTTGGCTCAACACCAGTGCTAACAAAATGGATAGGCGACCGACTGCAGCCGGGTCTCTCGCTCTTGAAATGTGCACTTGAAACGAGTAATGGATTTTTCGCTGTTTCATTTAGCCTTGGCGGCAGGCAACTATATCGCGGAGAAAGTTAAAGCGAATTGTTTTTTTTTATATTTTATATATATATATATCGCTCAGTATATAATAATATAGACCTTTTTGCATTTAGTGATTTGCTTCTCTTAGAAAGGTAAAGTATTAACCGGTTCACTGCCAGTGGGCGCAAATTACGTGTTTAAAAGCAAGGCAGATTCAGCACAATAATTCCACCGCCGATCCAAAGAACACGGGTGTCATCACTAAGGTTTAGCAAGAGGCAAAAGACTTCATGAGACCTCACATCTTCGGGGCCTCATGAGGTCATTTTGTCTCTTGCAACTGGGTTATGGCCGCATTTCTTTCAGCAGTGAAGGGGTTGAATTAACACGACACATGTTTGCTACGTGACGGAATGAAAGAAATCTAGCATGCGCCTCGTGCATGCAGCTACCAGAAGTGTTTGCATTAGTGGTAGATGCGTGCACACGATGAAGTAAATGAATACCTACTGTACCGATGGACAGATTAGCTTGGTGACTGACAATAAAACAAGATGAGGATTTCATCCCAAAGTCGTGTATTGTTTGGAGCTCAGATGCGTTTATCTTTTAGGAACATTTAGAGTTGTTCATATTTTTAGGCTTATTATGCTGATCCATTTCCCTCCTCTCTAAGCCAACCTCTGATCAACACACACGTCGACGCACACAAATAAAGACGGACACACGGCGCTTCCCGCCATTAGTACGCTCTGTGGGCTCGTGTAGCGACAGAAATCCATCTCCTTCTACTCTAACCCACCCTCTGATCCACACACACTGGCACAGAAATAAAGATGGACACACGGCGATTCCCGCCATTCGTAAGTTCTGTGGTCTGGCGTAGCATAGCTATTCTGAAGAGGAATAATAGCACTGTTTATAAAGAATCATGCGGCTATTAATGAGAAGATAGTTTGTTTGTTTTTCGTAAAAGAAAAATTAAAGCTATGTTAGCTGTTTTACAAATGACTCCGAAAAAAATGGTGCAAAAAATTGTCTGATTTTCACACTTAGGGCATGATACAGGTCACAATTGACCAAATCATACCCGACAGCCGAGACAAACAATAGGCTTATGTAAATACCGTATACGAAAAATCATGCGATTATTAATGAGAAGATTGTTTTTTCGTAAAAAGATTCAATTGTTCTAAGATTAATCCATATAATTCGTGAAATTAATCTCCATAACGTGAAAATATATTTTTTTCAAAAAATATTTAATTATCACTCAAAATGTTCTAGAGGTACAATGCTGATTAACGAACTCATTCAATATCTCCCTTTTATCTAGCTATACGCAAAATATCTAGTAAAAATAAGAAATATTACGGACTCAGTGTGGATCAAACCGGTTTTTGTGAAACGGCCATTTTCTCGCCAATGAGCATTTTAATTAAAAAATCAAAAAAAGATCCCGAGATAATTTTTTTATTCTAAAATTTCAATCTTGTCCGTCCTCAAACGCGGGCTCTAGTCACTGTCACACACACACACACACACACACACACACACACACACCACACACACACACACACACACACACACACACACACCACACACACACACACACACGTACGCACACAACACACACACGCACACACACACACACACACACACACACACACACACACACACACACATACGGCGCTTTGCCGCCAAAATGACGTTCTCTAGCAAGGTTTGCGTAGCTAGACGTGACGTCATTTTTATCTGGTTACTTCTTTGCCAGAATTTCTGTCCCGCAGGCCAAAACGTCATGTGCATGCTCCGGAATGCGCTTCGACCAGGCCCATCTCAAAGTCTACCGTATTTTAAAAATACGGTAGACAAAAACCGAACATTTTCCTCTTTCACTTCAAGTGGCTAACTGCAGTAGATCGATCATGATGGTTGGAGTGGAGTGCCCGATTAGCCCGGCGCCCTCAGGCGCCGGGGCTAATCGGACACTTCACTCGAATCATCATGGTCGAATCATCATGGTCTAATCATCATGGTCGCATTGTCACCCAAAACAAATATTTTTCTGAGACCTATACACTCCTATAATTTTGTGCACGAAGACTTTGTATGACGCTCTTGAAAACAGTGTTGATTTACGTGGTACATACTTGAAATAAAGCGTGTGTAATTGTAGGCTCACTGAGTGTCACTTTATTTTGAAGGAGCTTCGGCATGCTTACGTCATACTGAGGAAACAGAGGGGAACAATGCAAACGCCTGCTGCAGGTATAATTATGCACGTGTGTGCGATTTAAATCAGACGAACACACATGCTCACATTAGCAAACGTACGCGCGAAAACAAGGGAACAACTGAGCACGCGCGCGCTACAACACACACACACACACACACACACACACACACACACACGCACACACACGCACACACGCACGCACGCACACACGCACGCACACACACACACACACACACACACTAACGCACACGTACGCGCGCAAACAAGGGAGCAAGCACACGCGCGTTACAACACACACACACACATACACACACACGCACGCACGCACACACGCACACACACACACACTAACGCACACGTACGTTACAACACACACACACACACACACACACACACACACACACACACACACACACACACACACACTATTACATCCTTTTCGGCAATGAGATCAACGAGTTACACACGCAGATGATGAAACAGGTTTATTTTATAGACAATCACGTGTAAATTGTACATCAGTCAGTGGGTCAGCAGTGACAACAAACAACGATATCACAAACATAAAGCTTTTCGTCTTGGATCGCTTGAAAAGCAGTCACATGCATCGCGCCCAGATGCTTTACCTATCTTCCGGTACTGACACAAAAGCGGGTCCCGGGCCGATGCACAGGAAGGGGGTAAATGAATACCAACTATTTTCTGGAAAGATTACCTTGTTGACTGTAACCAAAACAAAAATTCATCTTTTACTTTAAATGGCTAACTGCAGTGGATCGCTCGAGTGAGAGTGTATAGTGAAGAACTCCAGCCGAGGCTAATCGGGCACTCCACTCGAACCACCACGGTCGAACCGAGTCACCCAAAACAAACAATCCTATTCGACCTACACACTCCTATTTTATCCCATTCAGCCCCGACGCCCTACAGCAGGAGATGGGTCGACCATGATAATTCAAGGGTAGTGCCAGATTAGCCGCTCGGCGCCTGTCGGTCGATCCATCTCCTGCAACTGGTGCATAGTCGTTAGATGACGCCTCCAAAATTTGGGAAATACGGCCACAGCAAGATAAGGATCGACCATGATAGTTCAAGGGTGATGCCAGAATAGCTTGGCGCCTATGGTCGATCTGTGTCCTGCACTGCAATGCAGTCTTCAGAGAACAACGGCAAAATTTGGGGATTTCGGTGTTGGGGTATAATGAGTTAATTTTGTGCACTAAGACATTGTATGGCGCTCTTAAAAACGTTTTGATCGACTTCATCCATACTTGAACAAAAAGCTTCCTGAGTGTCATGCACTTTCACTCTATTCTGAAAGAGCTCTGGGTACGGCATGCTCCCTGATCGGGCACTTCACTCGAATCAGAGCGGAGTTAGAGCCCAGAGAAGCTGACGCTTCAGGATGAGACGTCTGACCGCTTTTCAACAGATCCGCCACGGATAGTGCGTCTCACAAACCGCCACAGCGTATCACGTTATTTCTTGCACTTATGCGAGACGTGCCGCACACGGATACGCGGCATAATGTCACGTATCTGGATGAGGCATGTCTCGAATGAGTTAATAAATCACAAAAGATCATGACCAATACCCAGTCATATTTGCTCAAAACAGGCAAGAATAAGACACTGAACAGAAAATGACCGCTGGATGACTTTAAACCTTTCACTGCCTAGAAATATTAAATAACCCCCAACTGCAAGATGTATAGATCCTCATGAGCCCCCGCTACAGCGGGGGCTCATGAGGATCTATACCTCTTGCTTAAACCTCTCAGTGTTCGTGTGCCATTGACGTTTGACGAGTTTTGTTGAATTCACAGTGATTTCAAAATTGTAATTGGCAGTGAAGGTGTTAAGGACATATAAAGTTCTCACTGAGCTTAGGGTCCTCTGGCCGACGTCAAGCCGTAAATGGCCTGCGCATAGCTGCCACCGTCTGCCCGAAGACTCTGTGAGTGCTCACTGGGGTTAATGACTAGAACGGACTCATCAAAAACAATGGAATATCACACAACTATCTGCATTACCGAAAATGTATATATACACAATGATTAGATTATGCGCGCTATGAATGGTCAAAAAGGAAGTTAATCCCTTCACTGCAAGTTTGCTCAGAAATCTTTGTTAATTCAACGACAAACAATCCCAGTTGGCAAGAGGTGTAGATCCTCATGAGCCCCCGCAACTGAGGGGACCCATGAGGATGTATACCTTTTTCAGCTGGATCGTGTTTGACTGGTTTTTTTTCCTGGTCATAAAAGAATTAATGAAACTGGGAAAGAAATTGTGCATGAGAGCTCGTGGGTATTCGCCAGATCAACAAGGAAAATAAAAGGGTGCAAAAAAGCTGAAAGACAAAAAATATATGTGTATGCTGGTCAGGTATGTGATTTCAAACCTTACGGTTCTCAGCCGTAAGGTCCGAAATTACAGACCAGCACACATTTCGAAGACATCACTACTGTTTTTTTCCTCAGAGATTCGTATCGGAAGTTCATAATATTTTCTGATGCTGTAATGTAAGGTTGGTTTTTAAATCATTTCATGGCGTCCCGCATCAATAGCTGGGGAAGCGTCGTATTACGTTGCCGCCTGCCGGCGGGAACACTATACGACACTTTCGCAGCTATTAATGTGAAGCCTTGAATGAGTTAATATTGCGCAGTTGTTGTGTAATACTTTGCAGCAAAACATAAGATTAATATTGAAATTAGTTCAGGGTCAAACGATTAAATGAACGTGTAAAAATAAATATATTATAAGACTTAGCTTCCATGCACTTGGAGAAAAGGCTCTGAAAAGATTGTATACTCTTAATTCTACGCATGTGATGGTTTCTCGTTACATTTATCAATTGCACTGTCTGACGTTCAACTGATTCTGGATAAATGATGCTGCAACAACATGCTTTTCAAATTTAAACCGTCACTCTCGTTTTGATATTTCAGTCGCTCGATCACCGTGATGTTTATCTCAGCAGGAGCATGACAATGGAGGCCAGGACAGACAGAACACTGCACGCTGATGGTCTCCCAGAACCTGTGGACACGTGAAAACAGGCATCAGAACTCCGTTTCTTCACCAGAAAAAAAAGAAAGACAATATGACAGAACGAAAGAAAGAAAGGACGAAAATATGACTAACGAAACAACCAACCAGCCAAGCAACCAAGCAACCAAGCAACCAACAAAAAATCAACCAATCAATCAAACAAACAAACAAATAAACAAACGAAAGAACAAACGAACGAACCAACAAACGAATGAAGGAGCAACAACAAACAAATAAACAAACAAAAGCAACCAAACAACCAACCAAACAAATAACAAACAACCAAACAACACACACACACACACACACACACACACACACACACACACACACACACCACACACACACACACACACACAAAACAAAACAACAAAAAACAAACAAAACAACAACAAAAACAAAGGGATCAGAGAACCAAAGAACGAATTAACAAACAGTTAACTCTTTCGAGACGTGCCGCATCCGAATTCGCGGCTATACGCCGCGAATCCGGATGCGGCACGTCGCGAAGCAGTTAATACAGCAAGCCTTCTGGCCCTCTACCTTGAATTCCCAAGCACTTTCGCCCTCCTAACACACCCCTAAACACCAATTGAGACCCCAAGCTGTTTGCACAAAGGATTAATGAACACCGCTGACACAAGAGCCTGCCAATTATATATTGAGCCAGCTGTATCCAGTTACACTTTGTACACAATGTGCGTTTGTGGTGAATCATTCGCGATAGAACACAGACATACCTCTCGCCACGGAAACCCATCCGTCTACAGGATCAGGTTGGTTGGTTGGTTAGTTTGGGGTTAACTCATTCTCGCAAGCCGCATGGGGGACAGGGAAATCTATTGCCTATGGAGTACGACCTGAACACTGATCAATTCAGGCGCACTGCAACTGTGCCACTTTGATTTTAACGGACATGCCATGGATTAAGCCCGTCTTTCTTCCCTGGATTTCGTGTCCAGCTACGGGGGCCAGGACAGGTACTCATTCGAATGAGTTAAGCGTCGGAGCAAGAGAGCGAAGAGAATCGTCGGGTCGTGGGTTCTAGTCGTGTAATGTTGTATGTTTAATGTGGATTAAAGCCGCGTATCTGGAGGCGGCACGTTTCGAATGAGTTAAACTGCTTGACCTATTTGGGACTCTACAGGATCAGGGAGCCTTTCCCGAGTTTATATCAAGACACCGGCCCTTATCATAATCTTTGGGAACTTGCGCAAACGCCTGCCTACCTTTCGCTGTCGCGTACGCACGAGCAAAAGGCAGGGGGGGGGGAGAGGGGGGGAGGGGCGGAGGGGGGGGGGGAGGGGGCGCTTTTACCCGCTGCGCCACGGACCGCCCCATTTTAAAGTTAGTGAGTGCGTGCTATTTTCCTTTGAGGCTGTAGGCCATAAGGTTCGGACCGACTACTTGAAATCGCAGACATCAGTTCCAGCACACGGACGGGAACCTACCGTTCAGCTGAGTGGTCAGCGTGTCACTGAGGGCGGCGTTCCAATCAGGATAGCTGACTTCACAGCGAAACTCCGCACCCTGGTCCCCGGAAGACAGACTGACTGGTAGAGTGCTGAAGGTCTCACCGTAACCTGGAAACGAAAACCAAGGGCAATGGGACTATCATTAACCCCTTCACTGAGGGAAGGAGACGAGCAACATCTCAGTGAATGCAGTTGGATCCTGTTCAGTTTTATTCGGCAGTGATGGGGATAGGTTGTGAAGTCTTCTTGTTTAAAACAACAAACAAAGCAAACACACACACACACACACACACACACACACACACACACACACACACACACACACACACACACACACACACACACACACACACACACAAACAAACACACACACACACACACACACATACACACACACACTCACTCACACATATACATACACCCCCGGGGAAAAAAATAAAAAAAAATGAAAATAAATAAATAAATATAATAAATAAATAAATAAAATTTAAAAAATAACAATAGCAACAACAACAACAACAACAACAACGCTGATGAATGCTTGATTTGTCACCATCGCCATCATTATCACCATCACCATCACCACAACCATCCTGCTCGCCGCCACCTCCTCGTCAACACCAGCTCATCATCATGATCATCGTCGTCGTATTTTTGTCCTTATCCTTACCGTTGACATCAGTGTTTGCAGTGTAAATAGCGTTGCCGGAGTCCAGCCCCTTGTTGTTTTTGAACCAGTAGAGTGAGGGCGGTGGGTGAGCACGTGACGCATAGCACGTGATGTTAGCCGTTGTCCCCGCCACTGGCGAGCTGCTCCAGTAGACAGTGAGGTTGGTCGGCAGGTCTGAAACGCAGGTTGCAGCTCAAAAATGTAGTTATTTATGCATGTAACTGCGCATATATACCCATCTTTTGAAATGCTGCGCTGCTGGGGCCAGTTGCATGAGCGAGCTGAGTCCTGCACCAGCCAATAAGCAAGGTGCGCCGCTTTAGCGGCGCACCTTGCTTAGTGGCTGGTGCAGGACTGAGCTCACTCATGCAACCAGGCCCCTGGACAGGAAACTGGAACGTCAAGTCGAAAGCCTGCTTCTGCTAAGTGCTTAATGTGAAAACTTCCTTCCCTAGCGGTGAGGTTTCGTTTGAAACGAACGACTGCGAACAACGAACGAGAGATATATCTCACGGTGGATGACCAGCCTGGACGTACCAAAGGCATAGACAACACTCCAAACATCTCCAAAAGGCACGGATCCTCATGAGCCCGGCGGGTTCATGAGGATCCATGCCTTTTGGAAATACTATCATTTGGAGTGTTGTCAATGCTTCTGGTACATCCGCCGTGACTTCGCTCTCAAGTCGCTCGGCGTAATCGTAACCTCATTTAGAAAGTCGCTCGGCGTAATCGTAACCTCATTAAAGGCCCACTACCGCCGGAACTGTTCAAAGATACACAGGTTTCTGTAACAGATGGTTACGAAACGCTACACACAGGTCTAGTTATGGTTCATTTCGACACAGGACAACCCGGTTCAGCACACGTCGTCTTTATATCAAGTAACCTGACAATGACTCCGTTCCGTTTTAGAAATACAACGCTCTCCAGTGCGACAAACAGCTAAAAATAGACTGACACGCTAACCGTGCAGCGCAGAATAAATAAGTGCGATTACGCGTGTGCTTTTGCTGCGTGTCCAAACTGCAGTTAAAGTTCAATAGGTGTGTCGACAAGGCGTAACAAACACAACTGGTGCTGAAAATAATGCACCTTCAGATTCATCCGTAATGGTACTTTAATAGCTGAGACTTTAACCTTTAACCCCTTGACTGCAACTGACGACACCGCTCCGCTGAGCGGTGTCGCAGTAGCAGTCGAGGGGTTAAAAATGAGGGAAGAGCATGATTACATTTCTCTATTTAAAATTTCTAAGACAACCGACAAAAATGTTAATTATGAATACACAGATATCTCACCGACGACAGTGAGGGAGGCGGAAAGGGAGTACGAGCCCGCGGCACACGTGTACATTGCGTTGTCGCTGAGGGTGACGTTGATGATGGTCAGGTTGTATGTGCCGCTTGGCTGGTAGTGAGCATTCACGAAAAGCGCGTCCGTCGTCAGTGCGTTAGTCTGGCCGGCCTGAAAAGCGACACGTACGCAAACACACACGTAACTATTATGCGCTTGTCTGTTATTGTGCATGTAGAGACCGGTTAACTATATGCCTCGGCCGGTGACTATCCTTATAATTATTTCGATCAAAGGAGAGAACAGAAACGTGCTGGTCTGTGATTTTGGACCTTACGGCTTAACATATTTTACTACCATGCAGACAAAGAAAAAAAAAATAGAACGCTTTCTGAACAGTTGTACTGGCAACGGAAAACAATCTGCAAAAATCACATCTAAGAAAACGTGACCGTTTCCTTTTCCAACTAAAAGAAAGCTTGCAGTGAAAGTTGCAATGAACGTACAAATGACTTTATAAAAAGATGAAACCAAAACTTACTAAATACCACTTGACAGTCTCCGAACTCGTCTTCCCACACACCAGGCACGCGATAGTGGCGTTCTTTCCGATCTGTGCTGACGTGTTGTATGGCGCGACGTCAACCGTTAGGGCGTCAGCACCTGTGCCAGTTACGTGTTCATGTGTGTATTGTTTCAAATATAATAACGAGCAAAAGAAATGCGACATTTTTGGAATCATCGGAAACAGTACAGTTGGCTGGCTGGAAAATTCAGCCGTTTCATGCATTCGTTATAGTTGACATTTTGGTCTCGCAAAACCCTACTGATGTCAAACAGCACCAGAAATGCACTGAACCTTGTTTATATTCACCCCTTCACTGACGAGAAAAACGGAACACAATACACATGCGAGAGACATAGATCATCATGAGCCCCCGCATTCGCGGGGGCTCATGAGGATCTATGTCTCTTGCTAAGACCTGTTTGCATCTATGTTCCTTCGACCTGTGTGACTTTCGGTCGTTGAATGAACAAAGATTTCCGAAATACAATAGTATACCTGAAATGGTATGGAAGGGGTTAAACTGTACCGTTTGCGGGAGTACTTCCCAGACATAAGCCTACCCGCTCGGGAGTACGCCACGAGTACACTTCTAAGTTCACTTCTCGATAATCCCAGACTCTCACATGAATCTCACGCGAGGTAAACGAAACGTGACATTTTTGGAATCACAAAAGTGTGTCCGATAATAATAATAATAATAATAATAATAATAATAATAATAATAATAATAATAATAATAATAATAATAATAATAATAATGTATAGCGCCTAACCTCGGATTAGAGCTCTAGGCGCTTAACAAAAACTAATTGTACAAAAATAACTAATTACAAAAACGCAATGTACAAAATGTTGCTTTAAAAATAATAATAATAATAATAAAAATACAACGTACTCTATAAACAATCTATAAAGTCACCATTCAAAAATGATCTCCGATGATTTCAAACATGCCGCATTTTTTTTTTTTTTTTGCTCATAAGTATAGAACTGTGCTATGGCATATTCCTCTCGTTGGTCCTATCTGGGGACTACTACGGCATGTGTAAAGGGTTGTAAAAGAATTTAAAAAGGTAAGGGAAAAACCAAACAAAGTGAAACAGAAATAAAATGGGGGAAAAAAACATGCTTCGAAATAGCAGGGAAAGAACAGTTATCGGGTGTGTCCTTATTGTTCCGAGGCGTGTTTCTTTTGTGTTTCCTTATTTCCTTGACTTCAAATGCAACAAATACCCGTGAAAACATTAGTTAGTTATTTGGGTTCAACGCCGAGCAGGCGACCACAGCCATTTCACGGTGGGAAAGGTGAAAATCCTGCCAGCCAAACTAAAAAAAATGTTTTGAGACAAGATGTAAATATATATTTAAAATATTTCAGGCTAAAATGTCGTACAAGTCTATAATCCTTTTCATCCTGATACACTACTGCTTGAAATTAGTTTGACTGTGATAGTTCAAGGGTGGTGCCATCCTTAAACTAAAATGGCTGATTGTGATGAAGCTCTATGCTCGTGCATAGTGCTCATACATTAGGGTTAGTACGGTACGGTTTTTGTTAACGGTTTGTTTGTGCCGATAGTCCGGGTGGCATGAGGCTCCACGTGAAATCTGTAAGGCATGGTTAGCACGGAGTTTTGGTGAGTACTGTTATAGTGAGTTCTAGGCAAAAGTCAGTCTGGCAGAGCAGTAGATCGCTAGTACGGGCTGTCTTGTTGTATGAAACGGATGTGTTTGAGATACCTAGCCCGTATTCCAAGACTCTGAAGCCTAGATTTCAGGTATGTTTCTATATATGTAGTATTGATAGTTGCTTAGTTAAAGACAGTATGCGCTGGTAAGAGTAATTTGCTTGTATAGTGTTGACCGGTTTGGTTTAGTTATGTTGGTTTAGAATTCAGTGAAGTAACCGGTGTTTTTGTATACAGTTGTTTACCGCGATAGATAACTAAAGGAATGTGAGGTGTGTATGTCTAAGCCGCTATGAAGATAGTACGTGGTTCGTTAAGCATAGTCTTTTCCAGTGTATAGAGTAGTGTATAGCAAGAGAGTTAGGCTATAGTCTGTTTCAAGATAGTGACAGAGATATGGGGGTGTTACGGAAGTAGACAGTTTATGAAGCACGTGTGTGTGTGTGAATGAACGTGTGAGTTATTTGTATCGGCCAGGTTACGTGACGTTTCTCATTGATCCAATATGTTGTGTGTTTAGCAAGTGTTACGTTGGGACTTTTGTTGTCGTATTCAGAGTGCTTGTAAAGAGGGAGCGACGGACGCCGAGACGTCGAGTCACCAGACCTAACGTGAGGTCATCACCCCTCCAGCTCGTCACTCAGGGAGTGAAGCGACCGGGACCGAGACACCCGAGTCAAAGCGAGAACTGCGCTACAGTACGAGTACGAGGACGTCCGTGCCAAAGAGACAGGACGGCAGGAAGAAGCGTACAACGAAGGACTTGCACGCCTAGACGTGAGAAGGACCAACGTAACCAGGCAATAACATCAAACAGGTTGGAGACAGTGTGAAACTAAAGCCTAGCCTGGCCGAGATAGTGTGTGATGTGTATGTGATGTGGATGCTGGGTGTGGGGAAAGGAGTGATGTATATAGCTTGATAGTTGTGAGCGTTTTTTTTTTGTATATTTATCTTGTATAAAAGTCACTTTAGAAAGGGAGCCCGTGTGTTTGTTTTACCGCATGAATGCGCCCGTCTGAGTCAGTGGCGGTGTATGCGTCTGTGCGTGCGACTGTGGGCAAGTCTGCGTGCGTTACACCGATCTTTCTCTTAATCTCTCTGTAATGTAGCCTTCACCCTGAGAAAACTGAAAACAGACCACTTACCTAGTAGGGTGGCCATCACAATTAAACAGAGAAGCAACATAGTGGACGTTTTCGACGCACAGTTAGAGCAGTTAAAGCTGTGAAGATAAGCCTCGTAGACCGTCCTTCGGGCTTCAAACTGAGTAAAAGGAAAGTGTCAAAAACAATTTAAACATCACTTTGTTTTTCTGACGTCTGTCTTCAATCTATCTGCCCTTTGAAAGTTCTAGTTCCCATTTATACCACCACACGTCCGTGCAGTTAGTATCACCATGACGACACAACATGGTTGACCACACAGCAACGGCTGTCAGTCGGTGGTAAACTGGACAAGCTATTCCCGGCCACTACCGGTTCATACCTTATACAAATTGCTACTTTTGTCAGAGAAGAAAAAACTAAAACTTTTATTTACTTACCTATTCATTTTTTTATTTAGGAGGAGGTTGGGAAGGGGGGTGGGGGGGGGGTTGTGGAGAAGAAAAAGGAAACAATAAAAGACAGAAGGTATTACTTGTTCCTTGCATAATGTCACTCATAAAATGATGACTGTTTTGTCTAAACCATCCTTTTTTAGATTTCCTTTTTTGGTTGATAACTCAACAATGATGTTTATCAAATCGCAAAATATACACATTTTGATCTTGAATATATTTAATAAATGTATTACCATTTGATACATTTTATTCAACCCTTTCTTTATCTATGCGTTGTAAAAATAAATAAATAAATAAATAAATAAATAAATAAATTTTTAAAAAGGCAGAATGAAACTAACAGCGTAATTTCCTACTAAACGTTTCACCTGATGCTTACACTAATTTACTTCGTGCTGGTCCAGACTTGAATCCTATGACAAAGACAATGGATTTTGGAGAGGGCGTGTCCATTCCATAATCCGTGACCATGACGGGAACGTCAGTCATTGGCTGAATCCCCCTCTAAGTTGACGCTGGTCATAACGAGTCGCTATGTCCACATACATTAACGTATTTGGGAGTACATGTAAATTAACTTTAACACATCCTATGGAAAATGTCGCACCTTTTGAGGGCTTCACTAAAAAGAAAAATGTTTGCCTGCTGTGGGAGATGAATTGCTCATGATAGTTCAAGGGTAGTGCCAGGTTAGCTTGGCGCCTGGAAGGCGCCAAGCTAACCTGGCACTACCCTTGAACTCTCAAGATTCTTTCTCAGGACTCTGCTCACGTTTTCATAATGAATGGTATATATGGTCATCTGTATTAAGTGATTATATTGTGTTTTATCTGGTGGTTAACATGGACATATTGGGGATTTTTGTTACTGTTTGTTTACCCACTAATAATTTTACTAAGGCAGATTTTAATTATGCAGCTTATGTACTAATGTGTAATAATGTATTGAAACGTTTGTATAATAAGCAGTGAGGGTTAGGATTAGGTTGAAATACGCGTATTATGTATGCATGTGTAGAGGTGGGTGTGAATGTGTAAGTGCCGCTCAGTTCAGTTCATAAAAGCTGTTTATGTGTGAGATGTGTAAGAGTTATGTGTAAAGATTTTGTAGTGTATACTTATGTCCATTTGGAATTTGTAGCTGTGTAAGTGCAGGGAGAAAATGTTCATAATTATGTTATAATGTTTTCATGTCTTGTTTGCACTATTTGTTATCAATGTACCACAAACGAATTTCTCTTTTCGAGATAATAAAGTATTCTTATTCTTGTATGGTCATTTATATGAAGTTACAGCGCTTTTCCATTATGGCACAGTACATACAGGAACCGGAACCAGAGCAAATTATTACTTTGACAGGAATTCCAGGATCTGTGCACTGATTTTTATGTACCTCGATACTCATTAACGAGGCAAAAATGGGGTGGTGTTGACAATGTTTTAAGTCGCTCAGCCCCGACACACCACAGCAAGACATGGATCGAGCATGATAGTTCAAGGGTGGTGCCAGAATAGCTTGGCGCCCATGGGCGCCAAGCTATTCTGGCACCACCCTTGAACTATCATGCTGGATCTGTCTCTAGAATTGTAATGCAGTCCTTCAGAGGGCAACTTCAGAACTTGGATTTCGGTCCTGGGGCAGAATGTGTTAACATGGATAGTTTAGTGAGGAAAACAGCTGAATATAACGGGGAAAAAAAATTTAACCCCTTCCTCGCCACTGTACACATTCCTTCTGCAGTTGCAACATTCCTTCTGCATATGAAGATAAGTAGCGGCTAATGTCTGTTTTTGTTTGTCTATTTTGACAAAGGGTATTTACCCGAAATATTAATAAATTGTGTTGTACCGTTTTTTCTAAGCGTGTTTCTTTCTCCGTTGGGTACTTCTTTGTACGTACATTGTACGTACACTTTTGTTTCTGAAATCTTGGTTCATTCAACGAACAAAAGCCAACAAGGAACATGGATGAAAATTGGTCTCAGGGCAAGAGGCATAGATCCTCATGAGCCCCGCGAATGCGGGGGCTCATGAGGATCTATGCCTCTTGCATTTGGATCATGTTCACTTTTTCTCGGCAGTGGAGGGGGGAGGGGGGGGGGGGAGGAAGGTAACAAACAACGGTACATATAGGAAACATTGTGAAAATGAGAAGAAGCGCTCTTGTGTTCCTGGGTATTGATTTTTATTGTTTATTTTGGTTTGTTTGTTTTTGTTTACATCAAGAATATTAGCAGCGTAAAAAAAAATATCCGCATGCAAGCCTCTGTAGTGTGAAATGTATGTGCGCCTTTAATTCCATCCACAAACTGACTGTTCTCTTGATGGCGAAAGAGCAAATTAGCAAGATTACATTACTGTCATTATTTTACCAAAGCCTGCATATCCAACTTCCAGAAGAGCGAGATTATCATTGTTATACGGTGAAAAGCTCGCTTTCCTTAAAGATGATCATATTGACTTGAGCCAATTGACGATAGATTTGTTCTGATGCGTGCGCTGATCTGTGATTTTAGATCTAAAGGCTTCGGGTCGTAAGGTCCAACATCATAGACCAGCACACATGTAGGTCGTTGGGCTTGGAGCGAAAGCTGTGTAAATTGAATATGGCCCATTATCCCATTCAGCCTGACGCACTACAGCAGGAGATGGATCGACCATGATAATTCAAGGGCAGTTCCAGATTAGCTTGGCGCCTGTCGGCGCCAAGCTAATCTGGCACTGCCCTTGAATTATCATGGTCGATCCATCTCCTGTAACTAGTGCATAGTCATTAGATGACGCCTCCAGAATTTGGGAAATACGGCCGTCGGGCTGAATGAGTTAAACACAGTCGTACATAGCTCACTCTCTCGTCGTGTGTTGCACTTATACCGTGGATGTAATTTAACTATGAGTAACTGCTGCCCGATTTCAGACCTGGTCAGACCTGGTCGGGGCAATTAGACAGCTATCCCCACCCGAACATAACCGACATACAGCTAATTTGGACGTCTCCTGAAATTAGCGCTGTCATACTGCATGGAGTATGTACGTATTGTGTGTCACAGTGACGAAGCCATCTAAATCTGGAAACTTGTTGATTTTAATCCTTTCATCGCCGAGTAAAAGCTAAGGCAACTCAACAGCAACAGCACCACAACTAAACAGCAAAGAGACACAGAACCTCATGAGCCCCCGTTCTATGTCTCTTGCTGATCTTTTAATATCAGTGTTCTTTGTGGTTAACCCCTTTGCTGTCAGTAATCGCGAATTTCGCGTCTGAAGCCACGACACACTGACAGACGTTCGCGGAAAAAAGGCAACATTCCAGATTTAAAAATTTATATTAAATATGGGGAAAAAACCCCACAGGACTAACAAGAGACTTAAACCCTCATGAGCCCCCGCGACTGCGGGGGCTCATGAGGGTTTATGTCTCTTGCAGCTGGGTAGCGTTCGCCTTGCACCGGCAGTTAAGTGGTTAAGCCGCGACAGATTCACCCCTGCTCTGCCAGGGTAACAAGTGTATGCCTAAAACCATGGTTTAATAACCTCTCCCATGACAGGAAATTGCGAAAACTGCCCAGCTGCGAGAAGCAAAGAACTTTATCAGCCCCCCTGCATCTGCTTGGGCTCATGGGGTTCTTTTGCCTCGTAGTGCTGGCGGCATTCATATCTATGTTTCTTGGACTGACGGGATTATCTGACTTTGAATTCTATAGAGTCACAAATTGAATCCTTTCACTACCGAGAAAAAAAACACACCAAAAAACGTGAATGCGATCTAACTGCAAGAGACATAGATCCTCATGAGCCCCCGCGACTGCGGGGGCTCATGAGGATCTATGCCTCTTGCTGAGGCCAATTTGTATCCATGTTTCTTGGACGGTTGTGGCTTTTTGGGTGTTAAATGAACACAGATTTCGGAAACGAAAATGTGCGTACAGTGTCAGGAAAGGGGTTAAGTGAGAGATAGTCATCCCTCTGAGCAATATGGATATGACCAAATCCGGTTAACACGATTCACACATCCTCATGAAACCCTACCACACTAGACGCATCACAACAACCATTTGACCCACAAAAGAGTGTATGATTCTGTGTGTAT
>BTPG01000005.1:199100697-199305697 GCA_036245525.1 Semisulcospira habei
TAAATTAACTTTAACACATCGTAGGGTAAATGTCGTACCCTTTGAGGGCTTCTCTAAAAAGAAAAATGTTTGCCTGCTGTAGGAGATGAATTGCTCATGATAGTTCAAGGGTAGTGCCAGGTTAGCTTGGCGCCTGGAAGGCGCCAAGCTAACCTGGCACTACCCTTGAACTCTCAAGATTCTTTCTCAGGACTCTGCTCACGTTTTCATAATGAATGGTATATATGGTCATCTGTATTAAGTGATTATATTGTGTTTTATCTGGTGGTTAACATGGACATATTGGGGATTTTTGTTACTGTTTGTTTACCCACTAATAATTTTACTAAGGCAGATTTTAATTATGCAGCTTATGTACTAATGTGTAATAATGTATTGAAACGTTTGTATAATAAGCAGTGAGGGTTAGGATTAGGTTGAAATACGCGTATTATGTATGCATGTGTAGAGGTGGGTGTGAATGTGTAAGTGCCGCTCAGTTCAGTTCATAAAAGCTGTTTATGTGTGAGATGTGTAAGAGTTATGTGTAAAGATTTTGTAGTGTATACTTATGTCCATTTGGAATTTGTAGCTGTGTAAGTGCAGGGAGAAAATGTTTCATAATTATGTTATAATGTTTTCATGTCTTGTTTGCACTATTTGTTATCAATGTACCACAAACGAATTTCTCTTTTCGAGATAATAAAGTATTCTTATTCTTGTATGGTCATTTATATGAAGTTACAGCGCTTTTCCATTATGGCACAGTACATACAGGAACCGGAACCAGAGCAAATTATTACTTTGACAGGAATTCCAGGATCTGTGCACTGATTTTTATGTACCTCGATACTCATTAACGAGGCAAAAATGGGGTGGTGTTGACAATGTTTTAAGTCGCTCAGCCCCGACACACCACAGCAAGACATGGATCGAGCATGATAGTTCAAGGGTGGTGCCAGAATAGCTTGGCGCCCATGGGCGCCAAGCTATTCTGGCACCACCCTTGAACTATCATGCTGGATCTGTCTCTAGAATTGTAATGCAGTCCTTCAGAGGGCAACTTCAGAACTTGGGGATTTCGGTCCTGGGGCAGAATGTGTTAACATGGATAGTTTAGTGAGGAAAACAGCTGAATATAACGGGGAAAATTTTTTTTAACCCCTTCCCCGCCACTGTACACATTCCTTCTGCAGTTGCCACATTCCTTCTGCATATGAAGATAAGTAGCGGCTAATGTCTCTGTTTGTTTGTCTATTTTGACAAAGGGTATTTACCCGAAATATTAATAAATTGTGTTGTACCGTTTTTTCTAAGCGTGTTTCTTTCTCCGTTGGGTACTTCTTTGTACGTACATTGTACGTACACTTTTGTTTCTGAAATCTTGGTTCATTCAACGAACAAAAGCCAACAAGGAACATGGATGAAAATTGGTCTCAGGGCAAGAGGCATAGATCCTCATGAGCCCCGCGAATGCGGGGGCTCATGAGGATCTATGCCTCTTGCATTTGGATCATGTTCACTTTTTCTCGGCAGTGGAGGGGGGAGGGGGGGGGGGGAGGAAGGTAACAAACAACGGTACATATAGGAAACATTGTGAAAATGAGAAGAAGCGCTCTTGTGTTCCTGGGTATTGATTTTTATTGTTTATTTTGGTTTGTTTGTTTTTGTTTACATCAAGAATATTAGCAGCGTAAAAAAAAATATCCGCATGCAAGCCTCTGTAGTGTGAAATGTATGTGCGCCTTTAATTCCATCCACAAACTGACTGTTCTCTTGATGGCGAAAGAGCAAATTAGCAAGATTACATTACTGTCATTATTTTACCAAAGCCTGCATATCCAACTTCCAGAAGAGCGAGATTATCATTGTTATAACGGTGAAAAGCTCGCTTTCCTTAAAGATGATCATATTGACTTGAGCCATTGACGATAGATTTGTTCTGATGCGTGCGCTGATCTGTGATTTTAGATCTAAAGGCTTCGGGTCGTAAGGTCCAACATCATAGACCAGCACACATGTAGGTCGTTGGGCTTGGAGCGAAAGCTGTGTAAATTGAATATGGCCCATTATCCCATTCAGCCTGACGCACTACAGCAGGAGATGGATCGACCATGATAATTCAAGGGCAGTTCCAGATTAGCTTGGCGCCTGTCGGCGCCAAGCTAATCTGGCACTGCCCTTGAATTATCATGGTCGATCCATCTCCTGTAACTAGTGCATAGTCATTAGATGACGCCTCCAGAATTTGGGAAATACGGCCGTCGGGCTGAATGAGTTTAAACACAGTCGTACATAGCTCACTCTCTCGTCGTGTGTTGCACTTATACCGTGGATGTAATTTAACTATGAGTAACTGCTGCCCGATTTCAGACCTGGTCAGACCTGGTCGGGGCAATTAGACAGCTATCCCCACCCGAACATAACCGACATACAGCTAATTTGGACGTCTCCTGAAATTAGCGCTGTCATACTGCATGGAGTATGTACGTATTGTGCGTCACAGTGACGAAGCCATCTAAATCTGGAAACTTGTTGATTTTAATCCTTTCATCGCCGAGTAAAAGCTAAGGCAACTCAACAGAAACAGCAACAGCAACAGCACCACAACTAAACAGCAAAGAGACACAGAACCTCATGAGCCCCCGTTCTATGTCTCTTGCTGATCTTTTAATATCAGTGTTCTTTGTGGTTAACCCCTTTGCTGTCAGTAATCGCGAATTTCGCGTCTGAAGCCACGACACACTGACAGACGTTCGCGGAAAAAAGGCAACATTCCAGATTTAAAAATTTATATTAAATATGGGGAAAAAACCCCACAGGACTAACAAGAGACTTAAACCCTCATGAGCCCCCGCGACTGCGGGGGCTCATGAGGGTTTATGTCTCTTGCAGCTGGGTAGCGTTCGCCTTGCACCGGCAGTTAAGTGGTTAAGCCGCGACAGATCTTCACCCCTGCTCTGCCAGGGTAACAAGTGTATGCCTAAAACCATGGTTTAATAACCTCTCCCATGACAGGAAATTGCGAAAACTGCCCAGCTGCGAGAAGCAAAGAACTTTATCAGCCCCCCTGCATCTGCTTGGGCTCATGGGGTTCTTTTGCCTCGTAGTGCTGGCGGCATTCATATCTATGTTTCTTGGACTGACGGGATTATCTGACTTTGAATTCTATAGAGTCACAAATTGAATCCGTTCACTACCGAGAAAAAAAAAAAAAACGTGAATGCGATCTAACTGCAAGAGACATAGATCCTCATGAGCCCCCGCGACTGCGGGGGCTCATGAGGATCTATGCCTCTTGCTGAGGCCAATTTGTATCCATGTTTCTTGGACGGTTGTGGCTTTTGGGTGTTAAATGAACACAGATTTCGGAAACGAAAATGTGCGTACAGTGTCAGGAAAGGGGTTAAGTGAGAGATAGTCATCCCTCTGAGCAATATGGATATGACCAAATCCGGTTAACACGATTCACACATCCTCATGAAACCCTACCACACTAGACGCATCACAACAACCATTTGACCCACAAAAGAGTGTATGATTCTGTGTGTATCAGAGAGAGAGAGAGAGAGAGAGAGAGAGAGAGAGAGAGAGAGAGAGAGAGAGAGAGAGAGAGAGAGAGAGAGAGAGAGAGAGAGAGAGAGAGAGAGAGAGAGAGAGAGAGAGAGAGAGAGAGAGAGAGAGAGAGAGAGAGAGAGAGAGAGAGAGAGAGAGAGAGAGAGAGAGAGAGAGAGAGAGAGAGAGAGAGAGAGAGAGAGAGAGAGAGAGATGAGAGAGAGAGAGAGAGAGAGAGAGAGAGAGAGAGAGAGAGAGAGAGAGAGAGTAGAGAGAGAGAGAGAGAGAGAGAGAGAGAGAGAGAGAGAGAGAGAGAGAGAGAGAGAGAGAGAGAGAGGAGAGAGAGAGAGAGAGAGAGAGAGAGAGAGAGAGAGAGAGAGAGAGAGAGAGAGAGAGCGCGAGCTCTTATACATTGTGAGCATGTGCGAGGGCACATGAGGATCCATGCCTCTCAGTTGTATCTATGTATCGTTAATTGTTGTCCGACAGTCAAAAGGGTTACTTCCTTTTCAGTTTCGTTGTAGACAGAACAGTTAACTTATTCTACCCCAAGACCCAAATTTTGAAGTTGCCCCTTGAAGGGCTGTATTACAATTCTAGAGACATAAGGAGCATGATATAGTTCAAGGGTATATATGCGCTGGACAGACAAACAGTATCCCCTGCCCCCGCCTATCAGGCACCCAATCGCCAGCCCACAGAGAAATACGCAGGTATAGAATAAGACGATCATTTCCATCCTAAAAAAAAACTGTTTGTCTGTCCAGCGCTGTGATTCACCTTGGTTTGCATACAATTCTGCCAGCGCTAGCCTCACCTATCTGGTTTGTAAGTATCTATAACTCGAGGCAAATTTGTATCGTTACATTGTTGTGTAATGTTCTGTGCATCTACTGTGGGAAATCAGGGTATTTACCCGACCACATAATAGTAGCGCACCTTCATGTTTGTGTATGTATGTTTCTTCTGCCTACTTCCTAATCCGGAGAAAGACATGGGTTATATAAGAGACCTGATCCATTCTTTTTGAGGATGGAAATGATCGTCTTATTCTATACCGTCGTATTTCTCTGTGGACTGGCGATTGGGTGCCTGATAGGCGGGGGCAAGGGATCTAACTGTTTGTCTGTCTAGCGCTGTGATTCCCCTTGGTTTGCATACATTTCTGCCAGCGCTAGCCTCACCTATCTGGTTTGTGAGGATAGTTCAAGGGTGCCAAGCTATCCTGGCACCACACTTGAACTATCATGCTCGATCCATGTCTTGCTGTGGTGTGTCGGGGCTGATAGAATTTAGACGAAGCAGTCGTGGCCCGTCTGTTTTTAACGGCGCGATATGCCTCAGCTGTGGCGAACCATTTGGCCATGGACGTGAAATGTACGTTTGCTGCTATATGATTTTGCACCTTACGACGAAGCCATGAGGTCCGAATTCACAGACTAACACCTTGCATGTACATAAACACCTAACGAATTGCATCTAAGTAGTAAACACTTCACTGCAATTTTACACGCTTGGCTAGTCACCTTCTCGGTCTGAATTTCGTACTTCAATTAACTCACTCGGCCCCGACACACCACGGCAAGACATGGATCGATCAAGATAGTTCAAGGGTGGTGCCAGAATAGAGAGAGAGAGAGAGAGAGAGAGAGAGAGAGAGAGAGAGAGAGAGAGAGAGAGAGAGAGAGAGAGAGAGAGAGAGCTCTTATACATTGTGAGCATGTGCGAGGGCACATGAGGATCCATGCCTCTCAGTTGTATCTATGTATCGTTAATTGTTGTCCGACAGTCAAAAGGGTTACTTCCTTTTCAGTTTCGTTGTAGACAGAACAGTTAACTTATTCTACCCCAAGACCCAAATTTTGAAGTTGCCCCTTGAAGGGCTGTATTACAATTCTAGAGACATAAGGAGCATGATATAGTTCAAGGGTATATATGCGCTGGACAGACAAACAGTATCCCCTGCCCCCGCCTATCAGGCACCCAATCGCCAGCCCACAGAGAAATACGCAGGTATAGAATAAGACGATCATTTCCATCCTAAAAAAAAACTGTTTGTCTGTCCAGCGCTGTGATTCACCTTGGTTTGCATACAATTCTGCCAGCGCTAGCCTCACCTATCTGGTTTGTACTAAGTATCTATAACTCGAGGCAAATTTGTATCGTTACATTGTTGTGTAATGTTCTGTGCATCTACTGTGGGAAATCAGGGTATTTACCCGACCACATAATAGTAGCGCACCTTCATGTTTGTGTATGTATGTTTCTTCTGCCTACTTCCTAAGTTCCGGAGAAAGACATGGGTTATATAAGAGACCTGATCCATTCTTTTTGAGGATGGAAATGATCGTCTTATTCTATACCGTCGTATTTCTCTGTGGACTGGCGATTGGGTGCCTGATAGGCGGGGGCAAGGGATCTAACTGTTTGTCTGTCTAGCGCTGTGATTCCCCTTGGTTTGCATACATTTCTGCCAGCGCTAGCCTCACCTATCTGGTTTGTGAGGATAGTTCAAGGGTGCCAAGCTATCCTGGCACCACACTTGAACTATCATGCTCGATCCATGTCTTGCTGTGGTGTGTCGGGGCTGATAAAATTTAGACGAAGCAGTCGTGGCCCGTCTGTTTTTAACGGCGCGATATGCCTCAGCTGTGGCGAACCATTTGGCCATGGACGTGAAATGTACGTTTGCTGCTATATGATTTTGCACCTTACGACGAAGCCATGAGGTCCGAATTCACAGACTAACACCTTGCATGTACATAAACACCTAACGAATTGCATCTAAGTAGTAAACACTTCACTGCAATTTTACACGCTTGGCTAGTCACCTTCTCGGTCTGAATTTCGTACTTCAATTAACTCACTCGGCCCCGACACACCACGGCAAGACATGGATCGATCAAGATAGTTCAAGGGTGGTGCCAGAATAGCTTGGCGCCCATAGGCGCCAAGCTATTCTGGCACCACCGTTGGACTATCATGCTCGATCTGTCTCTAGAATTGTAATAAAGTCCTTCAGAGGGCAACGTTAAAATTATTGGATTTCGGTCCTGGGGTAGAATGTGTTAATGTATGCATTTTGTATTTGAGAAGAAGGGGGAGGGGAGGGGGGATACGGATGACCAATGAAGCCATTTAACCCCTTGAATGCCACTGACGATACCGCTCGGCGGAAAAGACCCGTAGTTACGTAGTTAGGCCATGACGTAGTTAGGTCATGACGTAGTTACGTAGTTCTTTCATGACGTATTTACGTAGTTAGGTCATGACGTAGTTACGTATTTAGGTCATGACGTAGTTACGTAGTTAGGTCATGACGTAGTTACGTCGTTAGGTCGTGACGTAGTTACGCGTCAGAAACATTCAAGGGGTTGAAGTAATTTCGGTCTGTTTGCTTATTGTTTGCAGGGGCGGATCTGGGGGGAGGGGGGGGGAGGATTCTAAGGGTTCCGGAACCGCCCCCCCCCTCCAGACCCAAAATTCTTTAAACTCTATAACACAGTCCTTTTTTTGGGATGTTTGGACCCCTCCCCACCCCCCCTTTACCCTCGCACTCCCCCCCCCCCCCCCCCCCCCGTTGTTTGATATTTTGGCGAATGGTGAGAGTCTTAACACACGCACGCGCCTTCTCCCTACCGCTCCCCCCCCCACCCCCCCCCTACCCTCGCTTTTCGGCCTTTTGTATCAGGTTGAAGGTCCCAAACAAAAAGTTGGAAACCCCCCCGACCCCCCGAGGTAACTGATCCGCCCCTGGTTTGTGTGTATTTCATCAATGGCTTTGCCTTTTGTTCGCACACGCGCACGCACGCACTCACGCAACGCACGCGCTCAGGCACGCACGCACACTGACGTAAGCACACAAGCACACAGACGCACGCACACACACCATTATCAAGTTCACGCAAGTCAATTTAATAGTACGTTTATCTTATTCTTTTATTGTTTACAGATGTAAACATGCGGATGAGTACGGGTTGAACAAGAATTTGAACAAGAGTAATATCAAGGACCAAATAAATAAAATACTTGACATCAGTAGGAACAAAAGATAAATTAACTACATAAAAAAAAAAAAAATTAAGAATTAGACACCAGTAAAGTCCGATAAAATTCCTGTGGACAGTGAAAAGAAGAATAAAACATGTGGTCATACCGAATACGAAAGAAACATGTCTGATGTTCTTTAGTTTCACACATATTTATTTCTTCAACGATCCAAAATATTTATGAAGCCAGTGAAAGGGGAATTAAGAAATGAATATGAATCAACTTAAAAATTATCTCCCCTTTAACTCCAGAAGCACGCACGCTCGCATACAGGCAAGCACACGGAAACACGGACACGCCGAAATAATTAAACAAGATATCACACCACATTAGTATTAACCCATTTAGCCCTGACGCACTACAGCAGGAGATCGATCGACCACTGATAATTCAAGGGTAGTGCCAGATTAGCTTGGCGCCTGTCGGCGCCAAGCTAATCTGACACTACCCTTGAATTATCATGGTCGATCCATCCTGCAACAGGTGCATAGTCGTTAGATGACGCCTCCAAAATTTGGGAAATACGGCCGTCGGGCTGAATGAGTTAAGAGTTATCACATTTTACATGGCATGAATAGTGCCCCTCCTAATTCAAACGTTTATCATTTACATGCGCACGCACGCACGCACACACACACACACACACACACACACACACACACACACACACACACACACACACACACACGGACACACACACACACACACACACACACACACACACACACACACACACACGCACACACACACACTCACACACACGCGCATATCATCTTTTTCTTCTGTTGTATATTTTATGATTCGAGCAACAACAAGAATGTCTGATGCCAGGGTCCGCGTCAACACGCTTGGGTTAAAGAACAGGCAGGATGCAGTACCTGATGGAAAGGACACGGACGGTGCATATATAAATTAACCCTTTGCGTGTCGGTAGCAGTTTTGGTCGCGATGATTCCTACAGGAATCATCTCGACTAAAACCGCTACCAACACGCAAAGGCTTTAACATAGCTTGTAACAAAACCGCTCAGTTCTGACTCACTCACTCCTTCACTCACTCTTTCACTCACTCCTTCCTTCACTCCTTCACTCACTCACTCACTCCTTCCTTCACTCCTTCACTCCTTCACTCACTCACTCACTCCTTCCTTCACTCCTTCACTCCTTCACTCACTCACTCACTCGCTCACTCCTTCCTTCACTCCTTCACTCACTCACTCACTCCTTCCTTCACTCCTTCACTCCTTCACTCCTTCACTCACTCACTCACTCACTCACTCACTCACTCACTCACTCACTCACTCACTCACTCACTCTGATCATGACGATGAAGATCATCATCATCTTCAGTATTCTCCCGTGACCATTGACGGTAATACAGCAGAACCTGTTTGGAGCTACCACCCTTATCAGAGATCACCACTGATTGAAGACAATCATATATAGCCACATATAATGGTGATTTTTTTAATGACAGGCGACAATTTTTACAATTCAAGACATGTTTCTTTAAAGACCGTCCCCACCCCCCACCCCCCAAAAAAGGTTTTTTTTTTCAAAGCAGTGCTTCTTTATCTACCTGTACTGACGAGCAACAGAACTGCGACATTTTTGGAATCACACAAAACTGTCGCATTTCATTTGCTCATCAGCATACTTTTTGCTAGCCTTCAGAGTGCTATGCACGGACACTTAAAACAAATACACTGAAAGCAGAGACCGAGATTTTACAAAATCTGACAGAATTGTCTGCTAAAGACTTCATGTCATTGTTAAGACCGTGATAGATCAAGGGTGGTGCCAGAATAGCTTGAGGCGCCATGTTATTCTGGCACCACCCTTGAACTATCAAGATAGATCACTATACTATAGTATTATGACATCGTCCATTTACTATTAGTCAGAAACAAATAATACATAAATGTAATAATAATAATAATAATAATAATAATAATAATAATAATAATAATAATAATAATAATAAATAATAAATAGTTCTTGTATAGCGCTGTTCTCCAGGCGGAAAACACTGGACTCACTGCGCATGCACAACAGCACACCCTCTCTCTCAGACACACGCACAATTATACACTACTTTAACCCACCCCATCCCTTCCCAACACCTTACATCCACTTCCCTCTAGAATCAGAATAAAAGGCAGTCAGTCAACAGTTAGCTAAAGGTGAGCTAAATGTTAAATGCCCGACAGAAAAGAAAAGCTTTTAAGTGAGATTTGAACTGTGACAATGTGGGCAGATTCCGCATTTCAATTGACAAAGAGTTCCACACACTTGGGGCTAAAAAGGTGAAAGAACGCTCCAAGACAGTTTTCATGTTAAGCTTCGGGATTTTAAAAAGTTTTTCACTGGAGGAACGGAGGGTGCGTGATGGTTGATAAACAGACAGCTTGGCAGAAAGGTGCGGCGGGAGAGATCCGTCAAAATGCCAATAGGCGAAAATTGCAATTTTGTACTGGCAGCGGAATTTGACGGGCAGCCAGTGCAGCTGCTTCAGTAGAGGCATACCCGGTTTAGAGCGGAATTTGACGGGCAGCCAGTGCAGCTGCTTCAGTAGAGACATACCCGGCTTAGAGCGGAATTTGACGGGCAGCCAGTGCAGCTGCTTCAGTAGAGGCATACCCGGCTTAGAGCGGAATTTGACGGGCAGCCAGTGCAGCTGCTTCAGTAGAGACATACCCGGCTTAGAGCGGAATTTGACGGGCAGCCAGTGCAGCTGCTTCAGTAGAGACATACCCGGCTTAGAGCGGAATTTGACGGGCAGCCAGTGCAGCTGCTTCAGTAGAGGCATACCCGGCTTAGAGCGGAATTTGACGGGCAGCCAGTGCAGCTGCTTCAGTAGAGGCATACCCGGTTTAGAGCGGAATTTGACGGGCAGCCAGTGCAGCTGCTTCAGTAGAGGCATACCCGGCTTAGAGCGGAATTTGACGGGCAGCCAGTGCAGCTGCTTCAGTAGAGGCGTACCCGGCTTAGAGCGGAATTTGACGGGCAGCCAGTGCAGCTGCTTCAGTAGAGGCGTACCCGGATTAGAGCGGAATTTGACGGGCAGCCAGTGCAGCTGCTTCAGTAGAGGCGTACCCGGCTTAAAGCGGAATTTGACGGGCAGCCAGTGCAGCTGCTTCAGTAGAGGCGTACCCGGCTTAGAGCGGAATTTGACGGGCAGCCAGTGCAGCTGCTTCAGTAGAGACGTACCCGGCTTAGAGCGGAATTTGACGGGCAGCCAGTGCAGCTGCTTCAGTAGAGGCGTACCCGGCTTAGAGCGGAATTTGACGGGCAGCCAGTGCAGCTGCTTCAGTAGAGGCGTACCCGGCTTAGAGCGGAATTTGACGGGCAGCCAGTGCAGCTGCTTCAGTAGAGGCGTACCCGGCTTAGAGCGGAATTTGACGGGCAGCCAGTGCAGCTGCTTCAGTAGAGGCGTACCCGGCTTAGAGCGGAATTTGACGGGCAGCCAGTGCAGCTGCTTCAGTAGAGGCGTACCCGGCTTAGAGCGGAATTTGACGGGCAGCCAGTGCAGCTGCTTCAGTAGAGGCGTACCCGGCTTAGAGCGGAATTTGACGGGCAGCCAGTGCAGCTGCTTCAGTAGAGGCGTACCCGGCTTAGAGCGGAATTTGACGGGCAGCCAGTGCAGCTGCTTCAGTAGAGGCGTACCCGGCTTAGAGCGGAATTTGACGGGCAGCCAGTGCAGCTGCTTCAGTAGAGGCGTACCCGGCTTAGAGCGGAATTTGACGGGCAGCCAGTGCAGCTGCTTCAGTAGAGGCGTACCCGGCTTAGAGCGGAATTTGACGGGCAGCCAGTGCAGCTGCTTCAGTAGAGGCGTACCCGGCTTAGAGCGGAATTTGACGGGCAGCCAGTGCAGCTGCTTCAGTAGAGGCGTACCCGGCTTAGAGCGGAATTTGACGGGCAGCCAGTGCAGCTGCTTCAGTAGAGGCGTACCCGGCTTAGAGCGGAATTTGACGGGCAGCCAGTGCAGCTGCTTCAGTAGAGGCGTACCCGGCTTAGAGCGGAATTTGACGGGCAGCCAGTGCAGCTGCTTCAGTAGAGGCGTACCCGGCTTAGAGCGGAATTTGACGGGCAGCCAGTGCAGCTGCTTCAGTAGAGGCGTACCCGGCTTAGAGCGGAATTTGACGGGCAGCCAGTGCAGCTGCTTCAGTAGAGGCGTACCCGGCTTAGAGCGGAATTTGACGGGCACCCAGTGCAGCTGCTTCAGTAGAGGCGTACCCGGCTTAGAGCGGAATTTGACGGGCAGCCAGTGCAGCTGCTTCAGTAGAGGCGTACCCGGCTTAGAGCGGAATTTGACGGGCAGCCAGTGCAGCTGCTTCAGTAGAGGCGTACCCGGCTTAGAGCGGAATTTGACGGGCAGCCAGTGCAGCTGCTTCAGTAGAGGCGTACCCGGCTTAGAGCGGAATTTGACGGGCAGCCAGTGCAGCTGCTTCAGTAGAGGCGTACCCGGCTTAGAGCGGAATTTGACGGGCAGCCAGTGCAGCTGCTTCAGTAGAGGCGTACCCGGCTTAGAGCGGAATTTGACGGGCAGCCAGTGCAGCTGCTTCAGTAGAGGCGTACCCGGCTTAGAGCGGAATTTGACGGGCAGCCAGTGCAGCTGCTTCAGTAGAGGCGTACCCGGCTTAGAGCGGAATTTGACGGGCAGCCAGTGCAGCTGCTTCAGTAGAGGCGTACCCGGCTTAGAGCGGAATTTGACGGGCAGCCAGTGCAGCTGCTTCAGTAGAGGCGTACCCGGCTTAGAGCGGAATTTGACGGGCAGCCAGTGCAGCTGCTTCAGTAGAGACGTACCCGGCTTAGAGCGGAATTTGACGGGCAGCCAGTGCAGCTGCCTCAGTAGAGGCGTACCCGGCTTAGAGCGGAATTTGACGGGCAGCCAGTGCAGCTGCCTCAGTAGAGACGTACCCGGCTTAGAGCGGAATTTGACGGGGAGCCAGTGCAGCTGCCTCAGTAGAGGCGTACCCGGCTTAGAGAGGAATTTGACGGGGAGCCAGTGCAGCTGCTTCAGTAGAGGCGTACCCGGCTTAGAGCGGAATTTGACGGGGAGCCAGTGCAGCTGCTTCAGTAGAGGCGTACCCGGCTTAGAGCGGAATTTGACGGGCAGCCAGTGCAGCTGCTTCAGTAGAGGCGTACCCGGCTTAGAGCGGAATTTGACGGGCAGCCAGTGCAGCTGCTTCAGTAGAGGCGTACCCGGCTTAGAGCGGAATTTGACGGGCAGCCAGTGCAGCTGCTTCAGTAGAGGCGTACCCGGCTTAAAGCGGAATTTGACGGGCAGCCAGTGCAGCTGCTTCAGTAGAGACGTACCCGGCTTAGAGCGGAATTTGACGGGCAGCCAGTGCAGCTGCTTCAGTAGAGACGTACCCGGCTTAGAGCGGAATTTGACGGGCAGCCAGTGCAGCTGCCTCAGTAGAGACGTACCCGGCTTGGAGCGGAATTTGACGGGCAGCCAGTGCAGCTGCCTCAGTAGAGGCGTACCCGGCTTAGAGCGGAATTTGACGGGCAGCCAGTGCAGCTGCTTCAGTAGAGGCGTACCCGGCTTAGAGCGGAATTTGACGGGCAGCCAGTGCAGCTGCTTCAGTAGAGGCGTACCCGGCTTAGAGCGGAATATGACGGGCAGCCAGTGCAGCTGCTTCAGTAGAGACGTACCCGGCTTAGAGCGGAATTTGACGGGGAGCCAGTGCAGCTGCTTCAGTAGAGGCGTACCCGGCTTATAGCGGAATTTGACGGGCAGCCAGTGCAGCTGCTTCAGTAGAGGCGTACCCGGCTTAGAGCGGAATTTGACGGGCAGCCAGTGCAGCTGCTTCAGTAGAAGCGTACCCGGCTTAGAGCGGAATTTGACGGGCAGCCAGTGCAGCTGCTTCAGTAGAGGCGTACCCGGCTTAGAGCGGAATTTGACGGGCAGCCAGTGCAGCTGCTTCAGTAGAGGCGTACCCGGCTTAGAGCGGAATTTGACGGGCAGCCAGTGCAGCTGCTTCAGTAGAGGCGTACCCGGCATAGAGCGGAATTTGACGGGCAGCCAGTGCAGCTGCTTCAGTAGAGGCGTACCCGGCTTAGAGCGGAATTTGACGGGCAGCCAGTGCAGCTGCTTCAGTAGAGGCGTACCCGGCTTAGAGCGGAATTTGACGGGCAGCCAGTGCAGCTGCTTCAGTAGAGACGTTCCCGGCTTAGAGCGGAATTTGACGGGCAGCCAGTGCAGCTGCTTCAGTAGAGGCGTACCCGGCTTAGAGCGGAATTTGACGGGCAGCCAGTGCAGCTGCTTCAGTAGAGACGTACCCGGCTTAGAGCGGAATTTGACGGGCAGCCAGTGCAGCTGCTTCAGTAGAGGCGTACCCGGCTTAGAGCGGAATTTGACGGGCAGCCAGTGCAGCTGCTTCAGTAGAGGCGTACCCGGCTTAGAGCGGAATTTGACGGGCAGCCAGTGCAGCTGCTTCAGTAGAGGCGTACCCGGCTTAGAGCGGAATTTGACGGGCAGCCAATGCAGCTGCTTCAGTAGAGGCGTACCCGGCTTAGAGCGGAATTTGACGGGCAGCCAGTGCAGCTGCTTCAGTAGAGGCGTACCCGGCTTAGAGCGGAATTTGACGGGCAGCCAGTGCAGCTGCTTCAGTAGAGACATACCCGGCTTAGAGCGGAATTTGACGGGCAGCCAGTGCAGCTGCTTCAGTAGAGGCGTACCCGGCTTAGAGCGGAATTTGACGGGCAGCCAGTGCAGCTGCTTCAGTAGAGGCGTACCCGGCTTAGAGCAGAATAAATCTCTGGGCGTGCCATAGAAAATAAAAATCGTCTAATTCTTGCAGCTATCAATATGGTTGAATTTCAAGTTGCAGAGAATCTGCACTGCTTGTATTGTGATTTCCTTAAGTAAACAACGCGGCCCAAATCCCTTGTCACCTGACCCTGTTTTTCCTTGCTTGGTAATAACGGTTATCTGGGAAGGGGTTTTGTGAATGTTGGCTTTCGGTAAGTGTGAGCTTTTAGCATACGACCAAAAAAAGCACCCCCCAGTCTTACCATCGGCATGATAGACACTGCTGTAGCTAGAGGTCTGGGTGGTGATGTGGTGATGTCACGTGCTCATCAGAACCAGCGCGGAGTGGCTGTAGGGCGCGCGTGCTGCGCGTGACACGTGACGTTGAATGGTCCCCTTTCCGTGACGTCCACGTCAGGTTGGAGACACCCACTAAAAAATAAAACAATTGTACCAACGATTTAATGATTGTAAGTAGGACTTACGCTGATGAGTGCGGATGTCCAGATCTAGATGAATGAATGAATGAATGAATGAATGAATGAATGAATGAATGAACGAATGCATTTATTCATTCATTCATTTATTCATTATCTTATTTGTTGTCTCTGTTTCTTTCTGTCATCATTCCCGTTTTCGTAAATCATGACACAAATGCTAACACGCGTACTGCGACGAAAAGGGAAGGGAGTGAAGTGATGGAGTTTGGAAACTACACAAAAGAACCGATGAAATATTATAATCGCACCCACAGTTTTTAATGACAATTACTTGAACTCATAATTTCCAAATTGTTCAACGTCATCCCGTGTCTACAAACAATACAGCAACAGTAACAGCAGCAACGGTAACAAATAACATCACCACCACTAACAACAATGACACCGACGACGATAACAACAACAACAAGAGCGTCACCACAACTACCAATGCCGACGACGACGACGACAACAACAGCATCAACAACAAAGACAACAGCAGAGATCTTAAGACACTGACGTGAGTCCTGGCAGCCACCTGCTTGATCTCACATTGGTACTTCCCCTCATCCTCCACCCCTACCCCGATCAGTCATGCCGTCGGGTGGATCCACCCGGTCCTTGAGTGGATCTGTCGTCATGTTGTTGTAGGTCACTATATCCCTAGTATCACTCTCCTCGGAAATCTGAAGACAGAAAAATCACATGGGATTCACGACGTGCCGCATACGGATACGCGGCAATACGTCTCGAATGGGTTAACACGTTCTCCTTTAGAATACAGAGACGGGAGATGGGCAGACCTTGATAATTCAGGGGTGGTGCTAGATTACCTTTGCACTTGAGAAGTAATGTCATAGACTATTTTTGGAAATCAGAAGTAGGTCAAAGTGCATATGTTTCGACGAAAACAGTGGATTAAAAGCCCGGACAAACAGATCGCCTTTTTGTCCTGGCTATTAGTCTAATTTTTTTTGTCTAAACACGTGCACTTTTGACCTGATTTCCGGAATGGTACCTGCGCAAGGGTAAAAGCGGGTCCAGACCAGAAAGGTGACTGCCAAGCCTGTAAAATGCAGAGAACGCAAGGAAGGAAACACGCTTAACTCATTCAGCCCGACGGACCTATTTCCCAAATTTTGGAGGCGTCATCTAATGACTATGCACCAGTTGCAGGAGATGGATCGACCATGATAGTTCAAGGGCAGTGCCAGATTAGCTTGGCAACAAGCTATTCTGACACCACCCTTGAACTATCATGGTCGATCCACATCTTGTCGTAGCTGTCACGGCTTTATGGGTTAACGCTGGACCGCTCGGCCTTCAGGGGGAAAAAATCCTCTGGCGGAGAATATCTGGCGTGGCTGGCAAAAAGGAACGAAGCTGGCGTCCACTGTTTTTTTGCGACAGAAATGTCCGTCAGACTTCCGAAAATCTTTGCGTAGATCAGAAAAGCAACGCGATTTTGCTTGAAAATTGTCAGTGATGCTTATCTTTTTCCATACTATCAAATGAACCTCTTCCGTTGTGGCAATGTCACATTGAATAGTCCGATTATTTCCCTTGAGTACCGACACGTGCGTCGGGCTGAAAATACGTGCGTCGGGCTGAATGCGTTAAGTTTACGATGATGATACTATACAAGGCTGATTGACATCACCGCAAATCCATTTCACAGATGTCTGTTATTTTACATAATTTATGTCAGTAAACTGCCCATAAAGTGCACTAGACTAAATGGATTAGTTGTATTTCAGTGACTGCAGAAAGAATGAGTTACAAGCAAATTGTTTTCTCAAGACAGGACAGAATACACCATCCAAAGAGAAAATTGCGTGCGGAACTTACCCATCGTTGAGAGAAAAAAGCACAGACAGATTCCAACGCCGACTGATGTTCGAAATTAAAATGTGAATTCCATGTTTGATGAGAGGTTTGTTTTCTTGTTTAGGCTTTTTTTGTGTGGGTCAATTATCAAACAACTTAGAATTGTGAGCTTTAAGTTCCGTCAGTCTGCCGAAGGCTTAAATGTAACACAGCTTTAATTGTAATGTAACGCAAGAGACCAAAGCAAATTGCGAATGATTTGATATGCTAACTTTGACTTAATCACTGTAATAATAATAATAATATCGTTATTATATAGGCCCTTTTTCTCAATTTTGGGGAAATCGACTCAAAGCGCCGCGAACTGAAACCCAACCGGTGACTCACGTAACAGACACGGATTTACGTCATTTAAGACAAACACAGTACAAGACAGACAAAGGGCCAGTTCAGCTACTGAAGTTACAGAGATTTTTGATCGCTTGTATTTCAAATTTGTAAAGTGGCCTGAAACCGGTACCAAAGTCTTTGTGTGTGTGTGTGTGTGTGGGGGGGGGGGGGCGGTGGAAGAACCGGAGTACCCGGAGAAAGAACCCCCGACGGTCCGCCCGAATTAACGGTGACACTTACCAGAGGAGAAAAGTCCGACGCCGGAACCCGGTATCGAACCTCGCACCTTTGACATTGGTGGCAGGCGCCTTAACCACTGCGCCACGGACCGCACTGTGCGGCGGAACTAGCATGATTCTAACACGATCATCAATGATATTCCAATCAGCAGATAATCGGTTTAGTACTTCACCCAGGTATGCAAAACTCGCTATTCATTTTTACGACGGACGGACGATCCTAAATATTCACACTGATGACTAATAAGTCATCTCATTGCGTTGGTCGCGTGGTAACAGGGTTGGGATATTATGGGGTTGTCGTGTGGGTGGTGTGTGAGTAAGTTAATTATCATATTGACCCCTTGACTGCCAGGACTCGGAAACGCCACCCAACTGCAAGAGGTGTAGATCCTCATGAGCCCCCGCGATAGCGGGGGCTCATGAGGATCTATCCCTCTTGCCCGTCTCATTGATATTCACAGTCATCGGTCAGAGTGTGCTGCCAGGGTATTTCAGGCGCTTCTCTGTGATGTCTTCAAATACATACGCCTAATTCTAATATGGTAGTTACGTGGTAAATCCCTTCATCGCCAGTGGACGCAGATTGTAATAATAATAATAATAATAATAATAATAATAATAATAATAATAATAATAATAACAACAAAGAGCATTTATATCGCGCTGAATCCCCAGGAGCAGTGGGCTCTAAGCGCGTCAGTTACTGATTTTGGAAATCGTTTGTAATGGAAATCGTTTGTAATTCAACGTGAAATATCCCAAACCTTCAAAGGCACGTGGATACAAAGCAGTTTCAGCAAGAGGCATAGATCCTCACGAGCCCCCGCAGATGCTGGGGCTCGTGATGATTCTATACCTCTTGCAGGCGGTGTTATTTGACTCTTCAATGAATTTCTCTCGAAATTGTTCTGTTTACTCCCAGCGCCAGACTCAAACACAGTACATATTCACGTTCGAGCCGCTCCCCTCCCCCCCCCCCCCCCACCCCTCCTCCTCCTTTCCCCTCCCGCACACACATAAACAGACACACAGAAACAGGCACATGTGCGCGTGGGCGCACACACATATATATTATACACGCACACTTACGTACATGACAAACACACCAAGAAAGTTGTTTCGAAACGGACAAATCAGCTGGTGTTTGTTTTATTTATTGAGCTAAATATTGCTGTAATAAAAGCCAAATATGGAAAAACGCGTATAAATAAATAAATAAATATATATATATATCAACTGGTAAAAATACGCAATTTGTGCGTAGTAAGTGTAAAAAGCAAAAAACAAATAAATAAAATAAAAACAAATAAGTAAACTTCAAAACATTTTACTGACACAAATAAATAGAACACTTTATTCCCAGGCTATCGGGTCGAAGTCAGCCGAGATCGGCCCGCGCACGGTCGTGGGCGTGCTCACTGCACCTGATTTCGGCCCGATGGCCTTTGCGTTCTGTCTTCTACGCAAACATGATTTGAATGCTGAGCTGTGACTGTGCGCTTTAAGGTTGACGCCTTTAAAAGGTCCAAGACCAAGCTCCGCCGTACACTGACAACATAAGCGGAACAGTAGGAGAAAAATACACACAGTTATGCCTTATAATCTCACGCATTCCAGCAAGTGATTGTAACCTCCTTCACAGACAGTGGACGCAAGTTATGTTCCGAAAACTTAGTTATTTAGTCTCAGCCGTCCAAGGAACATGCACACATACGACCCAGTGCGCAAAGGCCATCGGGCCGACGATGGCCGCCGTTGGCCCGCGCACGAACGTGCGCGGACCAACGCCGGCCGACGTCGGCCCGATGTCCTTTTGCTCATTGGGGAACATGCATACAAAGTTCGTCAGCAAGAGGCATAGATCCTCCTGGGCACTCGGCCTCGCGACTGTTGGGGCTGACGAGGATCTTAGTCTCTAGCGGCTGTGCCGTGTCATATGTTTCCCGTCAGGGGACGGGGGTTAAAATAGTCATGTTGATCCTCTGGCTGTCGGTACCGCTTTCGCCGAGGTTATTCCTGCAGGATCATCTGGACAAACAGCGCTACCGACTGACACTTGGTGAAACAGTGTGACAGTATAATATACTACAATGTGGAGCAGTCACAACTACACATTATCCCATTCAGCAATGTCGCACTACATCAGGGTATGGGTCGACCATGATAATTCAAGAGTAGTGCCAGATTAGCTTGGCGCCTGTCGGCGCCAAGCTAATCTGGCACTGCCCTTGAATTATCATGGTCGATCCATCCACTGCAACTGGTGCAGAGTTATTAGATGACGCCTCCAAAATTTGGGAAATACCGCCGTCGGGGTGAATGAGTTATTCATGTCCACCAAAAGGCAGTATAGTGTGCTGATCTGTGACTTTGTACCTTGTTGCTGCAGACCCTATAGTATAAAATAGCAGACCAGCACATAAAGCGTATTGTCATGTTGACAACAATATATCACGCTTTACACATCAAATGTACCCTACGGCGGCAAAATACAGTACGTCTATTCCTTGTGAAAAGGTCGAGATTTTCCATGTATTCATTGAAAATCTGGCTTTGCACAAAAATGGATATACTGGTTTTGCAAAAAAATATCTCGCTTTGCACAAAATAAGAAAATGGACGCCGGCTTTGTGCCAACATAAACGTAATAGTGTTTTTTTTTGTTTTTTTTCGGGTTTTTTTTTTGTTTTGTTTTGTTTTTTGTTTGAGGGGGGTGGGGTGGGGTGGGGTGGGTGGGTGGGTGGGGGGTGGGGGGAATACTGGCTTTGCACAAAAATGAACATTGTAGGCAAAAACATAGCGCATTAGGAATGTTGGTATAAATATGTAAATGTGTATATGAAAAAAAGTCAAGACAAACTTTAACGTTGACCCACAGCCATAAGCAAATCTCAAAGAAAGTAAATCGCTTCACATAAACTAATAAATGTAAGCCATCACACAAAACAAAAGTCAGACGAGTAATTACACAGCAATTGTTCGTCTGACTTTGTTTTCTTTGCTTAGGTGAAATTGTACCTGTTCATTTAAAGAAGACAAAGTCAGAAAAAGCGTCAGAAAAAATAATTAAATTGCATCTGTTCGTGCAAAGAAAACAACGGAAGACAAATAATCAGGTCTCGAACGTCTCCGTGCAAATCTCGTCACCAAAAATAGACAAAATCACATCTCGCCCCAACCACTGTCACGCCCATGAATAATAAAAGCATTTACCATAGACATTATAGCTTTGTAAATATACATCTTCAAAAGGGCACATTGCAATAACTTTAAGTACATTCCACTTAAGAGATAAATAAAATATTTCGACTTAAAAAAAAATCTTTCACAAAAGCAAACGGGCAACGCAAAATAGCTATTTCTTAAGATGCCTGTCCCGACTCCCAAAGCTTGGAAGCGGTTGCGAAATTGCGATAATGCAAAGCGTATTCGTTTATAATAAATCAGCGCGCAGCTATGTAAGGAACGATATAACATGTTAATTTCTCAGCTATGCATTGTGTTTCTTGCCTTTGTGCGAAGAGTAGAGGAACCTACACATATCCGGTTGTCGGTAGCGCTTCTGGTCTTTGTGATTCCTGCAGGAATTACCACGAACAAAAGCGCTGCCGAGAGCCAAAGGGATATATGAAATAGAAAGTAAAACACTTTAAACTTTCAGAATTCCAACTCACAAATAAAATCTAAAGGCCCTGATAACGATGTTGGTGATGGCTAAGTCGATGATGACGATGATGACAACAATGACGACACCAGCACTACTGCTGCTACTTAGCATGCTGGTGTTTCCATGTTACTGACACTGCTGTTGCAAGTTTTCAAAAAAGCCTATAATTCATTTTTCCCACGTTGTAGGGATAACGAGGACTAACTGCGACACTGTGCGGGACGAAGCTACGAAGAGTGTTTGCTGATGATGCTTGGGAAGCTTGCGGACCATCTCCAGTATCTCCTCCTCTTCACAGACGCCAGTCAGGTCGTCGCTTTGGGTGCCGCGGCCGCGGCACCCAAAGCGACGACCGCACTGGCGGCCGTGAGCTTCCACAGCATCTCTTCCCAAATCCGCAATACTACCAGCAGAGGCGTGATGAGAGTTCCCCGTTTCGGGAATATTCTCTCTGACGTCCTCTGGGTATGACGCAGGCTTGCAGGCAGCATCACAGGGCGACGATGGCACTCCCGCCTTCTGCGGGAATTTTCCAGTGATTTCAACATCCGTGCTTGGGGCATTACTAGCTGGTGGTCCACTTGGATCCACAAGGCCAGCGTCAGTTGATGATTCCGGGGGGTTGTCCAGAACCGAGGGGTCCTGGTATTGTTCGTCGGGCATGACGTCACTAGCCACGAAAACAATCACCGTGCGTTCAAGGCCCCAGGCCACCCCGTCACTCGTCAAGCCGATTTTGCCGGGTATAGGGACCGCCACGTCTTTGGGATGACCTCCAGGGATGGCGTAGACAGGCAGACCCCGATTTTGCAGCGTGCCGAAGAAAGGACCATTGGAAATGTTTTGCCAAAATTTCTGGTACTCGGACAGTCTCACGCCGTACAGGTTATCAGCTATCTTGATGCACAGGCTCATCGGAGTTTGGACCAGCAGAAGAACGTCTTCGTACTTGACAGCCGACTGCGACTTGGCTGTTTTTTTCCGTGCTGTTTTTTTCTTCGTCTTCTTTTTCTCACTAGAGGTGGCAGTTGTTGTCTCAGAATCCGGAGTATGTGAGGCTGTTTGCTCAGGGCAGTCAGATACTGCTGGTGTTTCAATGTTGGCAACACCCTCGCAGGAAACAGAGACTGATGACGCAGCAGGGAGACTGACCCCCAGGGCAAGGTCGTGGATCAGGAAGTCGGCGATCTCCTCAGCGCACTCCTGGCATTCAATCGGCAGCAGACCGGGCTGAGCGTGGCGGGCGTGACGGACACAGGCTATGGGAGGCCCGTCTGTGGGCAGACCCTCAAACTCGCTGCGTGTGATGTACGAGTCCCGCCACTCCGCGTTCCACTCCAGCTCCTTCAGAAGACGCTGAACAGACGGCGGGGAGCGCATGGCACGGTCAAGGCGGAAGTAAGTGTAATTTTCTACCTCTTGCATGTCGCTGGAGTGGAGTACGGCCCACCACACGGACACCCCCTTCTCGTGAACCAGGTAGTGCAGGATCTGGGGGGCGACATCTCGGTAAGCGAACTCGTCCATCACAAAGTGTACGTGCTCTCTGGGCAAGTCACCAAGCTTAGCTAGCTCGTCGTCAAACACTTTGGGGTCAAACATTTTAGACAAAAGTACCTCAACGATGTCAACAGTCAGAGTGCCTTTCTTGGCGCCGTCCTGGACCATCTTCTGAAGAGAGAATCCGCTTGGCACCCCTCCCCCTAGCGACTGCGCGATAGCTACAATGACCTTGTGACCCTGGTTCACCCAGTGCCGTCCCTTTAGAGCCAGCAGCATGGTCTTGCCAGACCCTGGAGGACCTCTCAACCCAACCGCCATGTCGTTCTGCTCCTGCAGAATCTCCATTTGCCTGAGGGTCAGGACAATGTCGGAGAATCGCTTACCCGCCTCACTGACAGCCTCACCCTTTGTGCGGACCTCCGCGCGGGACTTGATATTGGACCACACGCTCACTGTTGAAAGCAGTCCGCAAAATCTGGAAAAGAGGAACAGTTTGCGGACCGATGTTCAAGTAAAACGTCTCGAGACAAACGTTCTTAAATAACCGAATCGAAATCGCCTATTTGAATTTGAAAGTGTATTTTTTTTGTTGTTGACTGTGTTTTGTTTCTTTCATTTCTTCTTCTTGTTCTTCTTCTTGTTCTTCTCTCTCTCTCTCTCTCTCTCTCTCTCTCTCTCTCTCTCTCTCTCTCTCTCTCTCTCTCTCTCTCTCTCTCTCTCTCTCTCTCTCTCTCTCTCTCTCTCTCTCTCTCTCTCTCTCTCTCTCTCCCACCCGGGTCTGCCCTGGGGGACTTGGGTGGGGTAACTACTTTTTAGTTCCCATGGTCACCCTGGTCAGCCCTACAGGGTGGGTTTTCCTTTCTATTCTGGGGCATGTGTTTCTGTCTACCCTTTGTCCATTTACCTGTATTTGCCTTTTAAAAACTCTTCCTACTGTCTGCACTGCCTGTAGCTCTTGATATTGGATGTGTGTAATAGTCTTAGCTTTATTTAGGCCCCATGTGTTAGGTTTATTTAACGTATTTGACCGGCTGGCGACATACATTCAATGTTCTGTTTATTTATTTTTTTTCACAAGCAGTGCAGGCACGTCCTGAGAAAGCCTTGTTGCTGTCGGGACGTTAAGCAATGTACAATCAATCAATCAATCTCTCTCTCTCTCTTTCTTTCTCTCTCTCTGACGCCGATCAATTACCTCCCACACACAAGTGCCTTTCCCTTTCAAAACTCTATCCCTATATCGCACTGGTATCATACTGGCATGTAACTAATTCCTTGCACTGTGGTTTGCTGCAGTGCACTAACAGCTCCCTGCCAATAAATCCATGTGTGACTGTCCAGTGTGTTGTTGTTAGCAAGCTGGCGGACTAGTTCACTCCAGTGAAGGACACTAAACTAAAGCCATGCCCCCTCACACGAGATCTATCAAAGCCAAATGCTCCAATGACTTGGAAAAAGTTAAGAAATCAAAAGACTGGCATCAGATCACTTTTGAAACAAATGGTCTTAACTTGCCGGTGTGGAGGCATGCTTTAAGAGAACGATACCAGTTTGCATACAACTCCCCCGAGCTTTCCTCTACATGGGCTGACTTCCAAACAGACCACACTAAGACGCTCTCCCTCAACCACCCCCTGGCCATTGACCTTCCTCCTGAACTTTTTAAATCTGTGCTTGATCTCTCACTAGATGGAAATAAGCTATTGAAAATTTCCATCTACTATACCACGGGAACAATTCTAGTCCAGGGGAAGGCATGTGTGGACTGGGTGCAAGAGGAATTCGACAAACTGAGGTCAGTCGTGAACCTCCTCCTCCCCAGCTATCGCATGTCTGGTGTACCGCCTGATCTACGAGCCCTGCCACCATGCGCCACTATGTGTTCACAGCTCACTAACACTGGCGCAACAGACACGGTCGGTGTAGGTCATGAGCAGGTAGAAGGAAGTGCCAATAACGACCATGACCAAGACAGCGCCAATGATATGGCTGGCAGTGCAGACTGAATAAGCGTGACTGGCAGTGCCGATGTTGCTTCAGCCAGCATGGACCGCAGTGGCTGTACCTGTGACGCCACCCCACTGATCTGCGGCCATTTACCAAAGTGACAGCCCGGGCGGTTGCCCCCCTCCCCGACGCCGGTTTTGCCTTGCAACCGTCTACTTCCAGGCTCCAAGCTGACACGGCCAAGAAGCTGACGGAACTCGGCCGTGTTGTTGATAGTCTAGGTGCTGCGATCAGCTCTCAGCACGACACGGCCATGTGTGCAGTGTATGATTTGCAGAAGGAGGTGAGAGAGCTGGTCCGGATTGAGATTCGAGACTTCAAGGCCGATTTTCACCAGCAGCTTGAACAGCTTTGTTGTCGTGTCAAGTCACGGGAGGCTGAAAACAAGAAACTCAGGTCTCAGCTTGGTGACCACAACAAAATCTTCAACTCACTTCGCATCACTTCCCCGCCCACCAAGAAGCAGATGTCAGATGCACAGACGGACGGCACTCTGTTGACAACCAAGCCTGGCCCATTCCTAGCCTCCTCTCAGCCCCGACGGTCCGTTCCCACTGACCATTCCCCGCCTGCCAACAACCTCGCCAAGATTCCCTCAGTTGGTATGGCTTCCCCGTTATCCATTGAAAGCTCAGGCCTCACCCCTTCCACTCCTTCGTCGAGCCAGCCCGCATACAAAACTGGCCGAGCCTCATACCGTGACGTTGTAGTCGCCGCCGTGCCTGTGTCCAATCGCTTTGCTGCCCTCTTTGTTGACAGCAGCACGAACGACCAGGTCAAAGACACAGGCACGGGGTCGCTAAGCAACACGTGCCCCCCCCCCCCCCCAATCAAAATAAACATCAGGATCACCCCTTCCCCGCCGACGTCTTGACCAAAGAGAGGATTTGGCCTGGGGTCCCTGCTGTGCTAATAGGTGATTCAATCTTGCGAGAGGTGGATAGCAAGCTTGTATCACCGACTGTACCTCTGCAGAAGATCTGCGTGCCGGGCATGTCCATTGCTGACTTGATGGCGTGGCTCGACACGCAGCCTTCTGCGCCGCACATTGTCTTAGCCGTGCTGCATGTCGGCATCACCACATGCAAACGCCAAGTGATCAGTGTGGACACCTGGGCCGAACTCCTCAAACTGGAAAAAATTTAAGTTTCCATGCGCCGCCGTCAAAATGTCGTCTGTCCTGCCCGCTTTTGGTCGACACCCCGCCAACACTGTCATCATACCATCCAACAGGAACCTTATGGCGGCGAGCGATCAGGCGAGGGCTCCGTACATTGACAACGTGTTAGTGTTTCTGTCTCGTGGTGGGGCCCCACGTAAACTGCTCTACAGACAGATTGATAATTTCCATCCAAGCACTGAGGGGGTCTTGCGACTTGCCTTCAACCTTAGGTCCACTGCTCGTTCAACCCTGCCGTCTGTGCGGTCTAGCTTTGCCCACCAGCCTGGGCTGCGGCCAACTATGTGTGACGACCCCCTGCAATACGGACCCCCCATTCCGCCTCTAGGAGGCTTGCACCGTAACGGTCACCTGCCCATTGAACTCAGCTGTAAAGTACCCCTCCTCCCCACGCCACACTATCCTCCCCAGTCAATGACCTCTCAGCGTGTTTCCTACCCCGTGACCCCTTCCCCCAAATTTTCCTGTGATCCTGCCACTTGGAGTGTTGCTTTCCTTGAACCATCTGTTGCCCCTAGCCATGGTCGGTCCGGCTACATCACCCGTCCAGGGTATCAGGGGCGGCACCATGAGACCCTCGTCTGAGTGAATTTCAGTGTGAACCCACCCTGGTTGCCTTACTCGATTCTCTTCAGTGGATCGATGGGGACAAACAGTGTGGTCTACCCATCGTCCCTTGACTAAGTGAAGTGACATTCTAAACCCACGCTCACTGTCTCACTTGATTCGTTCTGGCGGATCGACGGAGACAGCCTGCGCGGCGTACCATGATGTGTAAATGTATTTATAAGTCCATGAGTTGTCTCCCTCGCTTCTCTGCTGTGCATCGACGGAGCCAACCAGTGTGGCACAAACCTTTATTTTCATATATTGCCAACACTCATTAGATGGAGCAACACACCGTGATCATTTTATGAAATCTGAATCTGACAAACTGGCAAACTGTTTAGTGTCCGACTTTGAATATATAAAGTATTAATCGATTAGCCCTTTGGATTTATTCGTGACACGAATTTACTTCTGTGAATAGTGAGTGACGATCATTATCTTCCTGCATTTTCTTTTTCTATCAAAACTGAGGTAATAGACTCTTCTTGTTATAGCAAAGGAGCCTATGTATTTATCGTATATTGTACGGTCTACGCCCAGTGACTCATTTCATTCGCTTTTCAGAGCGTAACGATACATTATTTCCCCTACGTGGGACGTGACGTTAAGGAGCCAGTATATATATCGCAGATACGGTATATTATATGACTCATTTGCCTACAGAACGTAACGAGACTTTATTTCCCCGACGTGGGGCGTGACGTTGCCTGCAGAGAAAGCGACAGAGCTGAACTTTCAGCTCTGTAGTTTCTCCTGGGTTTTGTTAACGTTCATAAGCATTCATTTGTTCTTATTTGACTTTCGTTCACATTTTCCCCCCCACGTGTTGATTCATCATGCCTGCCAACTGTACCCCAGTGTTCGCTGCAAAGGCAACATTTATCATTTATACAACAAAGTGCCCGACGCCACTGGTTTACTTTCACAACCCCAACCCTTTCATGTATTTGGATTTACGGAGTCTAGACTCAGAGAACATTAGTGACGACTCGATCTCCATTCATAACTATGCTATATTCCGTAGAGATGCATCATCTGCTGGTCATACCTGTATAGCTGTGTACCTTCATATCTCTATCCGCCAATACGTTACCCGCCGCATGGATTTAGAGTCTAGTCACGTAGAAAGTTTATTCCTTGAATTGAAATGTGACAAATCTTCCCCCACACTTATCGTATTTATTTATCGCACCCCTTCAGCCACATTCTCATGGTATGATGATTTTGTCACCATGGATAAGGTGCAACTACGTAACGACAAAGACATACACCTTCTAGGCGATTTTAATATTGACCTTCTAAAGATTGGTCATGCGGCGTGGAATTACACCACCTCATTATTTGGCCTGCAACAGATGGTTCGGTTTCCCACAAGAGTTTCTTTGTCATCCGCCACATTGATTGACCACATCTACACTACAAATATATCTGCTGTCAAGAACGTCCATGTGCCGAATGTAACCATTAGTGATCACTTTCCTACTTGTTTTAATCTTTCAGTTAAACGTGATAAACCCCAGCACAAACAACACACTACTATCACCTACAGGTCTTACAAAAAGTTCAACTGTGATGACTTTCTTCATGACCTATCAAACACGCCCTTTCACCTTGTTTATAACACTAATGATCCCAATGAAGTCCTAGCGCTTTGGTACAAGCTGTTTCTTTGGGTCCTAGATAAACATGCCCCACTAAGGACTAAACGAATTAAACACCCTATCCTTACGCCTTGGTTGTCAAAGGACACCATTCATGCAATGAAAATAAGAGATGACTTTAAACGGCAGAAAAAACTTGCAGATTTTAGGAAACAACGTAATTTTGTAAAATCCTTAGTTATAAAAGCCCAGAAAACACTTGCAGAAAAAGGTATCGCAGAGGGTAAAGATACCCGAAGTGTCGGGAATGCAATCAATTTGTTTACAAAGCGGAACAGTTCCATCCATGCTGCTACCTCTCCAGGCATGGATCCAGACGACTTCAATTCCCAATTTTTAAATATCGCTGAGTCTCTTGTACAGTCTTTTTCCACTAACAGTGATAGTTACAGTTGATCTGCTAAACTGCGCACACACTGTGAGTCTGCAGCAGGTGCGTCCTTCTCCATACCTTTTATGACAGTGTTTGAAGTTCGTAAATATATTTCTACTCTAACCAGTAAATCGTGTGGCCTGGATGGAATGAACAACATGGTACTGAAATTGTCACTTCCATAACAGTGGAAACCTTGACATTTATATTCAGCCTTTCTATCACGCAAGGTAATTTTCCAGATGCCATGAAAGATGCTAAAGTTATCCCCATTCCCAAATGTAAAGATCCCAAAAGTTCAAACGATTTCCGACCTATTTCAGTGTTATCAATATTATCGAAGCCAATAGAAAGACACGTTCACAAGCACCTACTCCACTTCTTGGAGAGTCAACGCCTACTTATATCTCTTCAGTCCAGGTTTAGACCTAAACACTCGTGTCATACTGCACTCGTTCACATTGTCGACACTTGGCTCTCATCAATAAACGATTCCAAATTAAATGGTGCAGTTTTTCTGGACCTAACCAAAGCATTTGATTTAGTCGATCACAACATTCTTTTAAAGAAACTTTCAGTATATAAGCTTGTTTTGAACTCTATAGCGTTTTTCTCCTCCTACCTAAGTAACCGCCGACAGAAGGTGTACTCGAACGGAAGGTATTCGAAAGAAGGTATAGTGAGGCATGGAGCTCCCCAAGGATCTATTCTAGGGCTTCTTTTATTTTCTTTATTCATCAATGACCTGCCTCTTTCCATCTCAAATCCTAAGGTAAAATGCGAACTCTTTGCTGACGATTCAACGCTGCATACATCAGACAATCGTGTCGCGACGCTCAATTGTATCCTCCAGCAAAGTCTTGATGAAGTGTCAGATTGGTGTACGCGAAATCGCATGCTACTCAGTACTTCTAAAACCAAAAGCATGTTGATAACAACCCGCCAAAAGCATCAGCTACATCCTGCCCCTCTGATACTTTCACTTGGCAATAAACCTATCCAACAGGTATCCAAGCACTGCCTACTAGGAGTTGTAATTGACGACCAGCTCAACTGGTCATCGCATATCGACAGTTTGTGCAAAACCTTGTCCAGGAATGTCTTTCTGCTCTCTAAACTTAGACATATTCTTAGTACAAAGTGCTGTACATTGTTCTTTCACGCACACATTAACAGCCACTGTGACTATGCATCCTCTTTGTGGGACGGATGCAGTGAACATCATATTAAAAAAAATCAACTCGCTCTATCGTCGTTCAGTTAAAATAATTATTCCAAACCCAACTTCCATAAACGAAAAACTAAAATCCCTTGGCCTGCTTCCACTGAAGGAACAACTTAAATTTAACAAATGCGTCCTCATGCACAAAATATTTCATTATCAAGTCCCCGAATATCTGTGTACACTATTTCACTTCAGCCCTAGGCATCAGCTATACACGAAACATGGCTTGCTTCATTTACCCCGCCCCAGGATAGATATCTACAAGTCAAGCCTTCTACTTTCAGGTAGTTTTGTCTGGAACTCATTGCCTTTAAACATTAAATCATGTTCAGGTAAAACCCATTTTAAACGTGCTTTGCACACGCACTTCCATTTAGCCTGACTTCACAGTTTGCCATATAAGAGTATTACTACTGATAACACTTGAACGTCAAATATGTTTTCTTTCTCCTTACATTTGCTAAGTGATAATCTTTTGTCTTGTCGGTTTCGCTATATGCTCATGATGCTGCGGATTCTTTGACACTGTCTTAGCTGAGTATAATATAATGCTATGCACTCATTTATTTTTCTTGCTTTTTGTATTGGTGGCAGTTACAAATTCTCCAATGCCATTTTTCTCCTTTCATTAATTCACCTATTGTGTTGTTTTTTTCCCAGTAGTTTTTCTTCCTCTTCCTCTTCTTTTTCTTCTTCTTCTTCTTCTTCTTCTTCTTATTATTATTATTGTTATTATTTGCATGCTATGTTTATTTTCCTGTTATGTTGTTTTGTTTACAGGACAGCTTGTAAGACAGGCAATGAGTTGCCTAATAGCTTTATTCTGAATAAAAAAAATGATTCTCTCTCTCTCTCTCTCTCTCTCTCTCTCTCTCTCTCTCTCTCTCTCTCTCTCTCTCTCTCTCTCTCTCTCTCTCTCTCTCTCTCGGAAAGGGTTAGTCCGTTACATCGTTAAAAACCGTAAGGATACTTCCACTATCTGGCGTCTATTGAACAGTCTAACTAAAGGCTCCCCTGGCACTTCAACAACCATTCCCAGCAGTCTTACTGCAGAAACGTTTAATAATCATTTTCTTTCAGTCGCTGAAACTCTAAATGCCGCAATTCATAGCAGTAAGTATGAATGTTCTAACTTGCTTTCTGAATTCTGTAAAAAAAAGAACAACACAAAAAAAGAACAGAGGACACAGACCCCTTCAGCATTCCCTTGCTAGCAGTTCATGAGGTGGGTTTGCTCATTATTAAACTACCAAATAAAAAGTATCCGGGGCCTGATGACATTAGCCCGCATATACTGAAGTTATCCCTGCCGTACATAGTAGAGTCTATTACGTACATTTACAATCTTTGTATCAAGCAACATACTTTCCCTAACAAACTAAAATACGCTAAAGCATTCCACTTCCAAAAACTAAAGATCGTTCTGACCTAACAACTATCGGCCGATTTCATTATTATCAGTTCTATCAAAGCCGCTTGAAAGGCATGTTCATAAACACCTACTTGCCTACTTAGAAAACCGCAAGCTCCTCCACCCTTTTCAATCCGAATTTCGCCCAAAGCACTCGTGCCACACTGCACTGCACTCGCGCGCTCCAGGGTATGACAAATCCCAGATAACAGGTGTCGTTTACTTAGATTTTAAAAAGGCCTTTGACCTAATCGATCACACCAATCAAATGACAAAGATTCAAAAATACTTGAACAGTACAGAAGTAGTTGCATTTTTTAGATCATACCTAACTGCTCGTAAACAGAAAGTTCTAGTGAATGGATCTTACTCTTCTCTAAAAGATTAAATAGGAGTTCCCCAAGGGTCCGTGCTTGGTCCCTTATTATTTTGTCTATTCAACATTGACCTGCATCTTCATTTAACTTGCAAGAACGTACAATGCGATCTTTTTGCTGATGACACTTCCATTCATATGACTAACAAAGATATACAAGTAATTTCTGCCAACTTACAGCATAGTCTTGACGAGGTGTCAGAATGGTGTCACAGGAATTCTATGATTGTTCATCCAATTAATACCAAATCTATGATAATCGCCACTCGTCAAAAACACCAGTTAACACCCTTGTTACTTAACCTTTTATTAAAGGGCAGTCAAATAAAACACGTTAATGAACACCGCCTACTAGAGATTACAATTGACAGTCAGCTTAAGTGAAAGGCTCATACGGACACTTTATGCAGAACGGTAGCCAAAAATCTTTTCGTGTTGTTCAAACTGAAATATTACACTGACTCGGACAAGCGCAAACTATTCTATAATGCTCACATACGTTCTCATATTGATTACGCGTCAACGGTGTGGGATGGCTGCAGTGAAGTCCACTTGAAGAGACTCAACTCGTTACACAGAAGGGCAGCAAAGTGAATCCTTCCTGACCCACGACTCACAACAGAAGAAAAGCTTGCCAAAATAGGATTTCTGCCGCTGCAAGACCACTTCAGATACAATAAGGCTATTTTTATGTTAAAAGTGTGGAAACAGAAAATACCAGAATATATCACAACTCTTTTCTCTAAGTCGAAATCGAGGCTTGCTAATATTAGGCAACTTTTCTTAGTCCCCAAAACAAAAATTGATATATACAACTCTAGTTTGTCATTTTCGGGAACGCAGACTTGGAACACGCTTCCTGATTATATGAAATCCACTTCCTCTCTAGCCCGTTTCAAAATCAGTCTCTTCAAGTACTTATCGAAGCAGTCGTAATGTTGTGAAATCTATACTGCCCTGTAACTTGAATCTGATTACGTTTGCTCCCAGTAATAAACTCTGTGTGTGCGTGTATGATGGTGTGTATGTGTGTGTGTGTGTGTGTGTGTGTGTGTGTGTGTGTGTTTGTGTGTGTGTGTGTGTGTGTGTATGTGTGTGTGTGTGTGTGTGTGTGTGTGTGTGTGTGTGTGTGTGTGTGTGTGTGTGTGTGTGTGTGTGTGTGTGTGTGTTTAGGAGCGTGAGAACATCGTGGGACTTTCTTTCCCAAAACTAGCAATGATTTTGTTACATGTAAACTATATACTTCGTTTTGTGTATATTGTCTCGTAATTTTGTAGCAGCGGCAGGTTTAAAAAAATGGCTATGATGATGCCAGTGCCTCAACCGTTGATAAATAAAGCTTCATTGAATCATTGAATCTCTCTCTCTCTCTCTCTCTCTCTCTCTCTCTCTCTCTCTCTCTCTCTCTCTCTCTCTCACCCTTGCGTTCGTGTGTGTGTCGCATTTTTGCTTTTGATTAGAATTATTATTTCATTTTCATTCATGCACATATTAACTTTTTACCCTTATGTGTGTGTGTGTGTGTGTGTGTGTGTGTGTGTGTGTGTGTGTGTGTGTGATGTATGCGTGAGCAAGGACATGATTGAAAACAGGTCTATGGCCTAATCATTTATCCTTGGAAAATAAAGTTTCATTTCATTTCATTTCATTTCATTTCTCTCTCTCTCTCTCTCTCTCTCTCTCTCTCTCTCTCTCTCTCTCTCTCTCTCTCTCTCTCTCTCTCTGAATTGAGCTTTTTTTTTTTTTTTATCTAGAATTACATTTTCGACTTTAATGACTGCGGTTTTGTTCTGTCCGTAGTTAGCTGTGCTTGATTTTAAAGTCGCAGTGACTTTTGTTGTTGTTGTTGTTTTGCTTTAAATTATAGAAGTCCATTTTATTTTGATGTGCGATTATTACTATAATAGTAGTTAGGAACTGCAGCATCGGGCGAGCGTGCCTAGGTGCGCTTGGAAGTGTTTCTTTATTTTCTGATTCTTTCTACATAGCTTTCGAGCCTTTTATTTTGTATCTGACATTACCAAGCAATTCGAACTCGCAGCGGACTCTGACCACGAGAGTCAAAAACATTTTAATTTTGCTTTATTGTTGTTGCTGTTGTTTTTCCTACGTTTTCTTGTCGCTTTCTTATTCATTATACATTGACATTATTTTTATTATTTTTTTGGAATATTATTGCTACGTTTGTTCTGTTACCAACATGCCAAAATATAATGTAAAAACTGCCCCACAACGACCTGATGAATTGAGAATTGGTCACCTCAACATTTACCATTTAGTTAATAAGGTGCCAGATTTGTCTGTGTTCTTAGACACGCCAACACATTTTCATGTTTTTGGTGTATCCGAGTCGAGGCTCAAAAGCACTGTCAGGGATAACTCCATCTCAGTTCCAAACTTCTCAGTACTCCGCAGAGATGCCTCAAGTCCCCAGCACACTGGACTAGCAGTATATATACATGATTCGATAATTAGTAACGTTAAACGACGACAGGACTTAGAGTCAGCCGAAGTTGAAAGTTTATGGGTCGAGGTGAAAACATCTAAATCCCCCACAGTCCTGGTTGGCTTTATCTATAGAAATCCAGCAGCCAACTGGGACTGGTATGATGACTTCGTAGAAATGATGGATAAAGTTAATCAAAGTAAAGATAACATTGTTCTTCTGGGCGACTTTAACATTGACCTACTTAAGCCCAAAGGGCACCATGCTGCATGGGCATCAACAACAGCCTTATTCGGTTTAAAACAATTAGTTAAAAAACCCACTAGAACCACATCTACATCCTCAACCTTAATTGATCACATTTACGTGACAAATGACGATACAATATCAAATGTGCAGGTTCCCTCCTTAGCTGTTAGCGATCATAACCCAGTATGTTGTAACGTCTCCATGAAACTAGACAAGCAAAAAACTAAAAGACATAAAACTATAAAATATCGCTCCTTTAAACACTTTAATAAAGACGAATTTCTGTGGGACCTGCACAATGCTTCGTTTACTGAGGTGTATGATCACCAATCTCCTGACAGTGCCTTGTCGTGCTGGATGGATCTGTTTCTCAGTGTACTCAATAAACATGCGCCAATACGTGAAAAACGAGTTAAACATTCCACCATACCACCGTGGTTAACAGCGGATATCAAGCAGGCCATGTCATTTAGAGACAAACTGAAAAAACAGCAAAAGTACGAAGAATACAAAAAACAACGCAATCGTGTCAAATATTTAGTTAGAGCGTCTAAGAAGTCTTTTTTCCAACAAATGATTCGAGACAAAAAGGACACGGCATCTGTTTGGAAAGCTCTGAACGTCATAACAAAGGGTAAATCAGCACCCGAAATCCCATCTCATATGTCAGCTGATATATTAAATAACCATTTCTTAACGACAGCCGAAATATTGGCATTGTCAGCTGCAAATAACAGTAAACCGTATGAAGTGCCGAGTTCTCTCAGAGAACACTTAAAAAAAAAAACTATATCAAATACTTTCACCATCCCCTGATATTACAGTTGCGGAAGTCGGTAGATATATTTCTAGCATGCCCAACAAAAAGTCTGCTGGCATTGATGGTATTGATAATGAAACCCTAAAAATCTCATTACCGTATACAGTAGAATGAATCACTAACATATATTTTCAACCTCTGCATAAAGCAAAGTACATTTCCAATCATTCTTAAAGAAGCAAAGGTAATCCCAATCCCTAAATCAAAAGATCTTGAAGATATTAATAACTATCGTCCAATCTCCCTTCTGTCAGCTTTGTCAAAACCCCTTGAAAAGCACATTCAAAAACATCTCCTTGATTTTCTGGAAAAAGGTAAATTACTTAATATTCACCAGTCTGGTTTTAGACCGAAACATTCTTGTCAGTCAGCACTGACACATATTGTAGACAGCTGGCTGGAATCAATCAATAAAAGCCTGAGTCAGGAGCAGTTTTCTTAGACCTTAAAAAGGCGTTTGACCTTGTGGACCACGACATTCTCCTAAATAAGCTAACAGTTTATCACTTGGACGCAACCGCTATAGCATTCTTCCAATCATATCTCGAAGACAGAAAACAAATGGTGTACGCCCATGGAAGATACTCTAAGCAAGGAAATGTAAAATACGGCGTCCCCCAGGGATCTATTTTGGGCCCTCTTCTATTCATACTATTTATTAATGATCTACCGTTGCATATCACTAATTCTGACGTTAATTGTAATCTATTTGCTGACGATACGAGTCTTCATGTTTCTGGCAAAAAAACGACGGACATTAGCCATAGTTTACAATGCAGTCTCAATGAGGTATCTGACTGGTGTAGACAGAACCATATGGTTCTTCACCCAGCAAAAACAAAGAGTATCTTAATCGCCACGCGGCAAAAACATCAACGCCGACTACAGTCATTACAATTACAATTAAACGCTGAACCTGTTGAACAAGTCACTGAGCGTAAATTCTTAGGAATACATGTTGATGATCAACTGTGCTGGGAGACCCATATAAATGCTGTTTGTAAGGCTTAGACATGTAACGGATACAAATACCCGTAAATTGTTTTTTCATGCTCATATAAAGTCCCATGTTGATTATGTCTCCACAGTGTGGGACGGCTGCAGTGATGTCCACATGAAGATATTAAACTCCATATACAAAAGAGCTGTAAAAATGATAGATAGACGCCCCATCCCTACCACAGACAAATTTAGATATTTAAACATTCTCGGTCTGCGTCAGCAACTTATACTAAACAAATGCGTCTATATGCATAAGATACTGAATAATATGACACCCCAGTATCTAATCACTAAATTTATATCTCACCAAGAACGTGAACGGACCTCAAGAAACAATACCTTACCCCTACCACTGCCAAGAATCGACCTTTTTAAAACTAGTATGTCATTCTCTGGTCCGTTTGCTTGGAATTCCATCCCTGCACATTTGAAAACTATTACCTCACCAGGAAGTTTTAAAACAAAACTTTTTGATTACCTGATGAGTCAGACTTAGTACGTTTCTCAGGTACTGTAATATTTCCTGTACCTCATGTATTTCATACAGATGGTTTTTATATGTGTGTGCGCGCGTGTGTGTGTGCTCGTGTTTGTTTGTGCGTGTGGGTGTATGTGTGAGCGGCGCGCGTGCGTGCGTGTGTGCATGTGTGTGTGTGATGAGTATTATTATTTTTTCTGTATATAATGATGCTATTGGGTTTTGTATGTACATATATATTTTATAGTTTCCCTTCTTTCTTATCCTGTAGATGTTAGCAACGGCAAGTTTGTAAAATGACGATTTGTTTTATGTCAAAACTTTTTACCGTTGAAAAATAAAGTTTCATCATCATCATCATCATCATCTCTCTCTCTCTCTCCCTCCCTCCCTCCGCCTGCTCGGCGTTAAACCCAACTAACTAACTAACTAACTAACTAACCAACTAACTCTCTCTCTCTCTCTCTCTCTCTTCCTTTATAGAAAAAGACCTGTCCGGGTTATATGCGATATCGCGATATATACACCCGTAAAAGTGCGGGTGATGCTCAGGGCAATCTGTACATGAGACCTACCGGCCCATGATGGCTTTCAGGGTGACAACGGACACGGATTGCCTCTTTGAAGCGATATTTTCGTCCCACCAGGCGCGCAGTTTGGACGGCTGACTGTGTGCCATTCTTGCTGCCTCTCCCTGGACAGGTTCCGACGCTAAGCTAGAGGTCTCCGATTTCGGATCGGGCAGATCGTCTTTGCATAGGAAACACACGCCGTCCGATTTGTCGTGGGCAGCAATATCAGCAGCAATCTGTGGACATGATAATATGTTTAACCCATTCAGCCCTGACGCACTACAGCAGGAGATGGGTCGACCATGATAATTCAAGGATAGTGCCAGATTAGCTTGGCGCCAACAGGCGCCAAGCTAATCTGGCACTACCCTTGAATTATCATGGTCGATCCATCTCCTGCAACTGGTGCATAGTCGTTAGATGACGCTTCCAAAATTTTGGAAATACGTGCGTCGGGCTGAATGAGTCAACCCTATTACTAACAGCACCTCAGTTATTGCTTTGAAATCACCACATGCTCACTCCTGAAAACATATATTATTAATGAGGACAGCGAAAGTCGTAGAGACACATAAGCACCCGCCTCTGGAGAGAGGGAAGGGGCAGATATGAGGATCTATGCCTCTTGAAAGTGGATGCCCCGGCTACTTGAAGTTGGGTGCGCTTTGGAGTTGTTGGGCTGTTTACCTGAACCTGAGCGTTACAAGCTTTTTGTTTGTTACAGCGCTGCACAAATAATAATAATAATAATAATAATAATAATAATAATAATAATAATAATAATAATAATAACAATAATAATAATAATAATAATAATGATGATAATGAAAATAATGATAATTATTATTATTATTATCCCATTCAGTCCTGACGCACTACAGCACGAGATGGGTCGACCATGATAATTCAAGGGCAGTGCCAGATTAGCTTGGCGACTGTTGGCGCCAAGCTAATCTAGCACTGCCCTTGAATTGTCATGGTCGATCCATCTCCTGCGCTGGTGCATAGTCATTAGATGACGCCTGCAAAATTTGGTAAATACGGCCGTCGGGCTGAATGGGTTAATGATATTATTATTATTATTATTATTATTATTATTATTATTATTATTATTATTATTACAGACGTGTACGAGATCTAAACAAGAGGTTTCGATTCCAAGAACGAGGTACTCAGAAGTGACTCATCTCCTGAGAGCTCTGGAAGGAATGACAATTTCAATAGCTGCACATTGCACCACCCCCACCTGACTCTACCTACAAAAAGATCATACACATAGAGTCTGATATAAGCCGACTAAAACAGTCTAAAATATAATGACGAGCAAACGAAATGCGACATTTTTTGGAACCATCGGAAACACAGAAGTGTTTATGAAGATTCTAAACATGTCGTATTCCTTTTGCTCGTCACTATCCGTCAGAACACTGGACGTTAACCAGTCGAGCTGCCAATCCCGCACTACACGGAGACAATTGTCATAACTGTTATTCCATACCTCATCCAATATCGCGCGCGGTACGAAGGGCAAGGCCACGACCTTGATGGCCTGGGGTCCAGAGTCAAGGTCACTCATGACGTAATCAAAGACATCCTTGGCCTTCTGCACCTGATCCAGGGCTTTGTCTTTCCCTTTCCCTTTCTCCTTTTCCTTGTCCTCACCATCGTCGTCTTTATCCGTGTCTTTGCTTTCGTCGGTTCGAGCCTCCTCCCCTATCAGTTGTTTCCTGACCCTGCTCAAGTTTTCCTCGTGGTCTTTGCTCCAGTCGACGATCTCATAGCCAACGGATTTCACCTGCGGGAAACAGCCAACCGGTTAGCAAAATGGTCCTCTGGGCCGACCTCGGCCAGAGCTGGCCCGCGCACGGTCGTGCGCGGGCCAGCTCTGGCCAACGTCAGCCAGAGGACCTTTTGCTTCCTTGACATTTCGACGTATAGTAGGCTGACTGCCTCATGAAGTACACAGAAGTAATGAAGCCGTGCGTAAGAAGTAGGCACTGATAACTCAATGCACGTTAAGAGTCTGTAGCAGACACCTTTCAAAATTGTAGCTTGTAATCCAAATTGTTGCTTAAATGATGAAAATGTTGGTAACAAATAACCCAAAAAGTGTCATCGCTATAGAGGAGCACATTGCTTAGTGGCTGGCGCAGGACTAAGCTCACTCATGCAACTGGCCCGTGGTGTCTAGAGGTGGGAGTGGTGGTTTCAAACTTGCAGTTGGGGACGTTTGAACCAAGGCAAGGAGAGCACAGAGTTCTAACAGATCCTGCTTCTAGAGCATCAAAATAATGTCCCGAAACCACTCTAGAGGGGCATATAGTTACCTCAATAACAACCGGTCCTGACTGCACGTTCATCGCCAGCACGTCCAGATCGCCGCGGCTGGTCTTGTCTTGAGGCTTGTGTAGCGTGACTCCAGCAGGCTGTCACAATATGCAAGGGAGAATGAAAATCTTAAGAGCACGTTTCACAATATACGTCATATTTTTTTTTCAGGGAAAACACCACCTGACATATTTTCCAAGCAATCTGCATTTGTAGTCAGATTCTGCAAAAACAAAAAGGGTAACAACGCTTGCTTCCCTGCAACAGTACACAGTAATATTTATTATGATAACCCTGCATGTGTCTCTTTATGGGCATGTGTTTTCAGGTCATCAGTGTAAATGTAATTTATCTAAGCAGCCTATTTGTGTGCTGGCCTGTGATTTTGGACCTTACGGCTTCCAGCCGTAAGGTTCAAAATCACTGACCAGCACACTACTTCAACGTGTCTCATCCTTCAGTTGCCACTTTGCTTCTTCACACTGACAAGATAAGTAGCGACTGAACTGTATACTTGTTTGTTTTTGTGTTTTGAAAAAACGGGAGTTTCAACCGAATAGTAATACATTGTGTCGTAACTGTCACTTCAAAGCGTTTTTCTTTCCCCCTTTGGGTGCTTATCGGCACACTGCAGAATGAGCGTACATCCACAACGTACCGTTACGATTCTGTTGAGGTAGTTTTCAAACTGGAAGTTGGCGACGATGGCCAGAGAGCCCAGCTCGTGCCCCAGACTCTCCAGTGCCTCACACACCACTCGCGTGGCCAGGTCTCCTTTCGCGTGACACTCGTCCACTTTAGGCTGTTCGGATGGGCAAACATAAACACACAAATAAAAGGCAGATTCACGGACATGGATTAAGTTATAAACGTATTGAGCCCTTCTCCCAAAAATCTATCCCAAAAGAAGCAAACAAACCTTGGGCCGACGACGGCAGCAGCGGGCCCGCGCACAGCCGTGCGTGGACACACTGCGGTCGATGTCGACCCGCGGAAGTTCTCTTACTGGCACAGTTCTATAATACATCACCATGACAATGTTTTATCCTTCTTTTTTTGTTTGTTATTGATGCCAAAGTTTATCCCAGTGGAACTATATCTCTATAAATTGGGTTGAGTTCGACTATTCTCGGCAACGAACGTTGACAGTACAGGAATCACCGCGAATAAAACGCGCTACCGACAGCGAAAGGGTTAACCCTTTCCCTGCCAAGGGACGTACATTTTGTTTCTGAAATCTGTGTGCACTGGACGACCAATAGCCACAACTGTCCAAAGAGCGTGCACGCAAAGTGGTCTCAGCAAAAGGCATAGATCCTCATGAGGCCCCCGCCCAATCGCGGAGGCTCAACAGGATCTATGCCTCTTTCAGTTAGATCGCGTTAACTTTTCCTCGGCAGCGAAAGGGGTTAATGCAATACCGTGATTGTCCACGCTGGCTTACCCAAGCGCGATACAGATGCTCACAAACATCTTGAGATTTCGAGTGGTCTCAGCAAGAGGCATAGATCCTCATGAGCCCCCGCATTCGCGGGGGCTCATGAAGATCTATGCCTCTTGCAGTTAGATCGATGCAGTACCGTGCGTGATTGTCCATGCCGGCTTACCAAAGGGCGGCACAGATGCCCACAGACATCCTGAGACTTGACCTTGGACCCCGGGTTGTTGAACTGCACTGCTGGCACACGGTACACCTTGGTCTCCAGTTCAGGGAAGTATCTGTCGGCATACTCCAGTGTCCAGTCGTGGAACGATTTCTCCACCCCATCAACAGTCAGGATCAGCTTATGAGGACCCTGCAATCACCGTAATAACAGTACAGATATTAACGAAGCGTACAGCGTAGGTCACTTTATGCGGTAGACCATGAAAAATATCAAATAATAAGAACAACAACAGCAAAACGCACAACAGCTGCAGCAATAAACACCAGTAACCCGAGCATCAACAATTTTACGATGAGAATTACGTTTAACAAACCTGTACTCAGTTATCTTCTACGTAAACCCCACATCTACCACCATCCCCACATACACTAACCACCCCCCCCCCCCCACACCCTCCCCCCCCACCCCGACAGAAAATCCACCCCCCCCAAAAAAAAAAAAAAAGAAAAAGAAAAAAGAACAAAAAAAAACCCAAAAAAAAAACGCGCACACGCACGAGCGCGCGCACGCACGCACGCACACACACACTGACACACGCACACACGTACGCACGCACGCAAGCACGCACGCACGCACACACACACACACACACGCACGCACATACACACACATACACATGCACGCACGCACGCACACATACACACGCACAAACGCACACACACGCACGCACAAACGCACACACACTCGCACACACACACAGATACATACACACACGCACACACACACGCACACACACACGCACGCACTCACGCACACGCACAGTCACACACACATACACACACGCACATACACACATATACACGCACGCACACACACACACGCGCACACACACACATACACGCACAAACGCACACGCACAACCTCGGAATGCCGCATACAACAAACCATATTATAAGGGTCGCAGTACACGTCTTGAACCGAAGCAAAAGGAAACTGTGCAGACGATAATGTTCACAGCTTGCAACCATTCACCGATCAGCTCTAAATGAAACTGAAACGAAAGAAAATATTTCTGCATGTACGGGCTACACTTGAAAAGAATGGCTAATGCTGTGATAATGTCACAGTGGGGACCCGGAACCATCACCTCTGCGTGGTCTCTCTAAAACGCCGGCCGATTTATTCAAGACGTTCTGGATAAAGCCGCGACTCCGGTTGCAGCACGTCTCAAATGTGTTAACTCATTCCAGGCGTGCCGCCTCCTGATACGCGGCTTAGACCGCGTATCCGGAGGTCAGTGGCGGCACGTCTCGAATGACTGAGTTAACCAGGCTTTTGTCCGGTTTTGTCGCGATGATTCCTGTAAGCGGAATCATCGCGACAACAACCTCTACAGACACGCAAAGGGTTAACGATTTTCAAACAAACACACATACATGAATCGTGGCAAACGCCTTTGTACTCATGCTGTCTAAATAAAAAAGGCCTCAAAAGTCTCATCTCAGTGGGGCATGGTATCGCGAAAGTACCCTTTGGGACACACCTCCTTTATATTTTTAGACCTTTTGGTCCTCCCTGTGTAGTGGTGTAGTAACGGGGGACCCCGAACCCCCTAAAAAAATGTAGTAAAAGGGGGGGGGGGGAGAAAAATATCCCTTGCCCCTTCCCCTCCACCCCGCAAAATGTTCCATTCACCTGTCATTTGATGATCTTTAAGTTCGGACATATGTCCGCCGCAGATCTTCCGAAGTCAATGGACCGTGACCATCAGGTTGCTTTTTAACCCTTATCATTTGGAATACACCAGTGTGTGAAATAAGATTGACTAAAATAGTTCAAGGGTGGTGCCAGAATAGCTTGGCTCCTGACGGCGCCAAGCTATTCTGGCACCACCCTTGAACTAATGCCATTGGTCTATCTCCTTATCTGTAAGTACTATAATGTAGCCTGCGTATGGCAGTGCACAAATTTGAAGCTTTTAGCCTCAGTATGATATGGGTTAACCCTTTTAACGCCAACACCCTGCAGCAGGAGATTGATTGACCATGATAATTCAAGGGTAGTGCCAGATTAGCTTGGCGCCTACAGGCGCCAAGCTAATCTGGTACTACCCTTGAAAAATCACGGTCAATCCACCTACTGCAAGTGGTACATAGTCGTTAAGTAACACTTCCAAATGAAAAGAAAAGGGGAGACTGCCAGTGCTAATATTTTAGGAAGGTTACAGTGCTATAATCTACTTTACTTTGTAACCTAACACTTCCAAAATTCGGGAAATGCGCCCATGGCGCTAAAAGGGTTAAGATTGACACCCACGCCGCGGGCCTTTCAAGTTGCACATGCTACGCCGTTTTACTCGGGCATTTGACTGTCGACTGCGCTGTTTGTCAGTCGAGGCGATTAGTCTTCCCGCAGAAAAAAGTACTACCGACTGCGGCCAAACGGTTGAGCTTTCACTCGTACCTGTAACAAAATGCGGGAGTTCGGATTGTGCACAGTAATACATCAGTGTATGACCGACATATTTACGATGACTCAGTGGAATCATCCCTTTCAAAACACCGACCTTAACGCCATAACTGCTGGGGCAACGGTGAACGCATCCAGCTGCAAGAGACATAACATAACTTGCATCAGTCATCATACATGAGCCCCCGCGGCAGTCGCGGCGGTTCACTGAACATTAATTTTACTTGTGAGTTCTTCAGTAGTTCCTTTTTATTTTGGTGGTCACAAATTACATTGAATTCTCCAGTGACGCCGCAAACTCTGATGCTGGCCAGTGTGCAATCGGCGTTTTCTGATGCAAAATTCGTGTCCCGGCATTACGGGGATCATTCGCGGCCAGCCGCATCAGGATGCGCGGCCTAGGCCGCGCATCCGGAGTGCCGCGGCGGCTGGCCGCGAATAAGTTAAAACAATAACTTCGAATGTACTTACAATCAGTTCACTGGAGTGAGCATCAGGCAAGCGTATACGTCCTCTTGATGTCAGTGGCACTCAATACATGCCGGCGCAGTGAGCGCTTTTAACTCAGTTTTCACAGTCGTCGAGCTTGCACGTTCAATAAAGTCATGCAGCGCTAGGACGAGACTCACCGGCTGAGAGCGGAGTTGACAGACCGTCTTAGTTTTACACCTTATCGGACTGGCTGCGATGCGTAATGAGCTATGCCGAATAGTTCTAGTAAAGTGGTTCACTCTCGTCAAACGACGAGGGGCTCAGCGATAAATCAAAGGCCACGTTGACACGATGGAGCGCAAACATAACGTCAGTCACTTGCGCGGCATGGCTTTCCCAGAAAGTAGGTCGTTGCTATTTATAGTAACGGGCTTTCCCGGAGGTGTTGCGATGACTTGTCCATTCTGTAAACAAACCTGGCTGACTTCAAGTCTGTTCGTCATAATTATATATTATCTATTTAGTACACATTGTCGAGTTAATTTTCTCGTGAACTATGTGTCTGCCTGCGATATCTTTGAGGATTTGGTGTATCAGTCTCAATGAAACAAAAAAAGTGACTGAAGCAATATACCCTTTGCGGGGGCTGTCGCCGGGTAGCGCCGTTGTCGAGTCGGTCGAGTCATCAGTGCAGTGACTCCGACAGGAGACGCGAGTCACTGACTGACCTCGACAAAATGTGTTAACGATCGACATCCTCCCACGGAAGTACTGAAGTACTGTCCAGATAATTATGAATGAACAGTGACTAGACTTTGTTTATCCAATATTAGTTTCCAGTATCAGATCAGCGCGGTTTGCGCCGTGAGTGTTCGGGTGGGTGATGGGTGGAATAGTAAAACAATAAGCTATTGGGAGTCACTCTTAACCCTTTTCATCCTGATACATGAAATAAATGTGACTAGTTCAAAGGTGGTTCCGGAATAGCCGCTTGGCGCCGGCCTAGTCACAGGCTAAAATGGTTGACTCTATCTTGTAATCTGTAATGCAGCCTTCATAAGACAATTTTTTTTTAACATCAGCCTCAGGATGTAATGGGTTAAAAAACGTATTTTCGCCGTCGGGGTTTCCGAGTGCCCCACCTGCCGTTATTCATACTTTCAATTTACTGACGCGACACGTCAAACGGGAAATTAGCGACCTATCCAATCATCTTGCAAGAGGCAAGGATTCTCAAGAGCCCCTGCTGACGCAGGGGCTCTTGATAATCCTTGCCTCTTGCATCTCTTAACTCCTTTTGTTTGCTCCTCGGACAAAGTAAAGGAGTTGATCTATGTGTGTAACGGGCTGCACAGTTTTGTTGACTTGTCACTTAGCGACAAATAACAGCCGCATAGCGGTTAATCGGGGTAGTGTGATTGTGTCACTCTGCGTGTGTCAGGTGCATTTTAAAAGTGTGTGTGTGCGCGCGTGTGTGCGTGCACACGCGTATGTGTGGAGGGTGTAGGGGCCGGAGGGGGACTCATACACACACGCACGCGCGCGTGCCCCTCCACTAGGTGGAGGGGAACGCGCGCGTGCGTGTATGAATTTGTGTGTACGTGACTTAAAGTCTGGTTATTGGGTTTTAGAAGCAGTGGAGGGGGAGATAGTGGACGGCAGATAAACAAAATTTGATGAGCAGCTTTATTCTTCACCCACAGTAAAGCTCTCAGTCCCAGGGACAGCTGGTACCGATCTAAGTCAGCAAGAAACACGGTCTGTGGAAAGCGACCAAACAGATGTTCTGCGAACATATTCAGTTGTACAAGATATGTATAATAGGTATCAGACCAAACAGATCTACAATAATGCATGTTCGTAGATTCAATTGAAACGTCACGAGGGCTCATGAGGATCATAGCTCTTGCAGTTGTGTAGTGTTCAGTTTTCTCTGCAGTGAAAAGTAACTAAGGTGAGTGAGCTATTCCGAGTGTTTATTTTTCCCACGTTGTCGGTATGGCCAGGACCAGCTGTGACAGGCTGCGAGAGGCCGCTACAAAGAGCATTTGCTGGTGATAAGTGGGCAGCTTGCGGACCAGCTCAAGCAGTGTCTTCTCGTCGTCTTCCTCGCAGACACCCGTCTTCTCCAATTCTTTGGCTTCCAGATCTGAGGGACCCTGTTCAACAGTTGCTGCTATTTCATCCTCACAAACAAAATGCGGCTCCGTCGTCTGTTTAACCCCCTTGTGCGTTCGACCACCTGTTACAGTGCCAGTGGCTGCATGCACGCACGGGTTAGGACATCGTGTAGCAGTAGCTGATATTGCTTCTTTGTTGGCGCTAGGCACCTGTGTGTTCTGCAACTGTGTGGTCTGAAGACCTTGTGCCGTACCAGATGATTGTTCAGGGGATCCTGCTGTTTGAAGATGTTCGGCCCGGCAAGTACCGGCTGTCGACATTTCCCTCTGTGCAGATGGAAGGCACCTTGTATGAAGGAGTTGCGGGAGAGGATGTTTCTTGTGTGATTCCTTGATCTTCGGGCGTTATGATATTCTCACTGGAAATGCTGCAAGAAGAGGTTTCCTCTTCGTGTGAAATTTCGGCGGATTCGTCCTTGGTGGATGTCGATTGTGATCCATTGTTGACGTTGTTCAGAACTGACGGGTCTTGGAATGTATCGTCTGAGATAATGTCAGTGGCCAAGACAACAACCACAGTGCGCTCCAGTCCCCAGGCCAGCCCGCCCAGCGTCACACCAATGTGACCAGGTGAAGGGACTGCAATATCATAAGGTTCGAGTACGGGGATAACGGGCAGACCTAACTTTCGCATTTCTGTCATAAACGGCCCAGAGGGCAGGTTATCCCAGAATTTCTGGAATTTTTCTCTTACTAAACGGTACAAGTTGTCTCCTTCTTTGATGAGCATGTTTATGGGAATCTGGAAGAGCAGAATTACATCCTCAAATCTGATTGCTGTGTCGAAGTTGCCTTTTACTGCTTTCGGCCTTTGCTTCTTTTTTGACTTCTTTTTCTGTCATCTGCCCCTATTTTACAATCCGGTCCTGAAAAAGACATTTTCTGATGATAGACAGTTAATGTCTGATCATCAGAACCCTCGTATGAAGCAGAGACTGATGACGCAGCAGGAAGACAGACTCCCACACCAAGGTCGTGTATCAGGAAGTTGGCGATCTCCTCAGCGCACTCCTGGCATTCAATGGGCAGCAGAGCGGGCTGAGCGTGGCGGGCGTGACGGACACAGGCTATGGGAGGCCCGTCTGTGGGCAGACCCTCAAACTCGCTGCGTGTGATGTACGAGTCTCGCCATTCCGCGTTCCACTCCAGCTCCTTCAGAAGACGCTGAACAGACGGCGGGGACCGCATGGCACGGTCAAGGCGATAATTCTTGTAACCTTCGACCTGCGTCATGTCACTGGAGTGGAGCATGGCCCACCACACGGATACCCGCTTCTCGTGCACCAGGTAGTGCAGGATCTGGGGGGGCAGTGTCTCGGTTCGCGAACTCGTCGATCAGAAAGTGGACGTGTTCTCTGGACAAGTCACCAGTCTTGGCCAGCTCGTCGTCAAACACTTGGGGATCGAACGTTTTGGACACTGGCACTTCCATGAAATCAACAGGCAGGATGCTAGTGCCTGTACTTACCTTGACTCCGCCCTCTATCAACTTCTGAAGTGACACCCCGCTTGGTACGCCTCCCCCTGTAGACTGGACGGACGCAACAACGACCTTGTGACCCTGGTTTACCCAGTGTCGACCCTTGAGAACCAGCAGCATGGTCTTGCCAGACCCCGGGGGTCCCCTTAGCCCTACCGCCGTGTCGTCCTTTTCTTGGAAAATCTTCAGCTGGTCCGGAGTCAGGACGATGGCGGAGAACTGTCTGCCGGTCTCCCCCACCGCCTCACCCTTGGTACGGACCTCCACGCGGGCTTTTGTGTTGGAGCACACGCTCACAGTGGACAGCAGTCCGCAGAATCTGAGGACATAGTCAAAGTCGTCATGATCCTCCCGCTCACAACAGAAGTTCTTCGTTTTTTTGTATCGACTACATAGGTTGTGAATGTATGGTATACATTGACAACCTCTGTAGTCGATATACAAGAAAAGTCACTTTAGAATACGAGCAAAGTACGTAAGGTAAAACGTAGGTAGAAATGAGCGCTAGTATGAGAACCAATCATGCCGTTATTAACCAAAGATCACCAAAAGGTCTTATGTTACCAACTTTGAAAACGCGACAGCTTTCATCTGCCGCCGTATATGTATATTTAAAAGGTTGCTTTGCAATACAATTTAACCCCCTTGACTGCCGGGGCTCACCCAGAACCACCCTGCAAGAGGTATAGAACCTCATGCCCCTCCGGCAGTCGCGGGGGCTCATGAGGTTCTGTGCCTCTTGCTTGCCTTATTGTGTATCCGTGTGCGCTGGACGGCTGGGATCCTTATGCTTTACAGTTACGATTGTTTTTGTCGCGTTTTAAAGTTCATGCCTATACGAGCAATCTGATTTTTTTTACATTCACCTCACTCATTCGAGATGTGCCGTAACCGGATACGTGGCATGAAGCCGCGTATCCGGACGTTGCACGTCTCCAAAGTGTCAAAATAATTATGGGTCGTCTCAGTCAACATCCAACTCACCGCCCCATGATAGATTTCAAAGTTATGTCGGACAAAGTCCGCTTCTTGGATGTAATGTTTGCATTCCACCAGACACACAGTTTTGACGGTTCCTCGTGTACCATGGTTGATGTCTTTTTGTAAACGGGCTCCGTCCTGAGGCTGAAGGCGTCCGCTGCGCTGGACGGTAAGTCATCTTGGCAGAGGAAACACACACCATCTGAGTCGTCTGTCGACATAACATCAGCATGGATCTGTGGCCACGTAGATAACGGTTGGTAGGACAGGCAGTGACCAATTATAATGAAATTAGTATAATACAGATTTTGCTATAAATACACAAATAATCCTAATTAAACTTTGAAATCATCTAATGTTTCTTTGGCATGTAAAAGTAACAGAGGAATTTCAGTGTCAGACCACTGATCATCGCTTCAATTCATGGGCTTAGGCCTTATCTTCTTCAAAGCATTAACGGCTGTGGCACACTGACCACTGACTGAAGTATTACAGCTAAAACCGTAAGTGTACTTCTAGATTCTTACTAAGCACAGCCACGCCACGCGAAAAAAGAGCGAACGATAAGTCTACCCAGATACTCATTCAGCCCGGCGCGCGTATTTCCCAATTTTGGAGGCGTCGTCTAACGACTATGCACCTATTGCAGGAGATGGATCGACCATGATAATTCAAGGGCAGTGCCAGATTAGCTTGGCGCCGACGGGCGCCAAGCTAATCTGGCACTACCCTTGAATTATCATGGTCGATCCATCTCCTGCTGTAGTGCGTCAGGGCTGAATGGGTTAATGCGATACAGCATTGTTGTTCTTCGTTGTAACTCTCCGCTGGCAGAACATATGGAGCGACAGCCAACAGCAAAATGCATAGATCCTAATGAGCCCGTGGGCCCGTGCAGATGACGGGGCTCATGAGAATTTACGCCTCTTGCTTGGCTCATTTCTATCTGCGTGTGTCAGAAAGACTGGCTCACCCAAGAAATGAGTCTGTGAAGTTTCAGAAACAAAAATTTCGATCGCTTGGTAATGAAAGAGTAGAGAGCTTAATCCTTACATTGCCGGAAGAAAAAAAAAACTTAAGACAATCCAACCGCAAGAGGTATTCATTCTCACGAGCCCCCTCATTTGCGGGGGCTCATGAGGATCTATGCCTCTTGCTGGAACTACTTTGAATCCATGTGCCTGGAACGGCTTGTGCTCTATGGCGTTAAATCAACAAGAATAAGCACAATCTGTTTCAACTGGCAGTGAAGGGGTTAAACAGATCGAACCGCTTTAAATATTTCAAGTGTGACAAAGTAGTTCAGCTTCATACCTCATCTATAATGACACGTGGCACGTACGGCATAGCGACGACCTTGGAAACTTGGGGTCTAGGGTTAAGGTCATCCATGATATAATCGAAGATCTCCTTGGCTTTGTCAACTTGTGCGACTGCTTTCTGTGTCCATGTCCTGACCCTCTCCAGATTACCCTTGTGGTCATTGTCCCAGTCTTTAATTTCATAGCCCACAGACTTGACCTGTGTAAAAAGTGATCAAGGCCAGGACAATTCTGTTTCATACGAATTTTTTAACAGACATTATGTGTCTATAATGTTGTGAGTTATGCACTCTGTGAACTGTAATTGTGTGTTAAAATCTATGCCGTGAGGTCCGAAATCACAGCAGAAAACGTGACACACGTTATCTGTCCATACGAGAAGCTACCCGTACCATTTGAGGGAGTTTGATGACGATAACGACAGCGACACTTTAGTTTCAAGAATAAATAATACAGGTACAACGTACTTTTTCAATCATGTCCTTTCTACATCTACTAACTAACCGTACAAACGCACTCGGTGAGTACACCAAAAGTACACTTGTATTGAAATGAGATGAACACGCCCCGACTTGGCTCATCTAGGGAGTATTCCTGCAGAGGGCACAGGTGCGCGAGATCATCTGACGCGATGAAATCAGGGTTTCCACTTCCGTCCTGTGATAAAGCTTACCTCTATGAGGACTGCCCCAGACTGCAGATTCATGGCCAGAATGTCCAGATCGCCACGCTTAGTCTTGTCTTGAGGCTTGCGAAGCTTGAAACCTGAGGGCTGAACTAAACAACACAAACAAACAAACATAGTTATGCCTCCGTTACCGTATTCATGCTGGTCTGAGCTGTTTGGCCTTGCGCTTTTAAGTTTTTGTCGACTTTTAACCCATTCATCGCCAGTGGACAAAGATTGCGTTTTGAAATCATTGTAAATTCAACGTCAAAGATCCCAAATGCAGCCGACAAAAGAACATGGGTACATAGTGGTTTCAGCAAAAAGCATAGATCCTTATGAGCACCCCCTACCCCATCGCCCTCCCCCCGCAACTTCGAGGGCCTATGAGGATCTAGACCTATAACATTAAATGGGCGGTTTTTGTCGGCAGTGAAGGGATACATCATTGCATCTGCCGCGTGATGGTGTCGGTATATTTAGATACATCATTGCATCTGCCGCGTGATGGTGTCGGTATATTTAGATACATCATTGCATCTGCCGCGTGATGGTGCTGATAAACTCAAAGCCTAATCGCTCGCAAGTTATGGAGATCCAAGATAATTTTTCTGACTTTTAGGGACTTTAAAATATTCGAGATAAAGTACCGTTGACCCCTTTACTACCGGGAAAACGTGAACACAAATCACTGAACTGCAAGAGCCATAGATCCTCATGAGTCTCCATAGTTGCGGGGGCTCATGAGGATCTATTCCTCTTGCTGTTGCATCTTGCTGTAACCATGTCCCATGTTCCGTGGACGTCTGGGCCTCTTTAACCCTTTACATGCTGAGATAAAAAAATGAACATCGAGGCTCTTTGGCACAAACACAACATGCTTCCATTGGCGGTAAAAAGGTACAGTACCCGGTACAACTTACCGTTACTATTCTGTTGAGGTAGTTTTCAAACTGGAAGTTGGTGACGATGGCCAGAGAGCCCAGCTCGTGTCCCAGACGCTCCAGTGCCTCACACACCACTCGCGTGGCCAGGTCTCCTTTCGCGTGACTTTCACAAACTTCGGACTGGCCGCGCGGATTACAAAGAGAAAGACAGACACAATGTAAAATTGTATACCACTCGCTGGAGAAAAAATGTTCGAATTACCAAATAACGAGTTTTCCACATCAAGTACTTAATCAGACCCTCGAGGTGACAGGAACCACTGGCAAAACTTGTAATACACTTCATAATGTGATAGGGCAGATGCTGAAGCTACACTTAATTGTGTTTATGTTTGTGTGCGTGATTGTGCGTGCATGCAAGTGTGCGTGCGTGCGTGCAGTCGTATGTGTTTGTGCGTGCGTGTTTGTGCGTGCGTATTTGTGCGTGGGTGGTTGCATAAATGATAGAAGTAAAATTTTAACCCGAAATTTTAACTTCTGTCCTAATTGTCTTAACCCGTTCAGCCCTGACGCCCTACAGCAGGAGATGGGTCGACCATGATAATTCAAGGGTAGTGCCAGATTAGCTTGGCTACCCTTGAATTATCATGGTCGATCCATCTCCGGCAACTGGTGCATAGTCATTTGATGACGCCTCCAAAATTTGGGAAATACGGCCGTCGGGCTGAATGAGTTAAACGTGTCCTTGTTTGGATTTCTTTGCATTTTATATCATTGACAGTCGCCTATATAGTGTGGGTAGAAGTTACACTGTGTCCCTACCATAGTGGTCACGTGTTTCCCAGCAACTTCTATTTTAGGGTTTTTGCCGGGATTATTGAAGTTCACTGCTGGCACTCTGTATACTTTTTTCTGCAGATCAGGGAAGTATCTGTCTGCATACTCCAGTGTCCATTCGTAGAAGGATTTCTCCACGCCATCAGCAGTCAAAATGAGCTTATGAGGATCCTAACAAGACAAAGAGATATTAACGATATTAACATTTTAGATAATGTTTCTTAAACTCCCTTGTTTGCCCAGAAAAAAATCGCCACGACCCAACTGCAGGTGACATGGATCTATGAGATGAGGATCTACGCTTAATGCTGACACCACTTTAAATACATGTTAATGCTGGTTTTGTGGGTTTTTTTTTATCTATGAGATGAGGATCTACGCTTAATGCTGACACCACTTTAAATACATGTTAATGCTGGTTTTGTGGGTTTTTTTATCTATGAGATGAGGATCTACGCTTAATGCTGACACCACTTTAAATACATGTTAATGCTGGTTTTGTGGGTTTTCTTTTATCTATGAGATGAGGATCTACGCTTAATGCTGACACCACTTTAAATACATGTTAATGCTGGTTTTGTGGGGTTTTTTTATCTATGAGATGAGGATCTACGCTTAATGCTGACACCACTTTAAATACATGTTAATGCTGGTTTTGTGGGTTTTTTTTGCGTGGAATTAATAGACTTCAGAAACACAATCTTCCTTGACTGGCATTGAAGGGGTTAACACGTGGCGCTAACCCCTTTCACTGTCGCTAGCGGATAGGAATTGCCACGCCCAGATGGACTGAACATGACCGCCTGAAGAGTAACCCATTCAGCCATGACGCACTACAGCAGGAGATGGGTCGACCATGATAATTCAAGGGCAGTGCCAGATTAGCTTGGCGCCTGTCGGCGCCAAGCTAATTTGACACTGCCCTTGAATTATCATGGTCGATCCATCTCCTGCAACAGGTGCATAGTCCGTAGATGATGCCTCCAAATTTTGGGAAATACGTGCGCCGGGCTGAATGAGTTAAGAATAAGAATGAGGCTGGCAAAAGATTAGATTCCCTTTGGCTCCTGCTTGGGTGACGCATGAAGGTCTATGGCTCTTGCAGTTGGTCGTTGTTGTCAGGTTCCAGCAGTACAATGAATCCTGAAACCCTCACTGCCGAGACGAACTGAGCCCCACCTAAATACACAAGGTACTGATCCCCATGAGGTCCCGCAATTGCGGGGGGCGCATGAGGATCTATTCCTCTTGCTGAAACCACTTTCTGCCCATGTTCCTTTAGCGGATGGGGATCTTGGACGCTGAATTTCAGATTATTTCAAAAACAAAATCTGCGTCCCGGCACTGGCAGCGAATAATTAACAATGACAATAGTTTTTTGGGCTGGAAACGCCGTGTGTGTGTGTGTGTGTGTGTGTGTGTGTGTGTGTGTGTGTGTGTGTGTGTGTGTGTGTGTGTGTGCGTGTGCGCGTGTGCGCGGGGGTGGGGTGGGGGAGCTTGAAACTTGTGGAAGTGCTTTGTTCAAGGGGTGCCTAGGAGAGCCTCCGAGCGTTTTAAAATTGGGTGTCTCATTGAAGGCTTAAAAGACCGTTTATAGGTTGTACCACATTAGAGTCCGTAATTTTTTTTCATGTTCACTTGACACTTTGGATATAGCTAGATTGGAGAAAGACACTGGGTGAATTCGTTAGCCAGCTTTGTATCTTTTGAACTTAAAAAAAAATACAAATTAATTCTACGCAGAAAAAAAATTAAAAAATAAAGAAACCTCGACTTCAGGAGAAAATCAGACAGTGAATGTGACTTAATAGCAGAAATTTCGTGACCGCGCAGACATCGACGTAATACTCTAGATTAGCTGGCTGGCTGGCTGGCTGGCATCTCTCTCTCGCACAAACACATACACGCACGCACGCACGCATGCACGCACGCACGCACACACACACACACAAACACACAAACACACATCGACACGGTGTCAGGTAAAGTCAACCTCACTTCACACAAATTACAGCAAGATTGAAATTATACCTTGAAATTCTACTTTTGTCATCATTTTTCTCAAGTCTAGATGGCAAAGGTGAACACATATCACGTAAAATATAAAACTGCTTAAAAACTAAAATTACGTCATGACAAATGACGTTTTTCAAACCAATGACGCCTATGCGCTGTGTCCCTTACAGAGCTCACTGACACATTGGCAGATCTGCTAGGCTTTTTCAAAAGGAAATATTTCACCATCTAATCAGGTCCAAGACAACAGGCAGAGATCCTTGACATAGAGTACAGCTCGCACATAAAAAGGACATTGTGGGTTATGGCTTTCAGAAGAAGCTTTGTGGGTTTTGGTTCAACCAATCTTGTTCAAACCAATGACGTGATTGCACTGTTCCCCTTATAGAGCTCACTGACTCATTGGCAAATCTGCTAGTCTTTTTCAATAAGAGATATTTCAACATCAGAATCAAGTCAAGACAGCGAGGACACCTCGCATCTGGAAGGGGCTTTGCGTCACCGTATAACGTAATGTATTCTTGCAAAGGAAGTGCGGAGTTTCATCCCATTATTTTTGCGTCCCTGTTTACAGTAACACCATCCAAAATCACATGATAGGAGGCAAAGGAAATTAACACTGATATGCCAAATTAAAAAGATACGTTTTCAGGTTGATTTTGTGGTACGGTGTATAATCAATTCCCGCGAGCGCAGGTCAGTCTCAATTTCACTTCAGTCTCAATTTCACTGCCCCAGAAATGGCTGGCCTTTCCAAATCAGTGGCTGTTTGTGACTCTAGAACACGCACGGTTTTAACTCATTTGAGACATGCCGCCTACGGGTACGCGGGACCGCCGCGTATCCGTAGACGGCACGTCTCGAATGAGTTAATGACGCAGACAACAGATACTATTTTGCCAAAACACAATATACTTTTTTTTTTATTTTTTTTTATTTTTTATTTTTTTAACGGTAATAACGAGTGTTAGGAAGCTTGGGCTAGTGAAGGGCTGGGACCCTAGGAAACTTCAAGAAGTTTTTCCTAAAGCATTTTCATGGATTTTAAATCACAGTGCCATCACCTTAAAACATACAGAGAGCACCTTACATACATGTGTTCGAAATAATACACAAACGTATAAGCTTCCTTCGAAAACTCTCACACTCACACGCACGCAAGAAAGCACGCACGCTCGCTCGATTGCACGCACGCACGCACACGCATGCACGAATGCACGCACGCACGTTCATTCGCCCGCCTGCACGCACGCACGCACGCACACACGCACATCATCAATGCATAGTACAATACTTACAAGACTGTCATCTGAGAGCAAAGAAGCATCAGGCCGCGCAGACTCTTCCAATGTCAGCGACTGCATTCTGCGTTCCAGGCGTCCCTCAGTCTCCCCTTCAATGACGTCTTTCAAAGTCTTAACTTATTCTACCCCAGACATACCACAGCAAGATATGGATCGACCATGATAGTTCAAGGGTGATGCCAGAACAGCTTGGCGCCTATAGGCGCCAAGCTATTCTGGCATCACCCTTGAACTATCATGGTCGATCTGTGTCGTGCACTGCAATGCAGAGTCTTCAGAGGACAACGGCAAAATGTGGGGATTTCGGTCTTGGGGTACAATGAGTAAAAGCGACCTACCCCAGGCAGTAAAGGGTTAATGGACAGGCGAAGGGTTAATAGCATCCTTTATAAATGTTTTAGTATTTCTCACAACAATGCTGGATAAAATGGCTAGCTTAAATTATACAGTTTCAAGTAGTAAAATGAAAGACTCTTCTTCTCCCTTTGAACGCAGTAGGGTTTCTTCCGTTACGTTCAAAAGGCATTGGAAAACCTCTTGTATGTGTGGCAACTCACATCGATAGTGAAGATTGACTTTTCTACTCTTCTTCTGCCTTTGAACGCAGTAGGGTTTCTTCCGTTACGTTCAAAAAGGCATTTGAAAACCTCTTGTATGTGTGGCAACTCACATCGATCGTGAAATAAAGGGTAGAGAAGTCTTAGTTGAAGCAAGACAACATTGAGAACCCGTTGTAACGGCGGATTTTATCAGTCAAAGCCTGCCATGGAACAGATCGCATTAACTCATTCAACCCGACGCACGTATTTCCTACATTTTGGAGGCGTCATCTAACGACTACGCACCTGTTGCAGCAGGTGGATCGACCGTGATAATTCAAGGGTAGTGCCACATTAGCTTGGCCTTATCATGGTCGATCCATCTCCTGCTGTAGTGCGTCAGGGCTGAATGGGTTAAACAATTATTATCATGTAATGGTGTTCTTTCTTTTGTGCTTGTTTGCAGTTTTGGATCTTACGGCTGCCTTAAGCCGTTAGGTCCAAAATCAAAAACCAACACATTTTTATTTCTTGATTTATCGAGTGAGTGATAAGTAAGGCTGACTTCCGCCTGTGGACTTCTTCTTTATTGCATAATTGTAAAATCAGCACCCGTTCACGAACGTTAATAACGCGGCCTGACTCGACTTTGTTAGTTGTATGACGAGTTAGGCTTTGCCAGTGGTTCTTGTTGACGAGGGTCCGGTCAGGGGGGTCAATGTCGGAGGTAAGAGTCGAGGGCTTTAGCACCAGACTTTTACCTCCGACATTGACCCCCCCTGACCGGACTCGAGAGGCGACAAGAACCACTAGCAAAGCCTAACTCGTAATACATCGATTTTGTCTTCAGCTGTAAAAAGAATAAGCGTTATGTGTACCCTGGAAAGGACCCCAAACTTTACGTGTGACGTAGAGATGCAGGGGACGTCATTCTTCATACTTCCGACTATCAGTCAACAACTTCGCGCGAACTGCAGTCGCCTGGAATTTCTCTCTCATGTTTTTTTTTTTTTTTTAAATTTTAATTTAACACATTTTCAGTCATTTTAGTTTTTGTATGAAATTGGTAATATAGCTATAGGCTGAACACAACGCGTGCATATAGTTATTTTGTGGAGTAACCCCTCAATTTTTAATTATCAAACTTTTTTGTTTCTTCGCCGTGTCTAATGCGGTCAGTACGGGATGGGGGTCTTAACTTCAGTTGAATTTTCTTGTCGTTGATATTGTCTAACTTGTCCAATTATCCAGTTTTGTCTTGTATGAAACTGGTACCAGCGGTATCACAGGACACCTGCATATAGTTCTTTTTGTTGTGTAGCCCACTAAATTATATATTTATTGGCATATTTTTGTGTAGAGGTTTGACTGAATGAAAATTAGGGTGTGTTTGTACCTAGAAATGTGATTGGACAAAGATTTATTTGGGGGAGACTGCTTTGCTCAACGAGTAACGTTGTCGTAACATTTAATAAGACAGTCTACTTATCCCATGTTACCTTGGGAACATTATGACAAGGGGACTCCCGTTGCCTTGAGAACGGACGACAAGGGGAAAATTTGAACAGAGCCCAGCCAATGAGAAAAAGTGTAAAGAGACTGAAAGAATACAATATTACATATTATGTTTATTAGTTACTGCCTAATTTCCTGTGTCTGATAAAATGAATGTTCTCTCAACAGACACATGAGTCCTTGACCTTTCAAATGATAAGGGTAGTGAGCGTCAGTTCGCGTTTTGCTTATGTTGACTTCAGTGTCAGCATTGCCCTTCACACCGGCAGCAGATATCAATGATAGTAGATATACTTAACACATTCTACCCCAGGACCGAAATCCCCAAATTTTAAAGTTGCCCTCGGAAGGACTTTATTACAATTCTAGCGACAGATCGAGCATGATAGTTCAAGTGCGGTGCCAGAATAGCTTGGCGTCCAAGGACGCCAAGCTATCCCGGCACCACCCTTGAACTATCATGCTCGATGCATGTCTTGCTGTGGTGTGTCGGGACTGAATGAGTTAAAATTGTAACACCTGTTGGACCTGTGCTAAAAAACAAAAACAAAAAAATAAACAAACAAACAAACAAGCAAACAAACAAGTAAAAAACAAAAAAACAAAACAACAACAACAACACCTCAGTAATACATAACAACTTGACATGATCTACACATAAATTCTATACTGCGCTCACAAAAAAAAATACACAAAGATAAAATAAAAAGTAACTTGAATATTTCAGCTTGATCACGACAATTAGCAACTCTAATGTGCAAAATATGACTAAATTATTTGAAAACAAATGTTCAAAAGGTATCCTTTGTGAGTGTTCAGAACCTCCATACTCAACGTTTAATAATTGAAAGCCCTATTACAATAATTTTTTTCAGACAAAATAATATAACTATTGATGATCTAGCAGTAAACATCAATGAGATTGTACATAATAGTATAGCAACAACTACAGTTAAATTAACGTGTCACACTCCTACTGGTAAACATTTGTGATAGATGTATTTTTTGTTTGTTTGTCTAAATCACCAAGACGTGAACAGATGTAAAATAAATACATTGATTCATTCTGCAAATGAAGTGGCTCAATCGTAAAGGATCCTTGGCGTGATCCGTGACTCGTGAAACATTTTTAGTTAAAATCATGATGGCTCAAATCTAAAGCGCCGTGAAACCGTGACAGAAGTCCCCATCACATCAGTTTTCCCTTTAGTCGTAAATCAGTAGATATGAGCCTAGCTGTGGGTTTATACCATATTCAAACAACAATTAACAAAACAGTACAGTTTTAGTTGTATTACTAGTTAGGCTTTGTCAGTGGTTCTTGTCGCCTCGAAAGTCCGTTCGGGGAGTTTAATGTCCGAAGTAAACGTCGACGGCTTTGGCAAAGCTTAACTCATAATATGACGATTTGGTCGGCTTCAAACTTTAAAATATATAAGCACGAAGTATACCCTTGAAAGAACCCCCAGCTGACTGACTGACTAGATACAGTCCCTTGACACTGACATGATCAGAGATTGGCTCCCGAAGCTGAGCACGCGTGACGTAGAAATTTAGGGGACGCAAATATCAGCGCTTTCGACACTCGGTCCACCATCTCGCGAGAGCATCACAAGCCTGGAAATTTCTCACTAAGGTATTGTCTAATTTAACGCATTCTTTTATAATAAATAGGTTCCAGACACCGCACACAACGCGTGCATGTTACGTGTTGAGTCGTAGTCGTAGTATGATCATTATCACACCAGACGCACGCACTTAAGTTTCTTTTAAAGAAACTTCACTCAGCTGCAACCCGGCACACGTGGCTTATGGATGCAGACTACACTGGAGTAACAGTTCCAACACTATTTTATTTCAGCGATGCGATCTCCACACAATGCATTCCCAAATGCACTAACACTGATACAATGTCTCCTCTGCAAAATGTCAACACTGGCGACACAATGCGTTTCTCATACAACGTACACCACCGTTACGCTGCCTCTCACAATGTACACCCTATACGAGCCACGTACCTACGATAAACTGTGTGTCCCTACAACTGACAATGTATGACAATGGGCCAGCACAATCTTTATAGTATAACAGCTTTCCAGAATAATCCAACGAATTCACACAACGCAACCAATCACAACAGAACACGTAACCGAAACTCATAAATATTAATGAAATAAACTTTCTAGAATAAACTACAATAGTCTACAAAAATTCGACTGCTAATTTCAGCCCCAAATCCCAGTGTGTAATGACGTCACACAAAAGTATGGCAGACAGTTCACGACCTTTCGTAACACATACCGGCTGCTAACTTCACGCGCACAGAAAACAACTATGACTATGAATATTTGAGCGGCTTAAATACTGTGTTGCAAAATGTTGCCTACACTTTGACGTTACATGTAAGGTCACACGACAGAGCGCGAATTCGCTCGAACGTTATAATCTATTCTCAGCGAATCTACGCATCACAAAAATCGACCGCTCTTCTCCGCGCGACTTTGCTAGAAACTTCCGGACTAAACTTAGCGTACCATAACAAAGCCAATTCCGCTCTACGTGCGAAAGATAGCGAATCTTACTGGAAAGGTACGTGATTCATAATTCAAATAAATATCGGATCGTTTCCTACGATTAATACATGCATGCTCTCACAGAACAACACAACCACAATCGTAACAGTGCATATAATACTTTTGTCTCTAGTCTCTTCTATTTATAGAAGAGACTTTTTAGGATGGGTCGCAGTGGGGCGTTTTCAGTGCCCTACAGTTTTCAGTAGCGCGCACATGACGTAAAAGGCTGGAAGGCCTCAGACGGGAAGGCCTCAGACACAGAAGTAACAAGACAAAAATTACGTCATATCTAGTTACGCAAACCTCGCTGTAGAACGTATTTTAACGCGAAGAGCCTTATGTGTGTGTGTGTGTGTAAATACTAAAATTTCCGAAGTTTGCGCACGTGCAAGCTTGAAAATAAAAAAAAAATGCTGTATTCAGTTAGAGCCTCCGAGCATACTGAAATTAGATGTAGCTTTGAAGAGTTAAATGACCGTTTATAGAATGTCGGTTGACCCACATTGGAGTCCTTAATTTTCCCTATATTCACTTGAAAATTTGGATATAGCTGATGATGCGTCGCGTAAAAGGTTTTGGAGAAAGACATTGGATGATTTCGTTAAAACGGGTCTGTACCTTTTCGACTTTCTCCAAAAACAGAATTTATTGCAGAAACAAATGTCAAAAGTAAGAATGAACGATTTATGGAGAAGAATCAGACAGTGAAGGTGATGTAAAAGTACAAGACACGTCAGTGTTACACAATGTCCCTGAATAGACTGACCCATTCCTGGCGTGAAATGTCTATAGCGCGCGTTCGCCTCTCAGCCAATCAAGACGCTGTAGACCATGTGCTTCTGACTGACTGCGGCCAAGCAGAAGGCACGGCATAACAAGGAAGAGCGTCGATGTTTCTATTATTTTAGCCAAATTTGGCGGTATTGGAGATGTCTGGAAAGCACTGTTGTTATGGGGAGTATACATCAGATTCCTGATACCCCAATACATATTAAGGTGAAGATTTTTTTTCCGTTCCCGAAGCCTTTATCGCGACTGGCAGACACAAAAGAATAGATAAAAGCTTGCGGTCGGCCACAAAGTCAACTAAACACTGAGAGAATCACAAGATATCACCACGTATGCTCGAAAGTAAAATTTCTACTTTTTCGTGTTCCACTATAGTAGTAACAGACTGACTCGGTCGCTTGTACTTACATTTGGTCTGCTAACTTGGATCGTAGATATATCAGTTGCGTGTGAATCATTCGTGCTAAATTGGATCGTAGGCCGGATCTGTCAGCTGTGTGTGAAGCTTTCGTGCATGTACGTTGACCCCGTATGGCTGTGAGAATGAGTGAGGCCTCATTGATGTAAACAGACTAGTACTAGCAGAAGTTTTCGTGGGGTGGGGAGGGGGGGGGAGAGAGAGAGAGGAAGAGACGTTTTTAGACTTTAGACAGACTTCAGAAAAGTGTACTGATGATTGCCTACGCGAGAATTTCATTAGCGACTCAGTAGCGGGATAGGCTCACATGCAGGTATGGGATCACTCATAATTTCAGACTGTAAACACATAGAAACTGACATTACCATCGGAAAGAGCGCATGAAAATGTGTGGTTGTGCCGCAATTTCAAATCTCTGTCTCTTATATTTTATGACATATCACTCTTGATTTGGTGAAAATGAGACGATTTGCGCATTTCATAACCTCTTGACTGACAATTGTACTCATTAAACACACTCAATACCTAGTTTGTACTGATTATTTTACAGCTTCGATAATGGTATACTTTACAAGATAATTCATCCTAAAAATGGTTTAAAAATCAATGTCGAACAGCACGCTTTACTATGCTAGCAGACTACACTCGCGCTCTTTCCGTAAAGCACGCGTAGCACTCTTGCCGGACCCCGACTGAAGGGGCGGAGCCAAATAAAAAGTGGGTCGGTCTATAGACGCAAAGCACCAGCATGTCAGTCTGAACTGACGCAATGCTCTCTCTCTCTCTCTCTCTCTATCTCTCTCTCTGACAATTTGATTTAGTTAGGAATACAGTTATTCGGCATCTTTGTTATAATGTTTGCCAGTGTAATGTGCAAAAGTGGGGAAATACATTTAAACTCATTGGCCTATAGAAGAGATTTTGTGGACTGATTCATCCGTCTTGTTTTTAAGTTTTCTGGCTTTTTGTTTCTGCGCCATTTCGACCATGGTTAGTATAGTAAACTCATGACCTTCGCTTGGGGTTTGTTTGTACTGATAAATGTGATTGGCCGCAGAAGTAATTAATTTTTTTTTTTTTTTTTTTTTTTTTTTGGGGGGGGGGGGGGGGGGGGGGGCGGGACGTGCTTATCGAGTAACTTACCATCGTAACTTGTGGTAAGTTGAGTCTACTTATCGGGTGCTACCCTGGTAACATGTGCCTTGAGACCGGGCGACCAGGGAAAAAGGCGAATGAGAAAGTGTCAAAAGTCTAGAAGAAGACACACTGTTTTAAACTGATACTTACACTTTGCTCCACTGTATGATAAGATCCTTCGCACACACCAAATACTCGCAAATACTCGTTGAAGAGACCTCCTTGTGTGTCTCCCCTTGAGCGTCTCCTTTTAATGTAAATTGGCCTGGGTAAGTTCTAAAGCTAGAAAAAAACTTACCATCTGCAAGAAACATAGATTCACATGAGCCCCTGCAGTCGCAGGGGCTCATGTGAATCTATATCTCTTACTGACCTAGACCGGTTTCTCATTCTCTTAAACTGAGGTTCCAATATAATAGGAGTATATCTATTTCTATGATTAAAATAATAATTACCATGCAGTGCTATCAAGGTGCGTAGATTCAGTGCAAGGCGGAAGAGTCATAAATTGTTTGCACACGTCCCGCCCACCAGCTCTAAAAACCCAACACCAGACCCTACGTCACACACACACACACACACACACACACACACACACGCACGCACACACACACACACACACACACACACACACACCGTGCACACCACCACCACCACCACAGCCACGACCACATGTCACCATATACCGTCACACACCAACGATTCAACGCGATCTATTGATTGTCGCTAAGCGAAAAATCAACAAAACAGTGCAGGTACAGATTAACTCCTTTACTTTGTTCGAGGAGCAGACAAGATCAGATAATAAAGAGGCATGGATTCTCAAGAGCCCCTGCGGTCGCAGAGGCTCTTGAGAATCAATGCCTCTTGCAAGATGAGTCAAGAGATCGCGGCTGATTCCCCGTATGATGTGTCGTATAAGAAGTATGAATAAGCAGGTGGAGGAGATACCGGCCGCGAAAAATACATTTGTGTGCAGATCCTAGTGCCGGTTAGGGTTGACTCGACCTAGCTTATCATTTTACTGACGTGACACACGTATACCCACTGACTTCTCACACACCGCTCCACCCATCACCCAATGAAAAAAAAACGGGATTGGAAACTATGCTATTGGGTAAGTAAATTTTATTCACTCGTTCATTCGTATGGAACAGTGCTTCAGATAATTACACCCACTCGGCGTCGCTTGCGCGTTTTGTCGAGGTCAGTGATTCCAGAATCCCTGACCTCGACAGAAAACGTAACCAACAGCTGTCAAAGGATGCATTTCTTTATTCCGTTTCATTGAGACTTTTACAACAAATGCTCAAAAATATCACAAGCAAAAACAACATGCACGAGATAGTTAACCCGACAATATTTAACTCATTCGGCCCAACGCATGTATTTCCCAAATTTTGGAGGCGTCATCTAAGGAATATGCCCTTTTGCAGGAGATGGATCGACCATGATAATTCAAGGGCAGTGCCAGATTAGCTTGGCATCGACAGGCACTACCCTTGAATTATCATGGTCGACCCATCTCCTGCTGTAGTGGGTCAGGGCTGAATGGGTTAATAAGGAATCTAACATGCTTATATCGGAGAAAATCTGTGCATTTTCACGTAAGCACGATGAAATCCCGATGAGGAGGCCAAATCGAGCATTAACTTAACAAGAATTACTTATTATTACCTTAGAACTGAAGTGAAGCTTTCTACGTGTTTGGCTGCTTGTTGGTATCTTGCAGATGATAAGCTTTAGTCTACAGCCCCTTTAGAATTGAGACTCGCCTATTTAGATAAAAGGAGATTCAAGGTCTTTTCAAGAAGTGATTTGGTGCGTGTGAAGGATCTTGTTACATACTGAGCCACTTTAAAAAGTCACCACACAGAGAAACACGCAACGTCAATAGAAAAAAAGCATAAGAAAAACATTCAGACGGGTTTTTAATGATTTCAAATTCATTGACTGATAACGTGAACACGAAAATGAAAACAGTTTTTGAAAGGAATCTTGAGCAGAGTTCGCCTAGATGCACAGGGGTCAAAATTACAGTTACAGTTTTTGAAAGGAATCTTGAGCAGAGTTCGCCTAGATGCACAGGGGTCAAAATTACAGTTCCACAGTTTATTGGAGGAAAGGGTTTGGTCTTTAATACCGTGTGTGGCCACACTCCAGCAGCAATGCAGGCTGTGCAGCGCCGCCGCATCAAAGCCACGAGACGCTGGTGAATGGCTGAGGCAGCTGATTCCACTCTTCCACCAGGGCTTGCGTCAGTTAACGGTACGGTTTGAGCAACATGGATGTGCTGCCTTACCCTGCGTCCCAGTTCATCCCATGCGTGCTCAATAGGCACCATATCCGGGGAAAGTGAAGGCCAGGGTGCGACGGGGACGTTGTTTTGTGCCAGCACGTCGCTCTTGCTGTATGGGGCGTGGCATTGTCCTGCTGGAAAGTGTGCAGATCTGCGCGTTATTGAAACGTTGGTATCACATTGCTTTGTAGGACTGCCCCGTACGTTGCAGCATTAACAGGGCCGTCACATATGTGCAACTGGGTGCGACAGGTCTGGCTGAAGCGGCCTCCCCACACCATCACGCTCTGTGCACGCCACCTGTCAACCTGGTGGACACAGCAGTCGGCATGTCTCTCTCCAGCTCGCTGCCATACCCTGAGCCTGCCATCGGCATGGGATAGGCTGAAACGGCTCTCATCCGAGAAGAGCACTCCTCCCCACTGAAGCTGGGTCCATCTAAACTGCACCTGAGCACAGCGAAGGCGACGCTGTCGGTGTCGAGGCGTCAAAGTCGGCCCCACAACAGGTCGTCTGGCGTGCAGTCCTGCCGCTCGAAGACGGCGCCGCACAGTTTCAGGGGATACTGGACCACGTATGCCAAGAAGTGTTTGTGCTGTATGCGTAGCTGGCCTGAACCTGTCTCGAAGATGAAGCTGTTTGATGTAGGTGTCTTGCCGACGGGTGGTGACCCTGGGTTGCCCTGGACGAGGTCGATCTGCAGTGTCGCCAGTGTTTCTAAACCTTTCTGGTAGATGCATAATGGTGGTGTGATGACAATGTAATCAACGAGCAATCTCTCTACGGGATAAACCCGCGGCCAGCATTCCAGTTGCTCATTCTCTGTCTTGCGCATTAAGTCGCGGCATGTCTCTCTCTTACGGACAGGACGAGAACACCAGCACTCAATGCTGTTCTGACCAGTCTGAATACGCACTCTTTATTGACGGCAAGAGAAACAAACTGTGAGCGACCGCTTTGGTAAAAAAAAAATTTATGCTGCACGTTGCACGTGCTGCTCATTGACAGCACGGCGATTGTGACCTAATTTTGCCCTCAGTTGTGTAATAACTCTGTATGACTTAGTCACTGCAGTATCAAAGCAAACTAGTGGCAAACAACAAAATGGCGGACATAAATAAAGTGGTGAGTTTCTAAAGTGGCTCAGTATATTACAGAGCGCAGTTCAGTATCGTATTAATACATTCTACCCCAGGACAGAAATCCCCAAATATTGAAGTTGCCCTCTAAAGGACTGTATTACAATTCCAGAGGCAGATCGTGCATGATAGTTCAAGGGTGGTGCCAGAATAGCTTGGCGCCTATGGGCGCCAAGCCGCTGGCACCATCCTTAGACTATCATGCTCGATAATATCATGCTGAGGTGCGTCGGGTCTGAATGAGTTAAAACAGTTTGTATTGTATCGTTAATTCTTGCTTGAATATGTGTATAGCATGGTATTATTGCCACTTCAGACCAATTTCATCCACAGTTAATAGCATATCTATTCATTTACTACTTAGGGGGAAGGGAGTGTGGGTGGGGTTACTGTCAGGGCTTCACGGATCGATTCCGGCATTTTAGAGTTGAGCCATCCATACTGGTTACCTGTAACAGCTAGGATTCAGTACAAAATTTCATGCATGACTCACAGTTGTATTACGTGTTCCTGCCCACACTACCTTGCCTCTCTTCTCCAGCTGTATACGCCCTCAAGACAGAATTTTCGCTCTGCTGCCGACTCTCGAGTTTTACGTATCCCTCTTGTCAAAACAAAGTCGTTTGGTGAGAGGTCATTCAGATACCAGAGCCCAGTTGTTTGGAATGACCTCCCACGTGAACTGAGATACGTGGATTCGAGAGAGGCATTCAAGCAAGCCCTAAAGACCCATATTTTTTCTGTCAGCTACAAATGACTTTGTCACACACCTGTCATGTTAATGTCATCTCTATCTATGTTAGAAGTAGTGTGTGTGTGAGTGTGTGTGTGAATGCCAGTATGAGTCCATAAGCGTAGCACTTTTGAATGTTGACTTTATAGCTTGTTTACAGAGTGCGTTGTATTTTGTTTTTTGTACTTTTTGTAAATTGCACTTTTGTAATTAGTTATTTTTGTACATTAGTTTTTGTTAAGCGCCTAGAGCTCTAATCTGAGGTTAGGCGCTATACAAGTACTCATTATTATTATTATTATTATTTTAAGACACTTAAAACTTTACAGCGGGCCCAGCAGGTGTTATAATTTAACATTTCTTAAATACCTCCTTCTCTGCATGTTGAGTATCTGCATGACACAACTGAACGCAATAACTTATGTGATACAGCTGGAGATCACACACTTTGTACTAGTGGCCACACAGGGCAATTGCTTCCGGTGCATGTAGTAACTTTTCCGCCAGAAATAGTTCAAAAAATTTCCTCCCTTTTTGCCATTTTTTTAGGGTGTAAAACTTCAATTGTGTGCCTTTTTTGGCGTTTTGAGCAACAAAAGGCATGACAGGTGGTGTGAAAAAGAGCAAAATCTGGGTAATTTTAGTCGACCTAGTGTGTTCATGGGAGCCTAATTGGGGCATGTGCACGGTTGTATGCAGGCTTGCAGACGACAGTTTTGTCATGGGGTACTTAGTGCATTTGAGTGTTGTGAAAAACGCTAACTCTTAATTTTTTTAAGAATTGCTGAAATAGCTTCTCCTGTGATGTGAGTGCTCCGCGTGGATTTTTTGTTTTGGCAGAAAAGTTCTTCGTTCATAGTTTTATGCTGCAAGAGGCTAACAGATAACAGTGTGTGAAAAGGGGGCGTAACCTAATTGCCCTGTGTGGCCAGTACGCTCTGGCGCGTGAACGACCACGTGTGCAGAAAGTTGTCTTGCACAGTTGCAGAGACAATGATATATAAAAGGTACGGGCACACGCAAGATTGAAACTTGATCAACCTTCTGCTCATGTGCATTGACACCAGTCATTTTATGGTGAATCATTTCACTCTGGGATCATGTTAATCTTAATTGGTAAAAACACGACGCAAGCTTTGCTCAAACGGACTAAACGACGAAAGATGTGAAGATTATCGGCCAATCAGGTCAAGTTCTATTTAAACAGAGGTCATCGAATCTCGTAGGTCAGTCGCCATTTTAGAAAGTGATATACTAAGGGAAAAATGGCAGCGACTAGAATGTCAAGCGCAAAATATATCTATTGTTGGAAAAAAATCCCAAATACAATAAGCAAGGGTCAAGACACTGTTAGCATGCAAAATTACTCAATTTGTTGACAAACTCGAAATTAAGATTAAATACAAATTAACTATTTCAGCCCGACGCACATATTTCCCAGATTTTGGAGCCGTCATCTAACGACTATGTAACTGTTGCAGGAGATGGATCAAACATGATAATTCAAGGGTAGTGCCAGATTAGCTTGGCGCCGACAGGCGCCAAGCTAATCTGGCACTACCCTTGAATTATCATTTTCGACCCATCTCAGTCCTGCTGTTGTGCGTCAGGTCTGAATGGGTTAAGAACTTTGTAATCAGACCTGAGGCGCGAAGCAGAAAAATGGTCAGTTGATAAGGCCAGTGGCCGTACTGAAATGCTGAGTGAGGTGAAAGGCACGCCGTAACTTAAACAGCAAAACAGCCTTGTCTCGTGAACAACTGAATGCAAAGGAACATTAAATTGAAGTAGCTATTCACGCTAATAGTAGCTATTACGAGAGGAAGACAGAGGAAAAGATGGGAGGACAATATCTCAGAGTGGACAGGACTGAAGCTGGGCGATACGCTGAGAATGGCAGAGAACAGAGAGGAATGGAGGGAGCTGGTTGCCAAGTCATCAGTGGTGCCCCAACGGTCGGCAAGACTACGTGATATAGATAGATAGATAGATAGCTATTCACGCGAACGTTTCGAGAAAGAAATCAAGCAACTGTAAATGCTGTCAAAGCAAAGCGTTTAACAACCGGCTTAGCTGTCGCGGGCTGAAACACCAAAGTTACTCTGAGTTCAGTTCTATTCCCCTAGCGTTGATTCTGCAAGTGACCTATAATTATTACACGCACTGCCTCACTAGCAACCTTGATCCCCTCTCGCCCCTCCCCGCTCCCCGCCACCACCCCCCACCCCACCCTCCCCGTCGTAGTCCTAACAAAGGCCCACTCTGTTGTCTGCTGCCATAATTTTCTTTCCGAACAGAACAGATAAAGGGCACATTCAACGCTCCCATAAGTTCATTTAGTGCACAATGTTGCACGATTCAATTAAGAATACGAATAGAATACCTCATTTCCTTCATTCCGACTCCGACGATCCTGTCTGATGGAGATAAATATATAGGCGAAAGTTTCGTTGCCGCAGAAAAGCCGGACTCCCAGCGGTCAAACAGACGCCATTTTGAATCCACTCGCCAGCACAAATTTGCCGGCTTGCAAGCACCGAAAACACACGCGTCGAGCGAAACTTCTAAAACCCTTTGCTTTGGTCGAGCGCTCTAAGCGCTTTGTCCAATAAAACTCGTCCTAAATGTTTGCTAATGATAGCGGATGTGTTGCTTTCTAGGCGTAGATCCAAAACCAACCGGCTCGAATCAGATTATAATTACTGCAACAAAGAGATGAGTAGGAATCTAAATGTATCTCCCGTCATTGATTTCCGATGCCTATGTAATGCTGGCAAGTCATTGCGCACAACGCACACAGACGACCAGTACGCTTAGTTTTTGACGTTATGTTAATACTTATTAAGACGTAGATGGACTCCTGACTTCATTGCAGGTGAGTCTAAGGGAGCAGCGACACCTTGACTACTGATGGAGTCGCTAACATTGGACGATGCTGCGGCTGCTGCTTCTTTGCTTTCGGATGACAGTCTTGTATGTGTATTGTACTGTGTAATACATGTAAACTACGATTGGTTGCGCGCGCGTGTGTATAAAATGGTGCTCAAACATCGCACACCAACAACCCGTTCGGTAGCCTGGTTATTCTGGCGGCTTGGCCGTATACACAAAGTTTTATGACACAGGTCTAGATTTTGTTTCGTCACTCATTCCCTTGTGTATTTCGAGCACATTTTTGTTTGCAATAAGCTAGGTACTGCTCTCGTCAGCGGACCAACCTGACCACAATGGTGATTAACACCGAACTTTTGTTTTGTTGGGACTGTTCTGTGGATTTCTACTGATTTGTTGTTGTCACTTTTGTTCTGTTTTTCGATTCATTGGGTTGTTGTTTGGGGGGGGGGGGGGCGGTGCGGGTAGCACCATTGTTTGTTGTTTTTGTTTTGCGGCGTGTTTGGCCGTGTTGAGTCATCAAAGAAATGGCTGGATTTTTCATCGACAGACATTACCCACATACTGTTGTTCAAGGTTCTCTCCAAACAGTACAAAAACTTAGTCGCGCGAGTATACTGCAGACTAAGCCTACCGCTGAGAGTGACAGGCCCATCGTAACCATGGTTTACCATCCGCACACCAATCCGGTTCGTAAAATACTTCTTTCTAACTGGGGTCTCTTGTCATCCAGTAAAGAGTCCGCTGCTATCTTTTCTGAACCTCCGTTGGTGGCTTTCAAGAGGGATATTAATTTACGAGACATGCTTGTTCGCTCTACTCTTAAGCCTCGTTCTACCACCAGACCCTCCGGCTCCACACCGTGCAATGTTCCAAATTGCAAGACATGTCCTTTTATTTGCCCTTCTACAGTGGTGAATGGTCCACGCTACAACTTCAACATAGACAGATACTTCACATGTCAAACCACCAACGTGATTTATGTCATCTCCTGTGTGAAATGCGGCCAACTCTATGTTGGAGAGACGGAAAGAACCATCAACGACCGTTTTAAAGAACATCTTCAGTCGGTCAAGTACCATTACAATAGACCGGTCGGGCGACATTTCAACCAGGCCGATCACTCCGTCTCGGACATTCGTGTTAAAGGCCTCTGGCTTATGCAAACCAGTAATGTCTGGGAAAGGAAAGACCGAGAAAAATTTTTGATTAATAAACTGGGCACTGTGGCGCCACTCGGGATGAATATGAAAGATTAACTTTTTGGACCTTACCTGTGTCTTCTGCTAACTGTCATTTACCTTACCGAGTCGCTTCTGTATGACTACTCACTAACCAGATAGGTGCGGCTGGCGCTGATTGATATGTACTTTGTGCCTCCCATGGGGACTTTTTCAGCGCTGGCCTTACGTTAAGTTGGATCCCTTGCCCTTCCCTGTCGGGCGCTTGGTCGCCGGTCCTTGGATTTATGCGCGGGTGTGGGGGGCGATCATGTGCATTCCCTTGGGGCTGTATGTGGTCGTCTTGTTCGCGTGCCTGTGCGTTCGTCCGTGGGCTGGAGGGTGCCTGTTGGGTGGGGCTGGTGGCTCTGTTTGTTTGCCTTCCCCCCCCCTCCCTTTTTGTTTTCTCTCTCTCTCTCTCTCCCCCCCCCCTTTCTCTCTCTCTCTTCCCTTTCCTCCTCCCCTTCCCCCGCCCCTTTTGTCTTTCTCTCCCCCCACACCGTTTTTTTTTTTTTTTTTTTTTTTTTTTTTTTTTTTTTTTTTTTTTTTTGAGTTACCCTTGAAGATGGTTTCACAACTACCTACTCTCCTCTTATACCATTATTCTCTTACTGAATTTGATTATTTGCTTTGTTTCATCGATATTCCTTGTTGTGTACCATGCTAAATGCTGGGGTTTTTTTCCCGGGGTCCTCCCGTTTTTCCCCGAGGTAGTCCTCAACTCGATGGTGATATAAGGTTTGCCTTCGGGTTGGTGTTTAGCTGGCTTTGTGTCACCATTAGACACTCAGCCTACTTCGTGCCCAAGGGTACTCCCCGTTCGTTCTCTCTCTCTCTCTCTCTCTCTCTCTCTTTCTCTCTTCCCCCCCCCCCCCCCCCCTCTTTCTCTCTCGCTGTCTCTCTTCTCTCTCTCTCTCTCTCTCTCTCCCCGGCCTCACACACGCGCATTTACTTTTGCTCGCTCCTGCGCGCGCTTACACACACTCTTGTCTCTCGTGTTTAGTCTCTCTCGGAGTCTTTCTCTTACGATTTTTTTCTTTGACGTCATTTTTACTTTTGTTCTTCCTTTCCTTTCCTTTTCTTTTTCTTCTTTTTACGTCACCTTCAGTTGCCACATTCCTTCTGCATCTGAAGATAAGTAGCGGCTAATGTCTCTGTTTGTTTGTCTATTTTGACAAAGGGTATTTACCCGAAATATTAATAAATTGTGTTGTACCGTTTTTTCTAAGCGTGTTTCTTTCTCCGTTGGGTACTTCTTTGCATTTCACACGCTTGGCAGTCACCTTTTTGGTCTGGATTGAGTCATCACTGCCTGTGTTTGACTCTGGTTGGGACTGTTCGTTTTCAGTTGTTATAGTGCCTTGGTGTTCTGTCCAAGTATTCCCATCTCCCGTTGGTTAGGTCGAATGGGTACAGGTTTTTGTTGTATTCGCCTTTTGTGCCTCAATAGTTCGAAAAGGTTCATAAAATGATTTCGGGCTGCATTATCTCTGAAGAGACCCCTTAACTCAATCAGCACTGGCTGTTTTTTCGTTAGCAATGCTCTGTATACTGGCTGTTTCGATGGGTTAGAAAAAAAATCATAAAAAAAAACTTTCTGACAAATGTAAATACAATTTTCAGGTTAGTTGATTAGTAAATGGGTGCATGCATATACAAAATTTTGAGTTACTAACCCCAAAAATGTATATTCTGGAGCATAGTAAAGATACCACTTATTTTTCACACTGCACTTCCAAGTGTAATCGGTTATCAGTTCACTTGTGACCCACCGAACAGTTCAATCAGATGCATTCTTCTCACTCTCTGCTGGTTCAAAATCGCTATCACTGTCTTCAGCAGCCTCTTCTGCATCCGAATCCTCAATCTGGATGATTTCTATCACTTTTCTGACAGTAAATTGACGATTACTTTGCGCTCTTGTGGTGAGTGAAGCACACAGAAACGCCATGTTGTTTCGCAAATGTAAGCAAAGCTAGTATGTTCGAAAAGCACGCTCTACTTCAGTAACTGTGAGGCCTAGTGATAAAAATAGGAATGAGGGTCATTGTACGAAAACAGAGCTGCACACTAGGCAGGTTAGTTTCGTATTCAGTAATCCCCAGTTCTTGTAGAAGGCGGCCAACTTCACAACCCGCGATCCCGGTGATCAGTGTGCAAGCGTTGTGCAGGCCATCACCGGGATCGCGGTGATCCGGGTGGAGTGAGTTAAAGCCGCCCATTCCATGAAGATGGTTGGGTTTAAACCGTTGGTAAAAACGAAGGCTGCGAGGAGGATTTGTCCCCAACCAGAGTCAAACACAGGCAGTGATGACTCAACACGGCCAAACACGCCGCAAAACAAAAACAACAAACCTTAGTGCTACCCGCACCCCTCCCCCCAACCCCCCCCCCCCCCCCCAAACAACGCAATGAATCGAAAAACAGAACAAAAGTGACACCAACAAATAGAAATCCACATAACAGTCACAACAAAACAAAATTTCGGTGTTAATCACCATTGTGGTCAGGTTGGTCCGCTGACGAGAGCAGTACCTGGCTTATTGCAAACAAAAACTTTTGTGCTCGAAATACACAAGGGAATGAGTGACGAAACAAAATCTAGACCTGTGTCAGAAAACTTTGTGTATACGGCCGAGCCAGAATAAACAGGCTAAAGAATGTGTTGTTGGTGTGCGATGTTCGAGCACCGTTTTATACACACACGCGCGCGCGCGCGCATGTGTGTGTGTGTGTGTGTATGTGTGTTGCAATGTAGCTAAAGGTTTGTATATTGCTCATGTATCTATCATTTAGATTATCATTTTGAATATACGTCAGGTTTCCCACGTATGTTGTAAGTTGATAAAACAGTGCGTATAGTTTATCGATATTTCTGATTTAGAATGTATCTTTGCAATGCATATTGCCACTGTTAATTCCTGACTGCCTGTGCCGGGACGCAGATTATGTTTTTGAAACCATTTTAAATTCAGCGTACAAAAACTAACAAACATTCGCCAAAAGAACATAGATACAAAGTGGTTTCAGCAAGAGGAATAGATCCTCATGAGCCCCCGCAACTGCGGGGGCTCATGAAGATCTATACCTCTTGTCGCTCGTTAGTGTTTCTTTCCTCGACAGTTAAGGTGTTCATAATTCACTGCTGGAGCATACCTATAACGTTCAACTGCAAGAGGTATAGATCTTCATGCGCCACCCATGCCGGGGCCAAAGGTGATCTAATTGTTTGCCAGCCTCATTTTACTCTTGCTCCTCATGCGGCCATGTTAAGTCCATGTGGGAGTGACAATTTCTATGTGCTGGCGGCAGTGAAAGGGGTCAGCACCACACGTTAGCACTTACAGTGCCAGTCAACGACGACCGGTTAGTTCCACAAAAAAGAGTCCCAGATGTCCCTGGAACATGGATTCACAGTGGTGTCCGTCACTTGCAGTCAGATCGTGGCGACTTTTCCCCTCTCGGCAATCAGCGAGTTAAAATGTTAATATCGTTAAATCTCTTTGTCTTTTTAGGATCCTCATAAGCTCATTTTGACTGTTGATGGGGTGGAGAAATCCTTTTTCGACTGGACATTGGACTGTACAGACAGATACTTCCCTGATCTGGAGAAAAACGTGTACAGAGTGCCAGCAGTAAACTTCAATATTTCCGGCAAAAACCCTAAAGTACAAGTTCCTGGGGAGCATGTGACCCTGACTACTCTCGTAAGGACAATCATTTACAAGCACACACGCACGATTACACACAGGCACGCGCACACACGTCACAGGCATATGATCGGTTTTGGCGCTGCCTCTGTGCCACACTTTTCTCTTATCTCCTTGGTAGAGAATTCATCATCCTTTCTGTCGTAGGGACTGAAGAAAGTCCATCCATGTGCGCGAAAGGTCATCGGACTGATATCGGCCGCCGTTCGCACATGACTGTGCGCGGGCCTGCTGTGGCCGTCGTGGGCCCGAAGTCGTTTTGCTACTGATTTTTATTACGGCTTTTGCTCAGTTCATGGTCCAAGGGTGACAACATTTTCCGGTCGGGTGATTCTGTCACTTTGATCAGTGGCTAGCATAGTTGTTGGCGTAAAAAGTTGAATTTTAATTTTAAAGATAGTTTGTAACAGTTGATTTTGGAAACTTTAATTCAGACAAAAGAAGGAATGTCCTGTACATTCACCAAAATATACTTCAGAGTGAGAGCGCTTGGTAAGCCGGTCTATGGCAAGATCTATGTCTGACATGCTGTATCTGTATCTGACAAACCCTATTCTCTATGTAGCTTATTCCCTGTGCTTTCTTCTACTTAACCCATTTAGCCCCAAGGCCCCATTTTCTACATTTTGAAGGTGTCACCTAACAACTATGTGCCAGTTGCAGGAGATGAACCGACTATGATAATTCACGGGTAGTGCCAGATTAGCTTGGCGCCTGACAACGTATCAGTAGGTAACGGTCAGGATGGAACTGTATGGTTTGTGCAAACCTCAGTTAACGGAGAGAGCGGTTTTGATGTTTCATAATCATAATTTCCATGTCATTTCCCCTTCGAATGTGGTCATATACATTAAGAATCTTTTTCGAGTTTAACATGGCCTAATCTGACACTACCCTTGAATTATCATGGTCGGTACATCTCCTGCTATGGGACGTCGAGGCTAAATAGGTCAAAGTACTTTTGTGGTGCGAACAGCTTTCAAAGTAAACGCGACCAATTGCATCGGACCGGACATGTCCGTGTGCTTCGGTGGCAACAGTGTTTGAAACAGGGAAGAGTCGATCTCTTTTACAGTGTCTAGTGTTCGAAACAGAAAGAAATGCATGCATATTCCTGTAAAAATAATGCAAATCACCAACTGTTCCTAACAATAGGCGCAGCAAAAAAAAAAAAAAAGAGAAACCGGTGTAGACGGCAGGACATGTGTATATTATATACGCCCATTTCACTGTTTTGGACGCTCGGGGTAGAAAACTCGTGTTTATTTGGTAAATTGAACTCTCTTTTTTTCTCCATTGAAAATGTCCAGCAAGTGGTATACAATGTTACATTGTGTCTTTCTTTTTCTTTGTAATCCGCGCGGCCAGTCCGAAGTAAATGAAAGTCACGCGAAAGGAGACCTGGCCACGCGAGTGGTGTGTGAGGCACTGGAGCGTCTGGGACACGAGCTGGGCTCTCTGGCCATCGTCACCAACTTTCAGTTTGAAAACTACCTCAACAGAATCGTGACGGTAAGTTATACCGGGTACTGTACCTCTTTACCGCCAGTGGACGCATGTTGTGTTTCGGAAGTATTTGTTAACTCACTCACTCTCTCTCTCTCTCTCTCTCTCTCTCTCTCTCTCTCTCTCTCTCTCTCTCTCTCTCTCTCTCTCTCTCTCTCTCTCTCTCTCTCTCTCTCTCTCTCTCTCTCTCTCTCTCTGTGCCAGTTGAAGCAGATTGCAGCAATTTTCGTTAAAGCCTGCAAGCTGCCAACTGGATCACACAGCTTTAAAGAAAAGTCTTTGCTGAAGATGCGTCTATTGTACAAATAAAACACACTTAGAATTTAAATAACGATGTCCAAATGTTTGTTTTGTCAGAATACTCGCGAACTGGTTCGTTTTGCAACGCAAGGTACGTGCCGTTCAAACTAGTACGCACCCAATGCTATCTCGGTTCTCCGTCTTTTTATCCAATTGAACCCAAATGAGCTCAAATGATGCTGTCAGAGCGGTGTATGCATGTCTGGTGTGTCAGTCTGCGGGCCAGTGTGTGTGTGTGTGTGTGTGTGTGTGTGTGTGTGTGTGTGTGTGTGTGTGTGTGTGTTTGTTTGTGTGTTTTGGAGGTGGTGGCTTATTCGGCGTTCCTGAATGATGTTGTGTGTGTTTGAACCAATGTAACCGTGGCACTGCGGTGCAAACGGCTCTTGCTGAAATAATTTTGTATTCATCATTCTATGACGGCAGCATGTGAGTCTTTGACGTTGAATTTAAAATGATTACAAAAACACAGTCTGCTTTCACTTGCACTGGATGGAGTAAACGTCGAACTGAAAGGTCCGACATCACGGATCAGCATTACAATGGTGAAAGAGGCATGACTGTGTTTTATTATTTTTTTCAGCCCGCAGGCCTGAAGCTTCGCAAACCTCGAGACAAGACTGAGCGAGGGGATCTGGACATTTTGGTCATGAACCTGAAGTCTGGGGCAGTTCTCATTGAGGTTAGCTTCGAAACCCCAACTTATTTGCGTCAGATGATCTCGTCTGCTTGTACCGTATGCTGGAGTACCCACCAGATAATCTAACCGCTAATGGCCTGTTTAATCGTGAATTGTGCATTTTGGAGTTGTCTTTTCCACATTTTGCACAGTTGTGGTCCTCAATCTAATGAGCGTTTTAGACAACTGGGGCATCGTGGATTCAGTTTGGTTTCCAAGGCAACCGCATTTCAGTATGATCGCTGAAACCCTGCGAAATTTAGTTTTCTGGCCATACCGCATAACTAATTAGACGTATTTTACAATGAATTTACAGAATATGTTGTTTGAGTGTACAGCTGAGATAGAGACTGTTATTTGCATAATGTGTTACTTGTGCGTTTGTTTGTTCGTACGCATCTATATTTGCATATTTTCATTTTTAGTGTGTAAAAGTTAGAACTCTTAGAGCTATTTTTGAACATCTGTGCAAGATCGAAGGTCACAATTGTGTTTCAATACCAGTAACGGCTAGCAATACATTACACACAGCATCCGTACACAAAAGCAGTTTATGCTTGTGACCACGGACATGTAAGATGATGTTATGCCTATCAGACAACCATTATTGATCAAGGTTGTGGTCAAATGAAGGTTAAAGGCAATGCATTGGAAAACTCTCGTAAACTATAGAAGCCACAGTTTAAACTTGAATAGTTGGAGGTATGATTTGAAAAAAAAAATTATCATTTTGGCTGTCCATTCTCAGAGGTCAAGACCACACGACAAAAACAAAGATCACCAGTTTTCAAGTTTTTCTATGATAGTTTATGCATTTAAATGTCAAACATGGATCACAGCTTTTCTTGGAGAAGGCATTTCTGTGCGTGTTTTGCTAGTGGACTAGGCTGATAGGTCAAGAGTCCCAAGAGGTCAACACATAATGTCTCATTTCAGACAAACTCTTAATGTTATCAGGTATTTTAGCTAAAGTTTCAATCAAATTTTACTTACAGATAGTTCAGTAACGATAAAATATATTCATGTATACTACTTTGGTTGATCTCTCTGCAAGGTCAAGGGTCAACATGCGGGTCTGAAATACCTAAGTTTATTCTGTGTATTTTTCCAGGTATCACAGGCAGGCAATATCAATGAAACACTGTAACTGACTTGGCTCAAACGCATCTTTAAATAGTTCCCTGTTAGGGAAACTGCCATGAGACAGTTTTGCTAATCCCACCCGTGAGGCCAAGGTCATGTCGGCCATATTCGGTTTTGGTCTGTTTTTGCGAAGTCTACATTTCTATTCAACCGATTTGCGTCAAATTTGGTGAAATGATAGATATTAAACGAGGAAATGTTAATATACAAGATATGCATTGGTCTCTTTTAGGTCAAGGTCTTGGTGGCCGTCTTTGTTTTCAGTTCATGTATTCTTGTGTAGGGCAATATTTCTAAAACTTTGGACCGATATGACTTTAACCTTATAAGGTGATAGTCTTTCATAGAAGAAAGTGCCCATAACAAAATCAAAACGTTGCAGTCAAGGTCAAGGTTACGGTGGCAATGTGTGTTTATGGCCTCTTTAAACAAGATCTTTGAAACAGTTTTATTAATGTATTTGGGATAACAATACATTACAATAATGGAAATTGTTGTGTGCATGGGTGACGCCACTTCCATGAAGGCCAAGGCCCTGGCAATCATGTTTGTTTCACCTAGTGCATTCTTCCCAGGACCATATATATGTAACCGTTAACTGGATTTGAATGAAACGAGCCAGTCATAGTCCTTGGTTACTGAAATGATAGTCCTTGGTGACAGAGAATGCCATGATAAACAGTTAGGTCCTTGGTTACTAAAATGATAGTCCTTGGTGACAGAGAGTGCCATGATAAACAGTTAGGTTACTGCATGGAAGGTCAAGGCTGTAGTAGCCATATTTGTTTAAGATTTATCAAGACCATACCTCCAAATGCGTTTGACAGATCTACGTCAGATGTGTCATGGTATCAAGTGTTCAAGATGTAAAGTGTCTGGTGCAAGAAATGTACCATTTTTTAGGGTCAAGGTCGATGCAGCCATTTTTAGTTGTACCACTTCCATTCCTTTAAATCATTATTTAACATATTTCCTAAAACTGTCGAATTGTCTATATAACCAGTTATCAATCCAAACTTTGTTAGTGTGAGTCTCTGTACATCCCCTCCCCCCCCCCTCCCTCTCCAATCCCTCATGGCCGCAGCTCTCTTTTGGTTGTTGGCAGAAGGGGTGCGGGAGTGGGTGGGTATGCAGCGATTCTAGACACAAACTTATTGTTTGTTTGTTTTTTGTAGTTAGTGCTGTTTTTGCTCTTTGTTATATAAAACATATGTAATACACATCGCCGTCATCAATCAAATTTGGATTTAGTCCGAAAATGTACTAAACAAAAATGCCAATAAATTTGTGGTTCCTGTGATCTTGATATCAAAGCAGAGGTCTTAACATTTGTTTAAACTAAACTTTGTAGTAATGCCTGTGTGGTACCTGTTTACAAAAAGACATCAATTCATGCACAATCTTAAATATACATGTCTTATTGTGATGAAAAATTCATTAAGAGAATGAACTGGAAACTCAAAATGGACATGACCTTGACGTCAATGTCAAGGACTTTACAATGGTGTTGCAAACGTGGTCTTGTTTCAGAATATCAACCCACATGCACAGCGTTTGTTTTGAATCGGTCAAATAGTTTCAGGAAATTGCCTGGAAAAATATAATCACTGTTGGAACCACTGTGACCTTGACATTGAAGTGAAAAATACTGATATGACTTACCATGCTCTGTCTTTTGCAACAGTATTCACTTGAACCACCAGAAAGTAGATTTAAAGAGCGGTCTAAGAAAATGTTTAAGTAGTGTTAGACAATACATTTAATATATACCCGCGACATTAACCCTCACGTGAAACATGCAGCCCTTTAGCATACAGTCATAATCATCGGATTAAATGGCTCGGTTACAAGAAATGTAAAGGAATTACAACGTATCAGTAGGTAACGCCGTGTCAGCTGTATGGCGGTTTGTGCAAACCTCATGAGTTAACGGCCGCCGGAGAGAGGGGTTTTGATGTTTCATAATCATAATTTTCATGTCATTTCAGCTTCGAATGTGGGCATATACATAAAAAATCTTTTTCGAGTTTAACATGGTTGTCATGGCAACCATTTGAAGCAAGTACAGGTGGGGTCTGTAAAATTAACCTGTCCATCACCTAATGAGCAGCTGTATTTCTGCCGAGAAACGCAAATATACTGCTAGCAATTAAGTGTATGCGTTTGACAAGCACAACTCAAGCAACTTTAAAGTGTATTCCGTAAATAAACAGAATAATATATTTTCTGTCAACGGAGAGTACACTCCCACAAGTAAATCTGATTGTGTTTCCTATTTCAATGATGGACGAACTTACATCCGTGCAAAGATTGCAAATTGTAATTACTATCACCAAATAAATACATAGGATATGGTAAAGGCCATTTTAAATATTGGTTGCCATGGCACATATAGCAAAATCTTCGATGCCCCAGGTGTGGGATTTTATTCTATCACGATTTTCTACCACTGTGCCAAATTTTAAAACAATCGGCTCATACTGCATAACTTGATCTGCACACTCGGGGACTACCCCTCAAGTATGCCTACACTTCTATTCAAATCATCTCATTTGAATAGAAGTGTAATTTTGGTGTACTCCCGGAGTGAGGCTGTATGCCAAATTTTAAAATAATCGGCTTAATCTGCACACTCGGGGAGTAGGCCTCAAGTACACTTCTATTCAAATGAGATGCGAATCATCTTATTTGAATAGAAGTGTACTTTTGGTGTACAACCCGAGTGGACCTGTATGGGTAGTAGTTAGTAGAGAAGTAAAAAGGACCAAATTGAAAAAGGACTTTGTACCTATATTATTTATCCTTGAAATATAGCGTCCCGCAAACGGTACGGGTAGTTTATCGTATCGTTTGTCACGTTTTGTGTTCTGTGATTTGGACCTCACAACGTAGATTTTAACATATAATAACAGTTCACACAAATAATAATCAACACGCATTATGTACACAAAATGCATCTAAAGAAATCGTAATGCATAGAACTGTCTCGGCCTTGATCCATAAATCACTTTTTTTTCTCACAGGTGAAATCTGTGGGCTACGAAATCCAAGACTGGGACAATGACCACGACGACAATCTGGACAGGGTCAGGACGCAGGCACAGAAAGCAGTGGTTCAAGTCCTTAAAGCCAAGGAGATCTTCGATTACGTCATGGATGACCTTAAACCTAGACCCCACGTTTTCAAGGCCGTCGCTTTACCATACGTGCCACGTGCCATTATGGATGAGGTATGAAGCAGATAATCTCAAGACTTCTGACAGTTAGTCAGAATTTAATGAAAGTGGTACACTTTCCTAAGCATTCTACTCTTTCACTGCCATGCGACAGAAATATTTTTTTCACATACTCACCTCTGGAAGACCACACCTGCCCGAGGCACACAGATATGAATGAGACAAACAAAAGGCATAGATTTTCATGAGCTATCACATCTTCTGGGGCTCATTATATTCTGCGTCTTTTGCTTTTGGATGTCGAACTGTCAGCGAAGAGGTCAGACTGAAAACAGAACTGTTCTGCATATATCTGTGTAGTCTATGTCACGTTCGTCCTCTGTGATTTGGTGTGCTAAGTAAGAAACTAGAAGCGCTCACACTTAATGATTTCAGCTGTGATGCTTTCACAGTATTTTACTGAAGACTATTGTCAGTGTGATACAGCCCTTACTGTGTAGACAAAGATAAGGCCTGGCCGGTGAATCGCAGCAATAAATAATGGTCCTCTACTTTGACAATGAATTTCCTCTGTTACGTTCATATGCCAAAGGAAAGTGTGATGTTTTAAAGTTTACTATGATTTGTGTATATTTATGTACAAAAAAAGTTCTAACTACCAGCATTATATTAAATGGTTATTGTCTGTCCTACCAATCGCTATGTACGTGTTCACAGATCCATACTGATGTGATGCCGACCGATGACTCAGATGGTGTGTGTTTCCTCTGTCAAGATGATATGTCGTCCAGCGTAGCGGACGCCTTCAGCCTTAAGACGGTGCCCGTTTACAAAAAGACATCAACCATGGCACACCAGGAACCGTCAAAACTGCGTGTCTGGTGGGATGAAAACATTACATCCAAGAAGCGGACTTTGTCCGACATAACTTTGAAATCGATCATGGGACGGTGAGTTGGATATTGACTGAGGCGACCAATAATTATTTTGACACTTTGGAGACGTGCCACGTGCGGATACGCGGCTTGATGCCGCGTATACGGTTACGGCACATCTCGAATGAGTGGGGTGAATGTAATCAGATCGCTCGTACAGGCATGAACATAAAAACGGGACAAAAACAATCGTAAATGTAAAGCATAAACCCCCAGCCGCCCAAAGAACACAGATACACAACAAGATAAGCAAGAGGCGTAGAATCTCAAGAGCCCTCGCGACTTTGAAGGGAGTGGGCAGGGTGGGGGGGGGGGGAGTGGCGTATGATGTTCTATGCCTCTAGCAGGGTGGTTCTGGCTGAGCCCCGGCAGTCAAGGGAGTTAAACCTTGTTACAAGCATATTATATTATATTGAGCAGCATTTTGCTTGATATAGTGCCGATAACAGGCAGATGTGATTACGAGATTCGAATCAAAATGTCCGAGTCGTAAGACGAGGACATTTGATCGGGTCAAGTAATCACATCTTTAAACATCTATATTAAGCGAATTGCTGCTCAATATAATTTATGCACCCAGTCCAAAACAAAACTTTACCTTCGATTCGTGTACGCCACTCTGTGCGAAATTTTGGGATTGCATACCGAGACTATCATGCCACACCGAACAAAACATGCATATTCACAAAATGATTTTAATTTTGATTCAGTTAAATTCGGCATAGCAAAATTTAGCAATGAAACACCCATAGAAGCAATTTGGAGAATAACTTGAAAAAGACTAAAATAGTAACAAACATACAAGAAAACATGACTCCGCTGTAGGTGCTATGTAAAGCAGACGACAGTTTTGTTGACGCAAGGGAGCTAACTGTGTAGATTGATTTTGAGCGTTTGGTTGTTCCGTCTAACTCCTATGCTAATACAGTTTCGGTGTTTTGTTTTTAGCTTGGACTGTTGCATTTCGCTACTCTAGTTTGCGTTACATATCTACAACAATGAATGTTTCAAATTATAGGTTAGAGTCTTTAGTTTGTTGTACTCTTTGTAACGCTTTTTACTGGTTTCCACGTTCAATGCGAGTGCCGAAGCACACGATGGCAGCGATGGCACGTACACAGACGGAAAAAAATATCTTCGGCATTGGCCGTGAAGAACGGCAAGTTTAAAATTAATCAAAGCGTTAACGTTGTCATAGGTGACAAGGATGCATTAGTGTTGGAACCGGTATTTTGTGTTTTATTTCGTAAGACCCTGGCTCGAGAATCCATCAACAACTTTTCCAGGGCCGCAAGGCTTTTTGGGAAGGAAAGTAAATCGAGCAAGCTCATAAATAATTAATTTGCTTGTTATACACTATATCAAAGAAGTACCCAATATATATATATATATATATATATATATATATATATATATATATATATATATATATATATATATATATATATATATATATATATATATATATATATATATATATATATATATATATATGAATAAATAAAACCAGTCCAAGAAAGCTGGCACCACACACTCCAAATATGGATCCAAGCAGCAGTGAAATACTTAAAATATGAAGAAAGGATCCACAAACACCACGTAGTTTAGAAGGAGTTACACTTTTAATCTAAGCACAAATTTTCGCCCTCTCAGCGAGGGCTTCTTCAGGGGAATGCCCAGGTAACAGGTAACTAGGTAACAAAACATAATTTACGTGTGAGAATGTAGAGCGTCAAAATAGATACAGAATGCACTTTCAAATTCTAAATTATCGTAATACTTTTACATATATAGACTAAGGTACAAAAGCACGTGCACAAGTTCATGATATTAGTGCGTCATTACTGATGACATGAAACTTTTATGAAACACGGCGGCAGATCAAAGCTATCGCGTTTTTAAAGTTGGTAACTGTACTAGATCTGTAATCATTTCATTGGTTAATAATGGCATTATTTCCTCCCATACTAGCGCCTATTTCTGCCTCGGAATACCTTACGCTCTTTGCTCGTAATCTAGAGTAACGTTTTCATGTAGGTTGTGAATAATGAATGTATACCATATCATCCACACTTCTCTCCCTTGACAGTGCTTTTTCCTACTCACTTGGTAGTTTCTTCATACATTCACAGTCTCCGTAGTCAATACATAAGAACTGTTGTGAGCGGGAGGGTCCTGACGACTTTGAGTATGTCCTCAGATTCTGCGGACTGCTGTCCACCGTGAGCGTGTGTTCCAACACAAAAGCCCGCGTGGAGGTCCGAACCAAGGGTGAGGCGGTGGGGGAGACTGGCAGACAGTTCTCCGCCATCGTCCTGACTCCCGACCAGCTGAAGATTCTCCAAGAAAAGGACGACACGGCGATAGGGCTGAGGGGACCCCCGGGGTCTGGCAAGACCATGCTGCTGGCTCTCAAGGGTCGGCACTGGGTAAACCAGGGTCACAAGGTCGTTGTTGCGTCCGTCCAGTCTACAGGGGGAGGCGTACCAAGCGGGGTGTCGCTTCAGAAGTTGATAGCAGACGGAGTCAAGGAAGGTACAAGCATTCTGCCTGTTGATTTGATGGAAGTGCCAGTGTCCGAAACGTTCGATTCCCAAGTGTTTGACGACGAGCTCGCCAAGCTTGTTGACGTGCCCAGAGAGCACATCCACTTCCTGATGGACGAGTTCGCGTACAAAGACACTGCGCCCCAGATCCTGCACTACCTGGTGCACGAGAAGCGGGTGACCGTGTGGTGGGCCGAGTACCACTCCGTTGACATGCCGCAGGTCGAAGGTTACACTTACTTCCGCCTTGACCGTGCCATGCGCTCCCCGCCGTCTGTTCAGCGTCTTCTGAAGGAGCTGGAGTGGAACGCAGAGTGGCGGGACTCGTACACCACACGCAGCGAGTTTGAGGGTCTGCCCACAGACGGGCCTCCCATAGCCTGTGTCCGTCACGCCCGCCACGCCCAGCCCGCTCTGCTACCCATTGAATGCCAGGAGTGCGCTGAGGAGATCGCCAACTTCCTGATACACGACCTTGGTGTGGGTGTCAGTTTTCCTGTTGCGTCACCTGTCTCTGCTTCGTACAAGGGTTCTGAGAATCAGACATCAACTGTCTGTCATCAGAAAATGTCTTCTTCAGGACCGGATTGTAAAATAGGGGCAAATAACAAACGCAAGAAGACAAAAAAGAAAAAACGGCCAGCAACAGAATGCAAATCTCAGGTGCCAGTCAGATTTGAGGACGTGATTCTGCTCATCGAGATTCCCAAGAGTATGCTTATCAAAAGAGGAGACAACTTTTACAAGATAGTAGCACACAAATTCGACGGATTCTGGAAAGAGCTGCCATCTGGACCATTTATGACAGAAATGCAAAAGCGAGGTCTGCCTCTCAAGTTTATCTCCAGATTCAATCCTCAGGATATTGCAATTCCTTCACCTGGTTACATTGGTGTGACGCTAGGCGGGCTGACCTGGGGACTGGAGCGCACTGTGGTCGTTGTCTTGGCCACTGACATCGTCTCCGACGATATATTCCAAGACTCGTCAGTTCCAGGCAACGTCAACAATGGATCACAATCGACATCCACCAAGGAAGAATCCGCTGAAATTTCACACGACGAGGAAACCTCTTCTTGCAGCATTTCCAGTGAGAATATCATAACGCCCGAAGATCAGGGAATCACACAAGAAACGTCTTTTCCCGCAACTCCTCCATACAAGGTGCCTTCCATCTGCACCGAGGGAAATGTCGATAGTACTTGCCGGACCGATCATCTTCTAACAGCAGGACCCCCTGAACAATCATCTGGTATTGTAAAAGTTCTTCAGACCACAGAGTTGCAGAACACAAAGGTGCATAGCGTAAACGAAGAAGCAACATCAGCTACCGCTACACTATGTCCTAACCCGTGTGTGCATACTGCCACTGGTACTGTACAAGGTGGTCGTACGCACATGGGGGTTAAACAGACGACGGAGCCACACTGTGTTTGTGAGGATGAAAAAGCAGCTACTGATATGAAAGCTAAAGAATCGGCGAAGATTGGTATGTGGAAAGAAATCAACGAGAAGACACTACTTGAGCTGATCCGCAAGCTGCCCAGTTATCATAAAAAAATGCTCTTTATAGAGGCCTCTCGCAGCGTCTCACAACTGGTCCTGACCATACCGACAACGTGGGAAAAAGAACACTCTGAATAGCTCATACATCGGAATACAGAGTTGCAGAACACAAAGGTGCATAGCGTAAACGAAGAAGCAACATCAGCTACCGCTACACTATGTCCTAACCCGTGTGTGCATACTGCCACTGGTACTGTATAGGAATGGAAATGATTGTCTTATTCTATACCTGCGTATTTCTCTGTGGGCTGGCGATTGGGTGCCTGATAGGCGGGGGCAGGGGATCTAACTGTTGTCTGTCCAGCGCTGTGATTCCCCTTGGTTTGAGTACTGACAGTAGTATCGGAATACTAGCCTTAGTAGTTTTTAACACCTTTACTGCCGTCGTCATGAAAATGGGAAACTGGAGCTTTGAGCCAAAACAGCTCTCCATGGGCCTGCCACCGACTACCACCTGTGCTGTACAACATATACATCAAAACCCTGGCTGACCTGAACGGTCTGACAAACGTCTTCACGCTCGCCGACCATAGACTGATCTATAAAATAGCGGAGAGGACCACAGCAGCGGTTCAGGCTGTGCAGGCTCAGTTGGACGAGACAGCCAAATNGTGCAGACAGACATGGTCAATCATTAACCCTGAAAAGACACAGATGCTCTGGTGTACCCTTGACAACAAAACAGCAGACAGACCAGTTTTGTCAGTTTTGACGCCTTAGCAATCGAGCGCACTGACCAACCGAGATGTAAAGCATGAGGCAATAAGAACGCGAAGTTTTTACCGTAGCCTTTTCTTCGTAAATGTGCTTTGTTTTGGGTTATTTTGGTATCATTTGTTAGAGAATGTTGTGAGGAATGTGTTATATCTTGTGTAAAAACGGTGTTTAGTCTTTAGAATCTCATATCGATGACTTATGACGTCATCAGTGACCCTACTGTCACGGAATATTGAAAGCGAAATGGGAAGACTCAACCCAAGCGGTCTCGGAAGTGACAGAACGGAAGCAATCAAGAGAATGGGAACGAATTCCAACCCAGTTCCAACATTTGCACCAAACTATCATACCTGAAAGTTTGGGAAGACTGTCGAGAATGGCCAGCGGGCATGAGAGAAGCGGAAATCAGAATGCTTTTAGAAGAGAATAGCAAGACCCAAGATCTGATACAGAGATGGTTCAGTCGTAGACAGCTGGTCAGGCTGGTGCTTCACAATCAAACAAAAAGACCGCACCATAAACGCAGATAGTGCAGCCTACACAGCCAAGACTTCAAACCTAACAATGAAGGACGAGCGGTGACTCACGCTCTGAAATGGATTGATACCTGAATGACAGCCAAATCAGTCACGCCATCGTTTTCAGACACAAAATGCCCGATACAAACAAACAAACAAACAAACAAACAAATAAACAAACAAACAAACAAAAACTCGACGTAGGTATAGCACTGCACGATTGCTAATATAAAACTCCGAAGTCTGTGGGTCTACTGCCCAGGACTTGCTGAGTCCAGGGCAACGATCGAGCGGACACCCGCGCTAGCAAGGCAGAAATCACACAGGGACTGTGCATGGGCAGACCAGATGGGGTGAGAAACCTGAGAAAGCATTTCCAGGAACAGAGCCAAGGGGACCCAGCACACAATCGATTGCCTCCAGAGCAGAGGTGTGAAGAACGGCAGCAGTCAGACTTGAAAGGACATGACAGATCCGGAGTAAACCAGTCCAATATTGGTACGATATAGAAGGAAACACTGGGAAGACAGATGAAGGGTGGAATGGAGCGCGTATGGGCCTTTTCGAGCGCAGAGATCTTATCTTGTTCGAACTGAACTGAGTACCGAGAAAAACCGGAAGACCACACAACACCAAGATCTGCTAGGGCTATGATGCTCGCGAGTCACCGCAGTTGCGGGGTTCCACCTAGCTTCAAGAGATCTAGATCCTCATAAGGCCCCACATTTGCGGGCATATGAGAATTTATTTTTTTCTTTCTAAAACCACTTTTTATTTATGTTCCTTTGACGGGGGATCGTTGACGTGAAATTTAGGATGATTTGAGAAACACAGCCTGCGTCCAGTGCTTCTGCTGCAATATTGATGAAAGTTGTTGGTTTTTTGGTTCACAAATGTCGGCCGGTCTGAGATTTTGGACCTTACGGCCTTTATCCGTAACGTCCAAAATCACAGACCAGCGCAATGTCATTGACACAGCAACAAGGAAAGAAAGAGGTGCTGGTTTTTATCTCCCCCGCGTTATGTTTACTTCGCATTTTACAATATATTTTTATTGTCTCTTTTTATGAGATTATTTTGGTACAATTTCTTTATTTGTAAACAATTAGAGATTTGTTTGTTTTAAAAAATCGTGAACTTGCAATCTTTAATACTGTGATCTTTTTTTTTTTATGCTACTTTGTACGGAATTTATGTGTCGGTTTCTGCCATTCACATACACGTGTCTCGTTGAATTCATGCATGCTTTTAAGTTATAGAGTACAATATACCGTGTATTATAGTACAGTCCCATACGCATAAGTCGGAAACGGATAAGTCGAAAAACGCTTAAGTCGAACAAAACTCTCCCCCCCCCCCCCCTCGCCTGGCCAAAGCTGCTCTTACTATGACTAATTGTACACCGGATAATTCAGAGTCCCTAAAGTCGATCTTCGGATAAGTCGAACGTGTTTCTCCTCTCAAAAGTCGGATCGTCGAACTAATTTTTTGTTATGCAGTTTCGTGCAATATTGATGAAAGTTATGCAATATTGATGAAAGTTATGCAATATTGATGAAAGTTGTCAAAGACGAATAAGACAAGAAACGCTTAAATCGAACCAGTTCTTTTTCCCTGTCCAAAGCTGCTCTCCGTTACGACTAGTGTTATGACGTAGTGTCCACACTGTCCAGTTTGGGTTAATTAAACTTCGGATAAATCGAATGCATTTCTCGTTTCCAAGCTCGTGTAAATCGAACCATTTTTTCCCGTGGCCAAAGCTGCATGACTAATATTATTATCAAACTAAAAAACGGCTCCGTTAAGTCGAACTTTGGATAAGTCGAATGAGTTTCCATACTTAGATAAGTCGAACTCCAATATTTACGGTCTTTTGAACACGCAGCGACATATTTACACCGGCTCCTTCTGATCAAGTTTCGCTGTCGACTGCTGCAATGCCACCTCGAATTTCTGGTCGGTGGAACGTGGTTGACATTAACCCATCCAGCCCTGACGTACTTCAGCAGGAGATGGGTCGACCATGATAATTCAAGGGTAGTGCCAGATTAGCTTGGCGCCTGTCGGCGCCAAGCTCATCTGGCACTGCCCTTGAATTATCATGGTCGATCCATCTCAAAGCAACTCAGTGGTGCATAGTCATTAGATGACGTCTCCAAAATTTGGGAAATACGGCCGTCAGGCTGAATGAGTTAATCAAAATTGTGTGTGTGTGAGAGAGAGAGAGAGAGAGAGAGAGAGAGAGAGAGAGAGAGAGAGAGAGAGGGGGGGGGAGGGAGGGAGGGAGAGAGCAGGAGCGGATCCAGAGGGTGTCTGGACGGAGGGAGGGGAGGGTAACAACCGACACGCCCTCCCCTACCCCCCCCCCTCCCCGTCCCCCTTCCCAATATAGGTGAACATACAACTAGATTAAATCCAGACCATAACGGTGGCTTTTGAGCGCGTATAATACAAAGACAATCTCTGCAAAGAAACAGAGAAACACACTGAAAAAGAGCAATTATAACTCCGTTGTATTGAAATTGTTCTTTCTTGGTGTTTTTCTTTCTTTGGGGGGATTTTCTTTTCAAATATACTTCTAAGCGCATTTGTTTCTTTGTTGGTGGTTTTCAGACACACTTGTGGTTTTCAGGGCTGAACATTTGTATTTGTTGAAAGATGACTTTTCCTTTTTTTTTTTAAAACTCAAAACACAGCACCGATGTAAGCATGTTTTCTTAAGGAGGGGCTAATCGCGTCTGCACACACATGTTCTCCTTCCCGCCTCCACCCCAACTCTCTAATAAAGCAGGATGCAAACGGACACTTCGATTATTGTATGGTGCTATATTAAGATTTTAAAAAAATGTTGTACTTAGAGTTTCTGCAGGATCAATCATTATGTGTGTGTCAGAAACACTGTACTCCCAATTATCATCTCCGTATGAGGAACACCGCAGCCATACACAACACTGAAGCTGCATTTGTAGAGAACCTTGCTAATGCACTATGCGCCCAATAACCTACTACACACGAGGAACGCATACGCAGATCAATTAATAAGTCGTGATCTCCCATGACGTTTACCTCTTACAACGGATGACGATGCTAAAGGATTAATTAGTGTTCAGAATGAACACTCTGTACACCTCCCCTCCGCTGACATGGCAAGTGTCAATGACAACATTGATGGGCAATGGTGCGTGTCCAGTTGCCAATGACACCACCACAAAAGACAAATTACGTAATATGAGTGTGACTGGGAACCCGCAGTCCATCGTGATGAGGTTAGGAAATTAGCAGTCACATAGGCAACCCATCACCTCAATCAAATCATGGTCACTGGTCCGATCAGCAGTTTGCCATAAGCCTGTGGCGTGACACCCCACAATCTAGGCTTAAATCTAGAAAACTGCCTCGTCTGAGGGTGCAATAGGGTTGGTATCGCACAGAACAGGGTATTGCTTTCCGTGTGCCTCTTGACTGATGGTTTACATGAACCTCTATAGTTGTCTAAGGGACTGAGCTGGGCCCAGATTAGCCGTGCAGATGGGGTGGACCAACAATTGCCAGAAGGCTGCCTCAGTCTGAATATGCAATGATGACTGTATCGCAAAGCAAGTGATACTGCTTTTTATGAGCCCCTTTAAGTGCAGGGGCACATGACACTCTATGTCTTAGTGACGCGGTACAGGTCAACAGTGACGATTGAGGATATGGACTAATCCCTGACCACACAAAAAGAATGTCCACAACCAGCTTCCACAACCATGCACAAAAAGAATTTTTTAGTCAGGCCTGACGGGGGCGGGGGGAGGGGGAGGGAGGGGGGAAAGGGCGCAACTGGAGAGAGAGAGAGAGAGAGAGAGAGAGAGAGAGAGAGAGAGAGAGAGAGAGAGAGAGAGAGAGAGAGAGAGAGAGAGAGAGAGAGAGAGAGAGAGAGAGCGCACAAACGAACAAAATCATTTATTACTGGACGAAAGTTTAGGCTATGGAGCCTTTCTTACAAGCTGTCCCCTGAAAATAAACATGAACCATAATACACGTAAATGTACGAAGACAAGAGAGAGATAGAGAGACAGAGACAGAGAGAGACAATGACAATGATCCTTTATTTGACAACGGTAAAAGTTTTGGTAGTAACAACCATTTTTCGAACTTGCCGTTGCTAATCTACTGATTACAGATTTACTATCGCACTAATTGTTTTCTACTACTGAAAAGGGGGGAAAAAAATTACATGACACAGCACAAGCCAAGAATGAAGGGGGAAAAAATGTAAGGGGGAAGTGACATAGGAATTACCAACTTAATAATAATAATAATGACATGTTGTGAGGTTTAATTAAAATAATATAATAACAATACCGACACAAAGAGAGAGAGAGAGAGAGAGAGAGAGAGAGAGAGAGAGAGAGAGAGAGAGAGAGAGAGAGAGAGAGAGAGAGAGAGAGAGAGAGAGAGAGATCAACAGTAAAGCGTGTGCCTGTTGGTGACTTTGAAAGCGACATGTTCCCGACAATAGAGGATCAATAGTCATTTTGTAATCAAATGCTCTGTGTGTCTTACAATAATGCTGAACAAAGAGGCTAACAACTTTTGAAGTCTGAATGTAGTGAAATGAAAGACTTCTTTGCTCTCCTCAGTCCTCTTTTGTACATATGAGAGTTTCAACGACGCTTACGAGGGGCGCTAGAAGACCTCTGTTACGTGTGCAAACTCACATGGACTGTGACAAGTAGAGTAGAAAAGTCTCCGCTGAGGCAAGACAACATTGAGAACCCGTTTTATCAGGAAACTTTAGCAATCAAATCCCACCCTAGAGTAGACCGCTTTAATGGCTCATTTGCGTCATATTTCTTGTTTTCTCTTTTGATTTTTATTAGTATTATATGTTTACAGCCAAACACGTAACAACTGTAAGAACCTGCGGAGACTAACCACAAAATGGTCCGTGTTACATGTATCGTCTCTTATTTCTTTATTAATCATTACTGATGGTATAAGAAAAAGAAGTGTACACATCTCTGTAATATCAATTTGTTTGAAAAGAAGATTTGTCTAACTTTCCTAAGATGCAAAGATGGAATACAGGTGAAGTTCGCAGTCACATGCTATGAATTTGTTTATCTTTAAGTCCTGAAAGTTGTTCATTTGGGTATAATTTTCGTGAATCATGGAGTTGCCACAGAAAAAAAATAGCATCCTGAAATATAGCTGTTTTCAGATGTGTGGTTACAGACGTCGCTGAGAAAGTCCCGTGTATTACTATGTCTGTCTGTCTGTCTCTTTATCTCTCTGTCTCTCGATTTTTTGCCATGCTTCTAAGCTTTGCATATCATATTGTTTTGTCAAATTTTGTTCTATATTAGCACTAATGGGCAATCTTTTTATTATTTGTGACATGCTTACACTATGTGTGATTCTTTTAATAAAGTGTGATATTTAAACATGTATTAAAAATGGGAGAGCTGTCATACAAAACATACATTGCATTTAAAAAGATCGATCGTATGATGATGGTTTAAGGTTGGTGCCAGAATATTAGTGCAAGTTATTCTGGCACCACATTTGAACTATCGTCATCTATCCGGCCATATCTTAAAGCGATCTGCTCCATGGCGGGCTTTGATTGCTAAAATTCGCCGACACAACTGGTTCTCAATGTTTTCTCTTAACGTTCTACCCTTCTTTTCCCACTCCATGTGAATAGCACACGTTCAAGAGGTTGCCCACTGTCTTTTGGCCATCACAGAAGAACCTCTCCTGACTCCTGAGTACAAAGGAGACGAACAGCAGAACAGTCTTGCATTTTACGACTGTGACATTCAAACTTTATAATGTAAATTAACCCTTTTGTCCAGCATTATGGTAAGACTGACATCGTATTTATAAATGAGATATTGCAAACTATAAATAATAATAATAATACCGGTTATTATATACAAACCAAGAGGAATCACTCAGCGCCGGACAGACAAACAGTTAGATCCCCTGCCCCCGCCTATCAGGCACCCAATCGCCAGCCCACAGAGAAATACGCAGGTATAGAATAAGACGATCATTTGCATCTTCAAAAAAGATGCATCAGGGTCTCTTATATAACCCATGTCTTTCTCCAGAACTTAGGAAGTAGGCAGGGGAAGCATACATATACAAACACGAAGATGCACTACCATATGTGGTCAGGTAAATACCCTAATTTCCCACAGTAGATGCACAGAACATTACACAACAATGTAACGATATAGCGATACAAATTTGCCTCGAGTTATAAATACTCACAAACCAGATAGGTGAGGCTAGCGCTGGCAGAATTGTACACAAACCAAGAGGAATCACTCAGCGCCGGACAGACAAACAGTTAGATCCCCTGCCCCCGCCTATCAGGCACCCAATCGCCAGCCCACAGAGAAATACGCAGGTATAGAATAAGACGATCATTTGCATCTTCAAAAAAGATGCATCAGGTCTCTTAAATAACCCATGTCTTTCTCCGGAACTTAGGAAGTAGGCAGGGGAAACATACGATATAGCTGAGTGATTCCTCTTGGTTTGTGTACAATTCTGCCAGCGCTAGCCTCACCTATCTGGTTTGTGAGCGGTTATTATATAGGCGCTTTACCCAATTCTGCGAATCGGCTCAAAGCGCCGCGAACCGAACCCAACACGCACGCTCACGTGACACACGCACATTCACTCTGAAGACAAACACAGTGCAAGACAAACAATGGACACTCACGTCTTGCGATGGGTCAGCTCAGTTACTGAGGTTTCGGATATTTTGATTGCTTGTATTTGAAATTTATAAAGTGGCCTGAAACCGGTACCAAAGTGGAGAAGGGGGGGGGGGGGGGAGAGCCGGAGTACCCGGAGAAAGAACCCCGACGGTCCGCCCAAATTAACGATGACGCTTACTAGAGGAGAAAAGTCCGACGCCGGAACCCGGTATCGAATCTCGCACCTTTAGTATTGGTAGCAGACCCCTTAACCACTGCACCACGGACTGCTCAAACTATTAATCCTTTACTGTCTGGAGTAGGTCGCTCTGTCGGTGTGTCAGGCTTTGTAAGTTGAGAAAATCTCTAAATCATATTCCACACACAGACACAGTTTATCACAATGTATACTGACGAGCCAAGGAAATGCGACATTTTTGGAATCATCGGAAAACACTAAAGTGTACATCACACACTAAAGTGTACATCACACACTAAAGTGTACATCACACACTAAAGTGTTTCCGATGATTCCAGAAATGTCGCATTCCTTTGCTCGTCAGTATATAATAGAGATGTTATCCAAGCAACGTGGCAACACTATCTACACCGAGGATCTCTGGGACAATATTAATCCAAAAGGAGATCTGTGGGGTTATTAGGTCATCGCGCATGCGTGAAGGCAGAACGATATCCATGACACGTGGCGTCGTCGGTGTCCATGGTAACCACTGCACACCTTGGAAGCCATCAGGTGTGGGGTTCCTGTGTATGAACGGATACAATAAATATACATTAAAAACAAACAAACATGAAAGAAAAAACACACCAATAAATGAACGTTACGAAATGACGGAACATTCGAAAAAGAACGATCGAAAAACAATCATTGAAAAAGTAATGATTTATGTCTTGTTGATGCACGCGCGCAAGCGGAGGCGTGTCCGTGTTGTTTGTTTGTGTGTGTGTGTGTGTGTGTGTGTCTGTGTGTGCGTCTGTGTGCGTGAGTGTGTGTGTTGTTTGTGTGTGTTTGCGTGCGTGTGTGTGTGTGTGTGTGTGTGTGTGTGTGAGAGAGAGAGAGAGAGAGAGAGAGAGAGAGAGAGAGAGAGAGAGAGAGGAGAGAGAGAGAGAGATGTTACCCATATTTGGCAAAGTTTGTCCACATCGTCATCACTTCTTGCGCCACACGCCTATCGTCATCAGTCCAGTCCGGCGCGTTCTTCATCATGCTGATGTTGCTGATGGGCGCTCCGAACGTGTACGCTAGATCATCCGTATGGATCACCCCTGCAGGATTAACGCTCTGACTCGTCCAAAGAACATACACAGTATATACAATGTATCCGCAAGAGACATTGATCCTCATTAGCCCCCTCATCTGCAGGGGCTCATAAGGATCTATGTTTCTTGCAGTTGAATTGTGTTCATTGTCTCTCGGCAGGAAAGGGCTTAACCAAATAAAATTTGCTTACTGTCCTATGAAGGCTACATCACAGATTAGGAGATGGATCAACCGCGCTAGTTCAAGGGTGGTGCCAGAATAGCTTGGCGATAGAGGCGCCAAGCTGTTCTGGCACCATCCTTGAACTATCATAGTCAATTTTATTTCAAGCAGTGGGTGTATCAGAATGAAAAGGGTTAAGGTACATGGCACTCTACATGCTTCTTTGTCATGTAGGCCTAATAAGGTACCTGGCATCCCTTTGTCCCACCCCTCCACCCCCCACCCCTCATGCTTACCCCCTCTCTCCAGTTCACCGTGTTGAGAGTCATTTATGTTATGCCGTAAATCCACCTTGCTTTTATCGTGGGCTTGTGATTGAAATCGGTATAGCGATCTGAATGTTACTTTACATATTCGCATAGCTATGAGTGATTCGTTCAATCTGGAACGCGTACTAAATCTACTATAAGTATCAACGCTTGTTTCATGCATAGCTACCCTACCGTTTTCGGGAGTACTAACCAGACAGACCCACTCGGGGAGTGCGCCACAAGTATACTTCTATTCAAATGAGACGCTAGTACACCACAAGTGCACTTATATTCGAAGTGAGATGCTTAACATCTCATTTGAATAAAAATATACTTGTGGTCTATCTAGGCAGTACTCCCAAACTGTACGGGTACGGTACGGGTACAGTCGACTGTACCTTGCCATGGCAGAGTGAGACTGTTGGGAGACCTGTATGAGAAGCGGTAGAGATACTGGGGCTTCACGGGAAACTTGGTCACGAGTTGAAGCTCGTGGATAGTTGGTGATATTGCTCCGTAATCTGTCAGCATCTGTTCATGTTGATAGTAATAATGATATAAACACTCATGGGGGTATTTAAGAAACAAGATACAAGATACGTTGTTGACCATATTGACAATGCCAAAGAGGACTGTGTCCTGGTGCTCAACACACTCTCACAACCGTTCAACAAAAATACATACATAAATAATTCAACACATTAGAACAAAAACGGCTAAATGAGATCAGATGTGTGTTCGGGCTAAAATAACTTTAAATTAATATAACTTAATATAATTAATTGAAATGAATTGTATTGAATTCATTTCAGCAACTCAGAATATAAAATGTCGCACGTCATCCATCCATCCATCCATCCATCCATCCATCCATCCATCCATCCATCCATCCATCCATCCATCCATCCATCCATCCATCCATCCATCCATCCGTCCATTCCTCTCTCCCTCCAATAATATTTTCCCTTTAAAATAGTCATCCATTTAGCAAACCCAATAAGCGTTACAGCAAATCAGTCATTCCTACAGTCAGTTCTATTTGCTAAAAACATAGCCTCACATGAACCTCTGCAGCTCATGCGGACCTATACATCATACACAAAGAAACTGGATCATGCATTTGGGCAAAGTAAGGATGTGCGGTAGGGGCAAAATGCATAACTGTTCGAGAAAACTTTCCTGACTAACACATTCATTATCAGCTCTCATAAACTGTATCTCTGAAACCCCATAGCCATTTCACAGCAAGAAACATCCTCAGGGTCTCACGGATAATTATGCATGAAAAAAAAAATGGAAAAAAAAAATTAAACATTATCAGTTCAGGACTTTATGTCCACCACTAAGGCGATTTCAAAGACGGTCGGGCACCGAAAAAAAAGTTTAAACAAAATGTTGAACCAAGCCGGCTTCGAATCCGCGACAGTTCGGACGAGAGTCGAACGCTCTTCCATCCGAGCTTCCCAGATCCTCGGATATGAACAAAGGCTGCAAGAGACATAGATCCTCATGAGCCCCCGCATACGCGGGGGCTCATGAGGATCAATGCCTCTTGCGCAAGGGTCCTGCTCAACATGTTTCAACAATAACCGTTTTCCCTATACCAATAATTTTCCTGTTTCCGTGCGCATGCAGGAATATTCCTTACCTGCAGGAATGTGGCTCTCAGCTGAAAGGGATCCGTGATGTTTGGCCCAAAGACGTAGACGTCAATGAGTCTGGTGTAGATGACATCCAGATTGACCGTGAACGACGACTGGCTGAAGTACTGACGGACAAAGTTCTTCGTCACAGTTGTGAATTCCTCAAATGTTAAGCCGTCGTTTTCTGGATCTGAAAGGAAAGTTTTCAGTATAATCTGCAATTTAGAATTAAAATTAATCAAACTTGTATCTATAGGCGGACAGTTTATGTGCCGGGCGCACGAGGGTTCACGCAAAGAAGTTGTAATAATGTATTAACCCCTTGACTGCTCGCGGACGCAGCTTGTGTTTTAGACTGAAATCATTTGTAATTTCAACGTGAATGATCACAAGCCGTCAAAGGAAAATGGCTACACAGAATTTTGAGTAAGAGGCATAGAACCTCATGAGCCCCCGCAACTGCGGGGGCTCATGAGGTTCTATGCCTGTTACAGTTGTATGGCGTTCAATTTTTCTATTGCTTAAATCAAAACGCCCTTGGAGGAAACAATTCAGTGGTCCAACAAAACACAGAACGGACGTTTGCAAAGTTTGGCTGTGTACACTCAACAAGCTCGTGTCCGTTTGTCAACCGTAATAGTTCAAGACAGTGACAAGTTAGTCGGACGCCTTCACAGTCACTACAATAAACATGTCTTGACCTTCACAGTCTTTATAATAATCATGCTTTGACCTTTAACCATAATGGCTGATGATAATCACAACAAGGTTAAGAATTAGTCCCCACGTTGTCCTAGTTAGTAGTCACGTGATTTGTGACTGCTAACCGGCATTCCTGAGTTTGTTCATGAGGTTTTATTTATTTTGTTAATTTATAAGATTGGACGGTGAGCCAGGTTATTTATGATTGAATCTGGAGATTAGGCTAATAATAGTAATACTTAAATTATGTGTGGTGTATATTCGTGAAAATAATAATCACCAGAAATTTAAGAATTAGTCCCCTTGTTGTTCTAGTTAGCAGTCACGTGATTAGTGACTGCTAACCGGAATTCTTAGTGTACTGATATGAATCTCTACTGTCACCCCTCCGAGTAAACATGTAAAGCTAACTACACCGTAGTTATATAACATGGAAAGATAATTATGTCTGTACTACATACGTGTTAAAGGACCTATAGGCTATTAAAATTAATACTAACAAGAACATTTCTGCGTGATGTGTATTTGTGACAATTCGATTCAGACTTTTGTTTGCCACAGATAATTGAGAATGTGACAGAAGTAAGTGCATGTTCAATATAATGACCAAGTACAGCAGGAAATGAATGCCTGTAATATGATAGTTCGAGGGCAGCACAAGATTAGCTTGGCGCCCTGAGGGCGCCAAGCTAATCTGGTGCTACCCTCAAACTATCATGTTTCTTCAATCCATCTCTAGCAAAGGACGTCTTCCACACGACTTGGTCCAAGACTGGAAGAGTCATGATACAAACCTGGGACTGCGAGACCGGCTTCGTCTTTCGTAAATCCCCGTATCGTGGTGATGTTGGAGTAGAGTCCATTCTCTAAAACAGTTTGAGGAAGTGCAGAGAACAGCCCATGCTGGCCGAAAGTTGTCTCCACTACTGGGCGGAAGGTGGGTTGATATAAGTTTTCTGCCTGAAAGAATTAATGCATACGTTTACATGAAACGGACAAGGCGGCGCTGGCATTATCCCGTTCAGTGCCGAGAAAATTTGAACACCACCCAACTGCAATAGGTATATATCCTCACGAGCCCCCGCAGTTGCGGGGGCTCATGAGGATCTATGCCTCTTGCTGACACCACTTGGAATCCATGTTCCATGAACATCAAAGGTTTGCTGTTGGTGAATTAACAAAGACTGCAGAAACACAGTCTGCGTTGGCTGGCACTGAACGGGTTAAACAAGTCTTACAAAGACAATACCTGTAGAGACTACAGGTAACATTTTTGTCTGTCTGTCTGTCTGTCTGTCTGTCTGTCTGTGTCTATCTGTCTGTCTGTCTGTCTGTCTCTCTCTCTCTCGCTCTCTCTCTCTCTCTTTCTCTCTCTCTCTCTCTCTCTCTCTCTCTCTCTCTCTCTCTCTCTCTCTCTCTCTCTCTCTCTCTCTCTCTATCTCGATGTCCAGAAATTTATATCTTCTTTCAAAACTACGTTATTTTACAGATACACCGACAAGGAAAATATTTTGTAACGCACATTTTCAATCTCATATAGATTACGCATCAACAGTTTGGGACGGATGTAGCGATGCGTGCATAAAAAGGCTTAATGCTCTTCATCGTAGGTGGTCCCCGATCACTTTTGTGCCAGCGGGACCTTAAAATGTAGAAAATGAATGAATCATCGTAGGGCAGCCAAATTAATTCACCCGGATAGTAAAGAAAGCACCGACGACCGACTCAAAGCCCTGGACATGCTGAATATGCGTAAGTTACTCATGTACAATACAGGCTTACTAATGTTAAAAATCTACCACTCTAAAACTCCTAGTTATCTAACAGATCTATTTAGCCCTGCTCATACGCCATATAAAACTGCGAGGAACAATCTAACCATACCAAGGCCGCGCCTCGATGTATATTCAAAACTAGTTTGTCTTACTCAGGAGCTAAGCTATGGAATTTGTTGCCGATCGACATTACTGAGACTCCGTCTTCGTCCACATTTAGGGCCCGCTTATTTCGGCAGCTGAAAGAAACTTGAGCCCATAGTTGTGTAGTTGTGTACAATGTACGAATCAGCACCCGACACATGTGACCTCAATCTATCATGGTGATATATTTGACATGGAACAGACGAGGTACAAACCCTGATGGAAAAAGAAGCGTTCATGATGGCGTCAAGGTCCTTGCCCCTCAAACAGTCCAACATATGGTGAGTGTCTCCTGTCTCGCAGCCGACGTAAGCGGCCAGCTTCACAGCTTGCTGCTTTGGCTTAGGGTCCAGCCCAGGGTGTCCTACAGCATATCGCAACAGCGACACTCCGCTCTGCATAATGCCCTTGTGGAATAGACCTGCAAGGACAATTAGTTACTTAGGGTTGGTCACAACAGTATCCCCTTGTCTGAGTCCGCCCGTAATCTTGGTGTTATCTTTGACTATAGGCTGACTATGAGAAAGCATGTCAACAAGGTTTGCCAATGTTCCTTCTTTGAATTGAGGGAGATCCGTTCAATTCGACAGATTCTCACTACTGAAGCAACTAAAACGCTTGTTACCTCCCTTGTTTTTTTCTCGCATTGATATCTGGAATTCCCTTTTGGCTGGTGTTTCTCAGAATCTTCTTGATAAACTGCAAAAAGTTATGAACTGCTCTGCCCGACTAATTTACAGGAGTACTGAAACGTGAGCACATAACACTCTTACTTGTTGACCGACGTGTGTGTTGATCAGAGGTTGGCTTAGAGAGGAGGGAAATGGATCATCATAATAAGCCTAAAAATATGAACAACCTGTGAATGTTCCTAAAAGATAAACGCATCTGAGCTCCAAACAATAGACTTTGGCATGAAATCCTCATCTTATTTTTCTTACGAATATTTCTGTCCCATTTACATCTGTGTTCTTCACGCGAATGTCGGTCAGTGTGCAGTCGTTTCAGACGGAAAATTCGTGATCACTGGCATCAAAGGGGTTAACACAGTTTCACGACAAGCAAAGCACAACGCAGCTCGTTTACAGCACAGCACAGTGCAAAACAGCACAACTCAAAACAGCACAAACCAAACCAATCATCTCTACCTCTTGCTACATCGGACTCTACCAGAAGCGACACACTGACGCTGCCTGCACTCTCGCCGAAGATGGTGACGTCATTAGGATTCCCGTTGAAGGAGGAGATGGAGTCCCTGACCCACTCCAGCGCCCGGATCATGTCCCATAATCCATAGTTCCCGGGACTGGCGCCATCTTCTGTGCTGAGAAAACCTGTGTGATCGACAGTCCTGAACAGTTCATAACGTGTATTATATAGTATTATATTTATAAGATTTTATGTGTACAATGCATTTCTAGTTTTCTATGACCCGTAATGAAAGTAGTCCCTTTGTTAATCGTGGCCATTGCTTCCCTTTTTTTTTTTTTTTTTTTTTTTTTTTTTTTTTTTTTTGAGGGGATGGGGTCACTTCTTATGTGTGTTCCAGGCGGCGTAATAAATAGCAATGCATTTCATCCAAACTGATCGTTTGCAGCAGGCGTACCCAATGAATCCAGTCTGTAGTTGATAGTAACGACTACTACCCCCAAGTCCGCCAGCTGTGCACCGTCGAAGCTGTTGCCAGTTCCCATGTACAGACCGCCACCGTGGATCCACACCATGACCGGCAGGGACGACACGCTGTGCGGCATCTTGTCAACGCAAATTGAGAAAAATATGATTTTCAGTGAAGTTCCTCACACAACAACTGATTTACATCTGCAAGTTGCATAGATTCTGAAAGCGTCCAGTGGCAGGGAAGGGGTTAATACCCCCGGGTGACTCCCTTGCAATGAGAATATAGATGGAAGTGATCTGTACCAGCAAGATGCATATTATATCTTCATGAGTCCCTGCGGTGGCCAGGACACATTTTGTGTCTGAAAATTGTGTTCAGGCAACGATCAAAAGAACAGTCCAAGGAACACGGATACAACTGGTCTCCGGCATAGATCCTCATGAGCCTCCACAGTCGCGGGGGCTCATGGGGGGATCTATGTCTCTTACACTTGGATCACGTTCACCTTTTCTCGGCAGTGACGGGGTTAACACGGCAAAGGACGCGTAAAAAAGCGTGCAGCTGTCTGTTATATAGTTCAAACTGACGCTCTGATTAGAGACTCAAATCATTCATAGTGAAAGCTCATTGGAGACGTTACGAATCTGGATACGCGGAAAATCCGTCGGCGGCACGTCTCAAATTAATGAGTTTATTATTTCTGTTCATCGAGAAGTATTATTACATTATTTATTATTACATGGTATTTATTTGGCGCATTTTTCATATTCATAATATAACTCAATGCGCAGAATGTAGCCGCGAACTGAACCCAACAAGCACGCTCACGTGAATCACGCGCATTCCCTCACACACTGTACATAAACACAGAACATTCACGTGGTGCTAAGGGCAAGCTCAAGAGAATTACTGAAGTTGTTTTTGGAAATTCAAATCGTTTTGTATTTGAAATTTGTTTAAGTTAAAGCCGGAGGTCCGCCCGAATTAACCCCCGACGGTCCGCCCGAATTAACGGTGACACTTACAGAGGAGGAAAGTCCGACGCCGGAACCCGGAATCGAACCTCGCACCTTCAGCATTGGTGGCAGGCGCCTTAACCACTGCGCCACGGACTGCCCCAAGCATCTTGATAACCGGCAACTTCTGGTCATGCTGCAAACTCACCTGAGGCGTGAAGACGTTCAGATAGAGACAGTCCTCACTGCTGGGAAAAATGATTTCGAGTGGCAGCTCTGCTGGCCATCCTCCCTGCGGACACTGAGGGCCGTACTGTGTAGCGTCACGAACACCTGTCCACGATTCGGGACGACCCGGCAGCTGGAATCGCCGCTCCCCTTTTGCGGACAATGAAAACAGTCGCGTTTTTGAGGGTAACAGGTGGTTGAGGACACATTTACGCTAGCGAGTCTTTCCTCGGTATCCTTTCACAGGCACGTGCGGCTTGTGTTCGGTACTAGCTTGTGTCAATCTGTCGCAAGTGGCACTATGATTATCTCATTCGAGACGAACGGCATCTTGATACGCGGCTTCAGTCGCGTATCCGGATGGCGTTCGTCTCGAATGAGTTAATTTTCAGGCATTCGGGCCGCTCATCAGGTTATTAATACTCGGGGCTTGCCAGCTTTCGATCCGGCCCCCGGAGTTCAGGACCCTCCCTTCCCCCCCCCCCCCCCCCCCCCCCCGCCCACCCAACACACACACACGGCTGGAAAACATAAATTATAAATTAACCCATTCAGTGCCAGCTGACGCAGACTGTGTTTCTGCAATCTTCGTTAATTCAAGACACCCCCTCACCCCCCCCCCCCCACCCCCTCCCCCCCCCCACCCACCCACCCCCCACCCCCCACCAACAAAAAAAAAAATGTCCACGACGGAACATGGATTCACAGTGTTGTCAGCAAGAGGTATAGATCCCCATGAGCCCCCGCAACTGCGGGGGCTCATGGGGATCTATACCTCTTGCAGGTGGATGGTGTTCAAATTTGCTCTGCCCTGAACAGGTTAAATAGGCGGTCGGATATCACCGCACTGTGGCTACACGCCTTCCCAGAAAAAGGCAGTCCAAATTTCCCATCGTAGTAAATCTTCAGTAAACTGACGTACCAAGGGCAAATCGCTCGACGCTAGGCAAACACGAAATCTACTTAGATCCGGACACACTCGCACGATATGTCAAACGTTTTGCCTTTCATTTAGCGTGACCCAATACCTTTCAGATTTCATATTCGATCTTTCTCCACACTTTAAAATTTGCATCGTAGCTTACCCACAGGAGGGTGTGCGTATGGGATATTCAGGAACGTATCCACATAGGAGTTGTCTCCTAAAGAAGTCCGGAATCCCCGGAGTTGTCCGTACTTGGTGGTGACCGCGGGGTGACCTGTCACAACTCTCCAAGACTGAGCTCTGTCAAAAGCAACCGCAGTCAGCCCGCACAGTAACACAAGCAGCTTATCTACCATGATGCTACACTGATGCAGAACACAGTCCACTCTGGTTTGGGTGGATCAATAGAAAGTGGCTTGAATTTTGTATTTGTTTGTGAGTCTTTTTTTATGTCTCACTGCTAGACGTCTTTTTAGGTCACAATACTGAACTAATCGCTATCAGAAAGCACGATGGCTCGTCGGGCTTCATGCATGGCCATTGAGTTAACCCCTTCGCTGCCGAGAGAAAGTGAACAAGATCCAACTGCAAGAGGTATAGATCCTCATGGGCCCCCGCAACTGCGGGGGCTCATGAGGATCTATGCCTCTTGTTGAAACCATTTCATACCCATGCTCTTTTGACGGTCGGGGGTAATTTGGCGTGAAAATTAACACAGATTTCAGACACACAGTCTGTGTCCATCGGCACGGGTACGGGTTAACATCACGGCGTCACGGCCCTTTTGTATCGACTGCATTTTAGCAATCACGAATTTGTAGCAGCTTTGACGAATCACGGATCAAGGACGTGGATCTGTCACGAATCACGAAAACTTGAAACATCGAGATCCAGTGAAGTGCTTATACGTATAACACATGTCTCCGCTGTAAGAGGTGGCTTGATGTCTTAACAGGGATAAAGCGATCATTGCTCCTAACTCCTTCACTGCCGAAGGAAAATGAACACGATCCGACTGCAAGAGACATAGATCCTCATGAGCCCCCGCTGTCGCGGGGGCTCATGAGGATCTATGTCTCTTGCTGAGACTAGTTTGTATCCATGTTCCGTGGAAGATGGTGGGTTTGGGTTGTTGAATGCACACAGATTTCAGCCAAACAGAATATGCGTCCAGTGGCAGGCAAAGGGGTTAAAATGCAACCCAGTTCTGCTGAAGTTTCCGACTTACTACATGTAGTAGGAGTAATTCCGGTCAGGTCAAAAACAGTCGGGACAAAGACAGTAGGCAATAGACCCTCAACACTAAGGACATCAATAACTACGCTGTTGGGATCAATGTGACAAGCGTCCTCATCACACACACACACACACACACACACACACACACACACACACACACACACACACACACACACACACACACACCACACACACACACACACACACACACACACACACACACCGTCACACACACACACGACAACCGTCACACACACACACACACACACACACACACACACACACACACACACACACACACCGTCACACACACACACACAACCGTCACACACACACACACACACACACACACACACACACACACACACCTCTGCGCATGACTCTGGCAATGCAAGATACATCGTCTGAAACGACAATTGAGCTGTTTCCATTGCCAGAATGAGATATGAAATAGGTACATTGCTTTCAAGTAGGTCAAAACCTTTTCTGAGATTAACCCATTCCCTGCCACTGCACGTACATTTATGTTTCTGAAATCTTGGTTCATTCAACGACCAAAAGCCACAACTGACCTTCCAAGAAACATGGATTCAAATTGGTCTCGGCAAGAGGCATAAATCCTCATGAGACCCCGCAGTCGCGAGGGGCTCATGAGGATCTATGTCTCTTGCAGTTGTATTGAGTTCACCTTTTTTTCGGCAGTGAAGGGGTTAATAGTTCTAGACATGTCGCGATCAGCTTGATTCAAAGATAAGGTTGTAGAAAACCGAATTCAACGTAAGCGTGCTGTCTCGCTCTCTCCCTTTTTGTCTCTTCGTCATTGAAACATACAATTTAACTCATTCAGCCCGACGCACGTATTTCCCAAATTTTGGAGGCGTCATCTAACGCCTATGCTCATGTTGCAGGAGATGGATCGACCATGATAATTCAAGGTTAGTGCCAGTTTAGCTTGGCGCCGACAGGCGCCAAGCTAATCTGGCACTACCCTTGAATTATCATGGTCGACCCATCTCCTGCTGTAGTGCATCAGGGCTTAATGGGTTAAGTAGTACTTATGATCTCTAACCACCGCAGTAAATATGGGTCTATAGTCAATTTAAAAGCTGTTTTGAAATTCCCTAGACCTTTGTTTCTTCCCTTTTTGATAATGTTTTTGTTTTTATTGCCTATGAGCTACCGCGTTCACTTATTTACATGGAGATGGGGGTTAATTAAGGGCCGAATGAGAACATTCACGTAGTAGGCCTCAAGTGAATTTTGTCTCTGAGAAGTTTCGTACAATATGAATAGAATTTGAATTGTTTATCCCTTTTTACATCTTTTTACATGTGGCATTCGCGTCGAGTTTGTGTGTGTGTGCGTGCGTGCGTGCGTGCGTGTGTGCGTGCGTGCGTGTGCGCGTGAGTGTGTGTGTGTGAGAGTGAGAGAGAGATAGAGGGGGGGGGGGGGAGAGAGGAGGAGGGAGTTTTGTTAACCGGCGGTATCGAAGTCCTGCATTCTTACTTCGAACTTTCTAACAGACAAATTTGATTCGGATCGAGGTTGTGCTCACTTTCTCTCATCCCTCCCCCCTCCTCCTCATCCCCCTCCCCCCTCCCATTTTCCTCCTCCCCCCCCCCCCTTCCACACACACACAAACATACACAAACACACATGAACACACGCACGCAAGCACGCACGCACGCACTCACGTACACTCACTCATTCATTCTTTCGTTCGTTTGTTCCTTGGTTCGTTCATTCATCCGTTCTTTAATTACTTCTGTCCTCTGTCCGTTCGCTCACTCATTTATTACACAATAAGTAGAGAAATCAGATACTATGCATTTAATTTGTGTCAGCTGCATGTTTTTAAGTCCCTTCTATTTATAGAAGGGACTTTTAGGACGGGTCGCGGTAGGGCGAATTTAATAGCATGTTCATGATGTCAAAGGCGGGCAGGCCTAAACCTCTAACAATTAAAGTAACAAGATAAAAATTACATCATGTCTAGTTACGCTAACCTCGCTGCTGAACGTTCTTTTGGCGCTAAGCGCCGTACGAGCGTATGTATGTATGTATGTATGTGCAAATGTATGTAAACAAGAGAATCTCCGATATTTCTGTACACACAAGCCTGAAACTTGGCGAAATACTTTCTTAAGTGGGTGGCTAAGAGAGCCTCCGAGCATATTGTAATTGAATGTCTCATTGAAGACATAAACAACCGTTTATAGAAAGTCGGTTGACCCAGATTAGAGTCCGTAATTTTAGTCATATTTATTTGAAAGTTTGGATATAGCTAGTTTGGAGAAAGACATTGGATGAGTTCGTTAGCCAGCTTTGTATCTTTTCAAATTCTCTAGTAAAAAATAATTAAGTATTTTCAGAAAAGAATTAAAATAGTAAAACACATTGACTTATAGAGAAAGTCAGACAGTGGCGGTGATTTAAAAGAGGCAACTCCGTCACCACGCAGATATTGGCATAATACTCTAAATATGACGTAATTCTCTCGCTCCGGGCGCATTAGGATCTATGCTTCTCGGAGATGTTTGGAGCGCGCGCACACACACGCACTAACACGCACATCGACGCTCTTTCAGAAGAGCATGCAAGTGACCCGTGTACTTAGTATATCATTTAGCTGGATAAAGTCAACCTGCTTTCACACAAATTATAGCAAGACTGAAATTGTACCGTAAAATTCTAGTTTTGTCACCATTTTCTCAAGCCTTTGAAGCGAAAGTGAAACTCAAATCACGTAAAATATAAAATTACGTAAGAACTAAAACGTACGTCATAACAAATTACGTTTGACAAACCAAAGACGCGTATGTCCTGCGCCCTTATTGAGCTCACTGACGCATTGGCAGATCTGCGAGACTTTTTCAATTGGAAATATTTCACATCAGAATCAGGTCAAAGACAAAAGGTAGAAACCCTTGACAGCGAAGACATTTCTCATACATAAGGAACTTTGTGGGTTATGGTTCATCCCATCTTGTTCTATTATTAACCAATTGAGCCCTGACGCACTACAGCAGGAGATGGGTCGACCATGATCATTCAAGGGTTGCCGGATTAGCTTGGCGCCTTTCGGCCCCAAGCTAATCTGGCACTGCCCTTGAATAATCATGGTCGATCCATCTCCTGCAACTGGTGCATAGTCATTAGATGACGCCTCCAAAATCTGGGAAATACGGCCGTCGGACTGAATGAGTTAATACATGTCGTTTGATACTTTTTGACGTAACCATAGACTATATCTGAGTCATCATCATCATATCCCGCAGTTGGTTCTTAAAGCCAGAGACTATCCGATAATGTCAGGGTGCGAGACTCCGCTTCGTGCCCGCAAAACAGCTTGAAGTTTCTCCGTCCAGAAGGTCACCCTGGGCGAGACAAGGTCATAGATCATGTGCGGGTGCTGGGTGATGTCAAGGACGGCCGGACTGTTTTGTGTCCATGGTAACCATTTGACTCCGTTGACTCCTGATTCAGGGGTAGGATCCCTGGAAATGATTGTTAGAATAGTCACAGACGCAAAGACAAAAATCAAAATAATATCATATAACTAAGTTCCTATACACAGATAGAGGGAGCCAGAAATGAATGAATGAATGAATAATGAATGAATGAATGAATGAATGAATGAATGAATGAATGAATGAATGAATGAATGAAATCCAAGAATTAAATGTTGATTAGAATGTTGCTTAAATACAAGTTCAAACAATCACAACACACATCTTCCAACCCTTATGCCACAAGCAACCCCTCCACCCCCACCCATTTTAACAGCAACACCGACAGCACACACACTCACACTCTCACACACACACACACACACACACACACACACACACACACACACACACACACACACACACACACACACACACACACACACACTGAGGCCAGACTCTCACCCATTTTTGGCAAAGTTTGTCCACATCGCCATGACATTCTCCGATACGTCTTTGTCGGCGTCAGTCCAGTTGGAGACAAAGTTGATGAAAATGTTGTCGCCACTAACCGGGGACCCGAACACGTAGTCCAGCTCGTCTGTGTGCATCACACCTGAACAAACAATATTCTGCAAGACCATGGAACATACATCGTGGTGTTCCGAGCGGGAATACCAACTGACCATTTGGTGTCGATTGCACTGCAGGTAGATTCCTTCTGCGATAAATGAAGATAAGTAGCGACTGATCTCTATATTTGTTTGTTTGTCTATTTTGAAAAAGCGTATTTACCAGAAATATTAATAAATTGTGTTGTAACTGTCTTTTCTAAGCGTGTTTCTTTCTCCGTTGGGTACTTCTTTGCATTTTACACGCTTGGCAGTCACCTTTTTGGTCTGGACTGCAGGAGTCACCTCGACAAAAAAAAAACTCTATCGACAGCCAAAGAACCAGAACACATAGCCCAGCAAGTCTGTGTGCATCACACCTGAACACACAATAGTCTGCACTAAAATGATCATGCATTATGGTGTTCCAAGCATGAGTACCAGTTAACCCTCTGGCTGTCAGTAGCGCTTTTAGTCGAGATGATTACTGCAGGAATCATCTCGACTAAAAGCGCTATCGACAGCCAAAGGGTTAAGCTAATCAGACATTACTCTTGAACGTGATCGACATGGTGAATCTTGCAACATGGTTTGGTGATGTATCTCCCATTCATTCTCTTATGCTTATTCTTTTTGTTGCTCGGAAAGTGTAAAGTATGTGAAATGGCAGATATGCCAATCTGTTCCCAAAAGAAGTTCATTGTTCGTTGTTCTCAATCACAGTGCGTAGTAATTTCTAAATAAAGAGGGACTCCGTCGAGTTTAACATCTTGTCTGCCGGTAGCGCTTTGTGTCAAGGCGATTCCTGCTGGAATCGCCTTGACACAAAGCGCTTCCGGCCGCCAAAGGGTTAAAAGTGAGGTTTTGTTTGCGACGAACGACCCCTAACAACGAGCGAGACGGATAACCAGCTTCTATTATAAACATAGACACCACTGCAAACATCTCCAAGAGGCGTAGAGGATCTATGCCTCTTGGAGATGTTCGGAGTGTTGTCTATGCTTCTGGTATACACTGGTTATCCGCCATGACTTTGCTCTCCTTCGTTGTTGGGAGTCGTTCGTTGCAAACGTAGCCTCACTAATGTCTATGTCATTGATCTAAACGCGACTTGTACCTGTCCATTGTGGACTCAGGCGATTAGAAGACCTGAAGGAGAAGCGGAAGAAGTATTGTGGCTGAACGAGCAGCTTGGTCATCAGCTGCGTCTCCAGAACAGTGGGTACCACGTAGGCCAGATCGTTGTACAGCTGCAAGAACACAACATACCAGATGATATATAGAGACACGGTGTTAACCCATTCAGCCCTGACGTACTACAGCAGGAGATGGGTCGACCATGATAATTCAAGGGCAGTGCCTGTTGGCGCCAAGCTAATCTGGCACTGCCCTTGAATTATCATGGTCGATTCATCTCCTGCAACTGGTGCATAGTCATTAGATGACGCCTCCAAAATTTGGGAAATACGGCCGTCGGGCTGAACGAGTTACCCCTTTCGCTGACAGTGATGTTAAAAAAATGTTAACAAACAAACAAGGAAAAGAATAAAATCATCACGACAGAGGTACCTCAGCATATGCTGCCCGTATTTGTATGGGATCGGTGGCGTTGGGCTGGTGTATGTAGAGATCGAGTACTTGGGACACCACTTGGTTCTTGTCCACCTGTAGCCCAGTCTGAGCGTAGAAACTGTCCACGTCATTTCTGATCAAGGTGGTCACCTCCTCCAGTGTAAACCCGTCGTCCTCCTGGTCTAGAACAGAAAATAACGAGGCTTCGTTTGCCACGAACCACTACCGAAAAAGAACGAGAGCAAAATCGCGGTTGTGGACTTGTACCATAAACATTGACAACGCTCAAAACATCTCCAAGGGGCATAGGTGCTCATGAGCCCTCTATTTGTATCATAAGCACAGACAACGCTTCAAACATCTCCAAGTGGGCTCATGAGGATCAACTTTTCTTGGGAATGTTTGGAGTTTTGTCTATGCTTATGGCGCCGTGACTTCACTCTCGTTCCTTGTCGGCAGTCGATTTTTGCAAACGAAACCTCACTAGTATAAAGTATAGGGCACGGTGGCGTGTGGCTGACTCCACGAACCCCTTCATTGAAAAGACAAAATGAACATCGTCCAACTGCAAGAGGTATGGATCCTCATACACCCCCTTTCCTATTTCTCCCGCCCCCCCCTACCCCAACCACCACCATCACCACAAAAATATTGAACTCATTCAGCCCGACAGCCGTATTTCCTAAATTTTGGAGGCGTCATCTAATGAATATGCACCAGTTGCGGGAGATGGATCGACCATGATAATTCAAGGACAGTGCCAGATTAACTTCGCGCCTGTCGGCGCCGAGCTAATCTGGCACTACCCTTGACTTATCATGGTCGACCCATCTCCAGCTGTAGTGCGTTAGGGCTGAATGGGTTAAAAAAAAAACCCAGCAAAAACAATACTTACCGAAACCCATCATAAAGGCTGTGCCATCGTCGTGATTAAATCCCCTGATAGTTGTGACGTTCTGCACGTCTCCTTGTTCGATGACGTTGATAGGGTCTCCTGATAGCACTCCGGTCATATGCAACGTCGTTTCCGGCACTGGCCGAAACTGTCAACAAAATCGTAGCGTCGATTCTTTAAATGGCTCGAAATTTGTAGGAGATACTTAACTCCTTCACTCGAAGGAAAACGTAAAGACGGTCCAACTGTAAGAGACATAAACCCTCATGAGCCTTCGCAGTCGAGGATCTATATCTCATACTGAGGCCGCTTTGTATACATGTTCCTGTGAGGGATGGGGATATTTGACGTTAAATTTACAATGATTTCACAAACACAATCCACTTCCACTGACAATGATTGGTATACAGTCCTCAAACTCACCCTCAAGTCGGCAGAGGAGTCAGATAATGCCTGAGCCTCTTTGGTTCTGAGACAAGCCAGCATGCGAATGGAATTCTCAGTGGCACACCCCATCCGCTCCGCCAGCTTTCTGGCGTTATCCCTCGGCGAGGGGGAGACCCGGGGGTTGTCTGTAGTGCCTCGAATCAGTGACACGCCGCTTTCCATGATGGCTTTGTGAAACAGGCCTAGAAGATTTGAAGAAAAGGTTGTAATAAAACCCAAGTGCGCAAAGGTCATCGGGCCGACGTCGGCCGCCATTGGCCCGCGCACGGCGAGCCAACAGCCGCTGACGTCGGCCCGATGGCCTTTTGCGCATTGGGACGTATCTCTTTGATTGTCGTTAGCACGTTTGTCGTGATATTTCAAGAAATCACCTCAACAAAAGCACTACCGACATCCAAAGGGTGAAATGGTTATTTACAGCAACAATAACAGTTTGTGCAAGAAAACGTGTTGACTCATTTCTGAATGTTAACAGGAGGGGAACACCACACAAGCTAATATTTACGAGTAACGCTCTTTACATCCTAACCCCTCTGGCTGCTGAAGGTGCTTTTGTCGTGTGATTCGCTGAAGGAATAACCTCGGTAATAATGCGCTACCGAAAGCCTAAGGTTTAACATTGTAAGTTGCACCATAGTGGCACGCCAATCAGGGCAGAAAAAAGATTAGCTTGGTGTTGCAGAAGCTGTCGTGTCGAAACATCTCCGGACGCCTGGAGTAATATTTTCTGTTAGGTCCTGCAAGTGGGGTTGGGGTGGGGGTGGGGGGGGAGTTTTACAGCCTCGGATTTGGCGCAGTTGCGCAGTCCACTGAGCTAAACAAAAAATGCCTCTTTGTTCAACGGACCTAACTCATTCTACCCCATCACCGAAATCCCCAAATTTTGCCGTTGTCCTCTGAAGGCTGCACTCTAGTGCAGGACACAGATCGACCATGAAAGTTCAAGGGTGATGCCAGAAGCTATTCTGGCATCACCCTTGAACTATCAAGGTCGATCCTTATCTTGCCGTGGTGTGTCTGGGGTAGAATGAGCTAAGCACACAGATTCAAAACTGATTTTAACCCACTGACTGCTGCTGACGATACTGTTTGGCGGAAAGATGCGTAATCTCTTGCAGAGAAGAAGACATGGGAGAAAGAAACACGTATCGAAAGAACAGTAACAACACACATTATTAATATTTGGTGTTTGTTTTCCCCCCTCCAAAGTAGACATACAAACAGGTACACAACTTGCAAGGGAAGAAGCTTCAGGTTGCGTAATCTCTTGCACCTTTCCACTATTCCCCTTTTGGTCAACAAACAATCACGACGGTGTCGAACGTTAGAAATTCAGTTCGATTCTGATTAGGAAACAACAAAGATAACCTTTTAGCCATTCGCGTTACCTCTCGTTAGTTTGGATTCAATCAGCAGCGATGTAGACTCAGCGCCAGCGCTCAAGGCGAACAGGGTGACGTCATTGGGATCGCCGTTGAAGGCGGAGATGGAGTCCCTGACCCACTCAAGCGCCCGGATCATGTCCCACAATCCATAGTTTCCGGGACTGGCGCCATCTTCTGTGCTCAGGAAACCTGCAACACAAATGAAGGTGAACATAAGAAACTTGAAGTCTGTATTTTGTGACTCAGGTAGTGTTTTAATGGCACACAACTGTGCTGGTATGTGATTTTGGACCTTACGGCTTCCAGCCGTAAAGTCCCAAATCACAGACCTGCACAGATGTGTTTCTAGAATTTTTAGTGCATAAATGGTGCTGCACCCTTTTTTTTTAACCTATCAAAAGTCTGCTCACGTGAGTTCGGTCTATGCTTAAGATAGAATTGGATTTTCCCGTACCGAGAGCTTCCAGTCTGTAGTTGATGGTGACCACCACCACACCTTTTGCAGCCAGCAGTGTTCCGTCGAAAGTATTGCCAGTTCCTTTAATCAGCGCGCCACCGTGGATATAAAACATCACTGGCAAGGGAGAACTACCGGTTTTCTGCAATAAAAGAAGAATTACAAATGTTGCACGTCCTAAATTTATTTGTCTTTTTTTGTTTTGTCTCTCTTCTTGAAGCCATAAAGAACAAAAGAGTTATATCAATCAATCATTCAATCGGTCAGTTAATTTTACCAACCCATCCATCCATCCATAATTCATCCATCTGCCTATCCGTCCGTCCGTCTGTCTGTCCATGCATGCATGCATTCATCCATCCATCGTCATCTTTATTAACATTATCAACATCATGTGTCTCACCCTCTTTCTCTCTCTTCCGTTCTTCTGATTTACGAACAACGTTTGTTCCTACCTTGGGAGTGTAAACGTTGAGGTAGAGGCAGTCTTCACTGTTGTTAAAGGTTTGTACCACCGGTATCTGAGGGAACCAAGGTCCCTGTGTACACTGGGGTCCGTACTGCGTGGCTTCACGAACACCTGTCCACGAGTCTGGAGGTTCAGGGCGACGAAATCTCAGATCACCTGTCAACAAAAAAAAAAGAAGAAAGTAATCAACACCCATACTGGTTGTCTCCCTCGATTCGCTGCAGAGCAGAGCAGCGAAACGATGGCGATAACTAGTGTGGTCTTACCCTGATTTACACCGGGAAAAGTAGGAAATATTTTTAATGTGATCACAGTATGCGGCCTCCCTCACTCCACCACTTTCACTCTCCAACGCGTCCAGAACAACGCTGCCCGCCTCGTCCTCCTGTACGAAAAAATCCGACCACATCACTCCCCTGCTCAAGCTCCTTTACTGGCTCCCCATCCCACAACGCATCCAATACAAAATTCTGTCTCTCTGTTACAAATCCCTGAACAACTGCGCTCCTGCCTATCTCTCCAACTTACTTCACCCCTACACACCTTCCCGCTCCCTCCGCTCTGCCTCCGACCCTCTCCGCCTCCACATTCCTCGCACCAAACTCAACACTTTCGGTCCCCGCTCCTTCTCCGTCTACGGTCCATCCACCTGGAACACTCTCCCACTCTCTCTCCGTCAGAAACACTCTCTCTCCTGCTTCCAGTCTGCCCTCAAAACCCACCTCTTTCAACAGTTTTATCACTATATCACCACCCTCCCCACCCCAAGCTGACCGTCGTAATGTATTTCACTATTTGTGGTACGTGAGTCATTGTCTAAAGCGTGCGCATGCGTGCGCGAGTTGTGAGTGCGCGCTTAGAGTTATAATTATTATAAGATAAGCGCATTATAAATACCGTAATTATTATTATTAGTATGAAGGAGGCACGCAGGTTAAGTGTGTTTAAAATCATTGTACGCACCATGTCAACGATGTTCAGCCGTCCAAGGAACATGGATGATAAGCAAGAGGCATAGATCCTCATGATCCCCTGCATTGCGGGGGCTCATGAGGTTCTATACCTCTTGCAGTTGGGTGGTGTTCAATTTTTTTTTTTTTTTTTTTTTTGACGTGACGGTACCTGCAGGCCTCAGAATTATACATACCAGTATAAGACTGTTTTCCACTTTCTATCTCTCATCTAAAATCCATTGAAACAAAAGTAAAGTGCACTTTGGAAAGCCACAGGTGTTTCACCTTCTCATACCAAAAACCGACTGTGGAATACAAATCGATTATGATAGCCTAATGACAGTGCTTGAAAAGTTTGATGCCCGGAAGAGGGTGCGGATGTGTGGTCTGGTCTGTGATTTTGGACCTTACGGCCTTCGGCCGTAAGGTCCAAATCACAGACCAACACACACATACCTAGACACAGTTTCATGTACCTGTGGGAGGCCGTGCATACGGGACCATCAGGAAGGTGTCCACGTAGGAGTTGTCTCCCATTGAAGTCCTCAACCCCCGGAGTTGTCCGTTCCTGGTGTAGACCACGGGGTGGCTTGTCGCATCAGACTGACCGCTCACACTGGTCAGCGCTGCTAGAGAACAGATTAATAAATTCAGCAGCATTTTTGACTTCTTTCGTCTGACTTAGTTTCTTGATAACGACTGCAGTCCCTCTGTCTTTCTATCTCTTTGTGAACGACCAAAAGACGCTGACGTTGTTTCCGTTGTTGTTTCACGGAATGATCACTGAAATTCGTGTCTTTATTCAAACGTTTGAAAAGATTGTGGCACTCAGCAAAGTTTATCTGTGAGTAAGCAAGACTCAAGACGTTTTATATGCTTGTGAAGTGTTGAGGTTAACCCCTTCCCTGCCACTTTCCCTGTCTGAAATCGTTGTTCTTCCAATGAGCCAAAGCCACAACCCGCCAAAGAATAGGGACGCAAGTTGGTCTCCTGAAGAGACATAAATCCTCATGAGCCCCCGCGACTGCGGGGGCTCATGAGGATTTAGGTCTCTTGCTTTTATCGGCAGTGAAAGGGATAATGACATCGTTCCGAGTCCTAGGGTCACTCGTAAAGCGATAATAAAATTGTACTCAATGTACTTAACATTTCAGATGAACTAAAAGCACCAAATGCACTGATCACCTTTTCAGAACAAGATACGTGTGGATATATAACAGGCTAATGCCTCTGTTGCCAGGATATCCAGGGCCCGGAAAACGGTATGGTCTGGACGGGTTGTGGCATATTTCCTTTGATGTGTCTGATACCTCGGAATGACTGCGTGCGTGTGTGTGTAGTGTGTGTGTGTGTGTGTGTGTGTGTGTGTGTGTGTGTGTGTGTGTGTGTGTGCGTATGTGAATGCGTGCTTGCGTATGCATGTGCGTGTGTGTGTGTGTGTGTGTGTGTGTGTGTGTGTGTGTGTGTGTGTGTGTGTGTGATGAGATATAAAATATAAATAAATATAAATACAGAACTAGACATGTAATTAAAAACAAATACAAATACAGGGACACAGGCACACTTCACGCGTGTATGTGCCAATTAAGCATGCACAGAAATAACATAAACATTACGCACACGCATTAACCCCTTCTTGGTTAGTGATCACGAATTTTGCGTCTGCAGCGGCAGGATACTAACCGATATTCGCTTGAAAAACACATAAGAAAATGGGTCCCAAAACAGACAAAAATAACACAGAACTAACAAGAGACATAAATCCTCACGAGCCCCCGCGACAGCTGGGGCTCGTGAGGATTTATGTCTCTTGCAGATGGGTAGCTTTCGCCTTCCCCCCGGCAGCTAAGGAGTTAACACAAGCACGCACACACACACACACACACACACACACTCACACTCACACACACACAAGAATAACAACAATAAAAACACACGCGCGTACGCAGAAAGACAACACGTGGTGCGCCAGTCATACCAGTCGTCTGAACACAATAGATTTTATTATTTGAATATTTATTTCATTATGGCACAAAGGTATTCGATGTTAGCATAGAAAAAAAGATTTCATCAGCCAACGAGTGGAGAGGAACCCCGCCCATGAAGCAGTTTGGTGATGATGTCCATTTGGACCTTGACCTTGGCGAGTTTGGCATCGTCGGTCAAGTTCAAGGTCACAGTGCTCCCGATGTCCATGTAAAACGGTGTGGTCGGTGTCCATGGCAACCACTGTGCACTGTCAAGGTCGCGGAGGGTTGGACTGCTGTGTGTATATAGAAAATAAGTGTTAACCCCTTAAGCTGAACGCGACCCAGCTGCAAGAGACATAAACCCTCATGAGCCCCCGCAGTCGCGGGGGCTCATGAGGATTTATGTCTCTTGTCAGGTCTGTGTTTGTTGTGCCCATCTTCGGTCCCATTTCATTTGCGTTTTTCACGCAAAATGTCAGTCAGTGTGCAATGGTTTTAGACGCACAAACGGCTGCCATCACCTGCAGCAAAGGGGTCAATAACTTTGTTTGTTGACGGCAGGTGAAGGACTGACCATGATGGCTCAAGGGGTGGGATTGTTTGCTTGGCGCCTGATGGATCACTGACCTTGAGATATCAGTGGTAGCTTTTCCACAATAATGATTTTTTAAAGCCAAAAAGCAGAAATACGCCGCAATTTGCTCCGCGCGCATGGTGCAAAGTGCAACTTATCTGCCACATCTTGCGAAATACAACCGCAAAGCGTATCAATTGTAACACGTTGCACCATGTGGTGCATGTGAAGCATAGTGCGATGTATCAAAGCAGCGTCAACCTTCAAACCATCTTAACAGTCAACTTAGCTAAACTGCCAACTGAATCCACAAACCAGCGAGTGATTTTGCCATCTAATCGCTAACCGTTCAGTGGCTGCGAGACGCGCATTGTGTTTGTGAACGAATTCATCGTCAAAGATCTCCAGCCGTCAAAGAAACACAGATGCACATTGGTTTCAGCAACTGCGGGGGCTTATACATCTTGCGGGGAGCCGAGTGACTCGGTGGTAGAGCGTTCGACTCTCGTCCAAAATGTCTTGGATTCGAACTCAGCTGGGGTCAAAAATTTGCACAGGTTTCTTTTCAGTGGTTTGAAATCACCTTCGTGGTGGACAAAGGACGTTAAGCCCTAAATGTTTAACTTTTTGTATACGTCTTGCAGCTGGGTGGTTTTCAGGTTTTTTCGGCAGTCAAGGCGTTAGTCATCCTACCCGGTAAAAGAGCCACCAATTCAACGAGTAAGGCACTAACAAAGCTTTAATCCTGTAACCACACGGCCGCATTTCCCAAATTGTAGAAGTGTCACCTAACGAGTAAGTAATAATAATAATAATTACGGTATTTATAATGCGCTTATCTTATAATAATTATAACTCTATGTACCATTTGCAGTAGGTGGATCGACCATGATAATCAAGGTTAGTGTCAGATTAGCTTGGCGCCGTCAGGCGCCAAGTTAATCTGGCACTGCCCTTGAATTATCATGGTCGATCCATCTCTTACTGTAGTGCGTCGGGGCTAAATACGATGAAGCTAATCAAGACTCATTTTTCTTCCCGTTTACCCGTATTTGGCGAAGTTGGTCCACATGTCCATGACGTCATGCGATACGCGTCTGTCCTCGTCCGTCCAACTGGACACAAAGGGGTTAAAGAGGAAGTCCCCGGATTTAGGGGATCCAAACACGTAATGCAGTTCGTCGGCGTGCTCAGCACCTGCACAGTGTGGAAAGACGCATTAACCATGTTCCTGCCGGAACACAACGGGCAACACGTAATGCAGTTCGTCGGCGTGCTCAGCACCTGTACAGTGTGGAAAGACGCATTAACCATGTTCCTGCCGGAACACAACGGGCAACACGTAATGCAGTTCGTCGGCGTGCTCAGCACCTGTACAGTGTGGAAACACGCATTAACCATGTTCCTGCCAAACACAACGGGCAACGCCAAATGCAAGCGACACAGATCTTCCTCAGCCCAAGTAGTTATGGGTGCTCAAGAGGATCTGTGTCTCCTTCTAACGCCATGCAAATCAATATGTGCCTAGAATAACTCAACAACAAAAAAAGGCACGCTTGGAAAAGACAGCTACGACACATTTTGTTTAACTGTCTTTTGTAAGCGTGTGTTTTTCTTCGTTGTGTATTTTACACGCTTGGCAGGCACCTTTTCGGTCTGGATTTAATATTTCCCTTCCCTGGCCAACTAGGCAAGGGACAATAAAGCTTTCTGAAGCTAAATCTGAATCTGTATGTTTCAGACACATGGAGAACGTTGTCGCTTTGGGTGTCGGTCACCCATTTTGTCGAGTTGACCCTTTTAGGAATCACCTGGACAAACGCACGACCCGCTAGTGAATGAATATCCGTCTAGTTAATCATCCATGTTTAGTTATCGCATTGGTCATTTCCCTTGATCTTTGCTGTCAAACATTTTAACCCTTTTGCTGTCGGTAGCGGTTTGTGTCGCGGTAATTCCGACAAGAATCATCGGGACAAAAACAGCTACTGTCAGCCAAAGGGTTAAAATGAAGAATTCGAGGTCCTGGAAATGTATGGAGTACAAGTAATGTTATTGCAACTGAAAACAACGACGACGACGACGATTATAAGATTATGATGATATATGATGTTGATGTAGATCAGAGCATGCACATACCTTGCCACGGTTGAGTGAGTCGGTTAGGAGACCTAAAGGAGAAACGATAGAGGTACTGGGGCCTCACAGGGAACCTGGACATTAGCTGCAGCTCGTAGATAGTCGGGGCAACGAATATGAAATCCGACTGCAGCTGGACAGAAAGCATACAGGAAGTGTCATTTCATTTTTAAAATTTGAAATTTATTTTACAGTAGAACCTTTTTTAAGCAGCTACTTTTTTTTGTAAGTAAAAAAGAGGTCTTAATGGACAGGCGTTCTTGAAGTCTTGAAGAAGAAAAAGTGTCATCGTTCAGTACCAGCTGACGCAGGCTGTGTTTCTACAAATCTTCAAGACTAAAAACAAAAGTCTAGGTATAACAGGAACATGGATTCAAAGTGGTGTTAACAAGAGACATAGATCCCCATAAACCCCCGCAATTGCGGGGGATCATGTAGTTCGTAGACCAAACGCATACCAAGGAACAGCCTAGGAGTCCCTGCTATGTTAAAAACGTGTAGGAGTGGTGGCACACAAATACCTGACAAAGCAGGAAGAAATAAGGCCTAATTATTAAAGGGGCACGCCCGACCTTTTTTAAGGCTTCAGTTCGCAAAAAGATTTTACTGGGATTCAGCATACATACTCACTTAGACAGTGACCACCCAATTGTCCCACCAAATATTTTCTTTCGTCCATTCAAAGCGAAAAGAGGTCCACCGGAATTTTCTGACGGGACACGTAACAAAATTGCTTCTGATAGGCGGATGTTAGCTGACGTCATAACTATTCTATACCTTAGGTCATCTGCATAATTATAACCAATCTGAGACAAGATGGCGGATGAACCAGCGAACAAAAAAGAAAAGTATCATCGACTCGCGCCGACAATGACAGACTCGGAATTGAAGAGAAGAAAGAGAAAGAGAGGCAAGATACCCCTAAGTAGAATTGACATCGGACAAGGAAATATGGACATGTGGCAACGCGTAAAGCAAGAGCTTGGCTTGTCCGCGCACCCGAAATTTGTCGCTTTCCTGCCGAATCAGTAAGTAATCTCAGGTCTGTGTCGATCTTCATATAGTTCCGCGAGCGCTAGTGATTTTCAGAATTTATGATCTTCAGTAGAATTTCTCTCGTAATGATTTCTCAAGATTTTAAAGCTGTTTTATCATACAGTTACGAGCTAGTTATCACATTTTATGGTGCAAAGATCCAATAAAAACTACGGTGTGTGTCAAAGTTGCACATCGCTGGTCGTAACATGTTTTTGTCTGTGCGGGCTCTCATTCACTCGAATCATAGAGGTAGTGTTTCTGCTGCGATGGTGCATTTGTCGTTTTCAATGATGCTTTCAATTACGTAGACTTCAATGTGTGAGATGTGAAATTGACTGCAGGCAGAAAGTGGGTGTAAATACCAATGTTCTGTTTCAATTATGGAAGACTGTGCGCGTTTCTTAGGGGTAAAGGATCAAAGGTCAAACTAGACACCGTGGACGGCGCACGCTCGCAGTTGCACTACTATACGCACGATCGTTACTAGTACAATACTATTAGCAGGTCGAGCGTAACCTGCATTGTGATTTTGACAGTATAGCGAGCATGGAAGGTTAATTCTACTTCTCGTGAAAAAAATACGTCAAAGGGATGCCGGAGAACATCCGTGCACGTGTACACTGACAAGTGTGTACACCACACCGATGACCTCGTGACCTGCAGTATTGCCATACACAGATAGTCGGTCGGGTTCTGCCTTGTGACGTAGGCTTATAAATATGCATATTAATTCAAAACAAGGCCGATGCACAATATAAAAAAGCGACTCGGGTACAAAACAATACACCCTCCAAACGATGGATTTCGACATTTGGCATTGTACTTACATCCTAAAGCTCTAAGATAGTACACAAAGGACCCATATACATACTGTCCGCAGTATCTGTTGCAGATAGTTTTCTGACTGTGTTGAGATGCTTGACCCTGGGGAATAAAACTTTAATGCTATACTGTGTCCAAAGCTGCTCTGCTGACTGAAAGTACGTCGAAACTTTGAAGCAAAGCGTCACTGTTTGAGACTTGTCTTCGAATCGACCCACTCGGAACCGGACGCCATCTTAGTTTTGTAAATTTGCGGTGGCAATCATTTCAGGATGAAATCATGATATCGGTCATGTTATTCCCAGTCTAAGAATAGTAACGTGTGTGCAAATGGAAATCAGCTCGTGCCTGCAAAATCGAAAGAGCAGACGACAATAAAGTTTTCAAATACATCTGATTTCTGCTATTTACCATAGTACGTGTGTGTATGTGTGTGTAATGACCTCTTGTACCTACTGTCGCAGTAGTTCGTAGTCCAAGCACATACCAAGGAACAGCGCTTGGAGTCCCTGCCTTATGTTAAACGTATAGGATTCGTGGCGCGGCGCTAAACGACAGAAATATTTAAAAAAGAAAGGAAGGGACCAGAGAAGCAACCTCACAGTACCTGGAGCTCCTATGTCACCATAAACTCACGTAGAAGGTTTTATTAAATGCACAAACCACTGTCAGCTACTGCAACGTGAAAGTTTTCAGATCTCCCGCAATTTGTCCACAAGAAATTAAAGAATTTGGGCCGATAAACGTCATTAGCATATATGATGGCAACAAGAAAACATTTACGTCACTCGACAGCAAGATGACGTGATATTCTTGTTCATAATTCCTTTGACGCCTCATTCTGCAGTACATATATATGAAAACACTGTACTCCCTGGGAAGGCTCTTTACAGGAAGAAAAATAAAAATACTAAGTAATTTTGCACTACTAAGTAATTCTTTACAGGAAGAAAAAGAAAAATACTAAGTAATTTGTACCACCAGCTAATACATTTACCAGACAACTTTGCGGCGGAGATACAAGCATCATTTGTTCAAAATTGGAGATTTTGTTCCGGTCTAACGACAAAAACAACCTACCCCAAGCAACGGATCCGCTCCGATTCTAGTGTGCGCCATGACACCTTCGGAGAGCGTGAGGATCCCAAATATATTGTGCACTACCACCATCTTATCAGTTAAGTTAGCGCGCCACCGATTTTCAGCAGTTGGCTTCGGGGCCTCGGTTCTAGAGCCCAAAGAAATAACTGAGGCTCCGGCCGGGGTTAAAGCTCATGAGGATCTATACCTCTTGCAGTTGGGTGGTGTTCAAAATTTATCAGCACTTAACAGGCTAAAGGCCCTCGTTTAGATGTCTACAGCTCCTGCAGGCGTGAAGCAATTCTGGCACCACCCTTGAACTATCCTGGTTGCCCAATGAGTAAAGCCGCGTATCCGGAAGTGACACCTCTCGAATGAGTCACAATTCCATAATCTAATTACTAACTAAATTGACTAACCGGTGGAAACTCTACAAAAAGATCTATACTAGTTGAAGGCGGTGGCATATCAGTGCGTAACAGCTATTAGGCCGACTGTCAGCCGCAGTTAGCTCGCGCACGACTGTGCGCGGGCCCACTGCGGCCGACAGTCGGCCCGAAGACCTTTTGCGTATTGGAATCAGTTTGATAACCTCAATAGCCGCAGCCCTGCGCTCCGTGGGGTCGGTGACGTTGGGCTTGATCACGTAGGCGTCCACAAGCATGTCCGTGACAGCGTCTATGTCTAAGACGAAGGATGTCTGAGCCATGTTCTGACGCACAAACTGTCTGGTTTTCTCTCTGACCTCTTCCAGTGTCATTCCCCCTTGGTCAGTAGCTGTGCAAATAAAAGCTCGCTTGGGTGAACGAAAGTTCAGAACTTTAGACGTGTTGAAAAAGATGTCAGGGTCTAAGGGAAAGATTGAATTTTATTGTTTAGTGAACATTTTTGAAGTTTAAAAAAAGTCGGATCTTTGTTGTTCACTTTATTTTTCGCTGTCTGGAGTTCTTGCGTTAAGAGGCATTAATTTAATCCTTATAGTAATAATTAACTTTTCACTGTTGAGACATGACCCGCTGTATCTGTAAGAGGCATAGATCCTCATGGGCCCCCGCAGTTGCGGGGGCCCATGAGGATCTAAGCCTCTTGCTGACTCCACTTTGTATCTATGTTCCTCGGACGGCTGAGGCTCTTTTGCCTTTGCTTTTTAAAAAAAAAATTAAAGTTCAGAAACACAGTCTACACCCACTGGTAGTAAAGGGGTTAAGGGTGTAGACATATGCAGACACTACCCTTGAGCTGGCACGCCCGATCCATCTGGACGATTGAGGTTAACCCTTCCATTGCCGAGAGAAAAACTGAACAAAAACAAAGATTTAACCGTACCAAAGAAATTGCCGTACTCCTCGCTGTTGTATCCCCTGATGCTTGTGACGTTGTTGAATTCTCCTTGCTCCAGAACATGTTCAGGTGTGGCGGCCATCACCCCCCACTGTCCGAATGTTGCCTCCACCACGGGTCGGAACTGCAGTCTCATATCGTCGGCAATCTGCAACACAAATAACCATAGCAAGAGGCATAGATCATCATGAACCCCCGCGTCCCGAGGGGGTTCATGAGGATCTATGCCTCTTGCAGTGTTTGTTAGAGTAGATTCGCTAGTTACCGTACCTGTTTCGATATCTGTACCGTTTACTTTAATCGGTGTTTTTTCTGCTTGTTTGTCAGGCTCTGTCAACATTCTCCAAGTTTGTGTACTGTTAATTCTGCACTGAATGAGTGCACTAAACAGAGTAGTCAATCAGAAATCTTTAGAGCAAAACTGCTCGAAAAGCAGACGGTATGGAAATGGAAACAGGTAGGTAAATAGCGAATCTACTCTACACTACTTTTGCTATACCACCCTTGATTCAGTCACACGGAACCATGGCTAAAAAAAGAAAAAGTTAAACGTTACACGTTTAGAACTTAAAATCTTTTTTTCCACCACGAAAAAAAGGCTGTGCATAAATTTTGATCCTAGCTGGGTTCTAACCCGCGACCTTTCGGACGAGAGTCGAATACTCTACCACCTGATCTGAATATGACCAATGAGAAATAGTAAAGCCGACGGCGTACCACCAAGGCGGTGGGTGTTTTATTTATCGTCATATGGACATGTACGCATTGGAGGAAAAAAATATTGCTTGTTTCGCTATTTCCTTGCCATTCATTTCCTCTGGTTAACGCCTTCACCGACAAGAAAAGGTGAACACCGCCCAACTTCAAGAGGTATAGTGCGGGGGCTCATGAGGATCTATGCCTCTTGCTGAGACCACTTTGTGACCATGTTCTCTGAAAAGTAGAGTCTTTTGGTCACAGATTTCAGAAACAAGATGTATGTCCACTGGCAGAAAAAGGGTTAACTGCAGAAAAAAAAAACCCATCATACCGTCGCAAAGAACATGTCAACACTGGCGTTTACGATGGCCATGGAGTGCTTTGTCCTCAGACACTCCACCATCCGGTCACTGTCATCCGTCTGACATCCTACTCGCTTGGCCAGCTTCACGGCCTGTTGCTTGGGCTGGGGGTCCACCCCTGGGTAGGCCACAGCCCAATCACCCATGGATACCCCGCTCTCCATGATGGCCTTGTGGAATAAACCTGAAGTAGAAACTGAGCATGAGTAACCCCTTCTATGCGGAGAAAAAGTGAACACAAACCAGCTGCAAGAGGCATAGATCCTCATGAGCCCCCGCAGTTGCGGGGGCTCATGATGATCTATGCCTCCTGCTTTCTTTCCATCTTCCTTGGACGGCAGCTACTCTTTGGCGGTGAATTAGCAAAAGATTTATCCGAAACACAGTTTTGCAATGAGAGCTAGAGTTGTAGCACTAGATGAATGTACAGTTCTTTCTTACTTTGACACATAGTGCTCTGATGACCTACTTGCAGAATTGTTAGCCTGTCCTCACCACGCTGCTTTTGACCCACCCGAATTTCTATGTCAATAATCCCTAGTAGGCAAAGCGTCCTCGGGGCTGATGTCGCCCGCGCACGAGACAGCTACGGCCTGCGTAGTTACAAAGAACCTTTCCTTACCGACAGCATTTTGTTTCTGGGGACAAGAATTTACTTCCAGCGAAATAAAATGTAGAGCCCCACAAGTAGCCTTCTCGTTTTTGACCACTTCATTGGTTAACCCCTTCATTGCCGAGAAAAAATGGACACCACGTTTGGGGGTTCTTTCTTCGGGTACTCCGGTTCTTCCACCCCCCACACTTTGATACCGGTTTCAGGCCACTTTACAAATTTCAAATACAAGCGATCAAAAATCTCTGTAACTTCAGTAGCTGAACTGGCCCTTCGTCTGTCAGTTATACTGTGTTTGTCTTAAATGGCGTAAATCCCTGTTACGTGAGTGTGCGTGTTGGGTTTCAGTTCGAGGCGCTTTGAGTCGATTGGCCCCCAAAAATTGAGAAAAAGCGCCTATATAATAACGGTATTATTATATTATTATTATTATTATTATTATGCAATAGGTATAGATCCTCATGAGCCCCCGCAGTTGGTTATGCCTATTGCTGAAACCATTTTGTATCCATTGTTCGTGGAACGGTTGGAGCTCTTTTGCGTTAAATTGACACAGATTTCAGAGGCACAATGTACGTGATTCTGACCTACGTTTCTAACCCACCTTTAGCAGCACGTGACATCACCAGAAGTGAAACAGCCCCGCTACCCGCACTCTCGCCGAATATGGTGATGTCATTGGGATCGCCATTGAAGGCGGATATGGAGACCCTGACCCACTCAAGTGCCCGGATCATGTCCCACAATCCGTAGTTTCCGGGACTAGCGCAGTCCTCCGTGCTAAGAAAACCTGAAGATGAAATTCATTGTTCGTCGCTCAGCGTCACATACGGGAAATGAATCTGCGATAACAGCAAAGCTGTTGCGTCCATTATGCGTTGACCCCCCCCCCCCCCCCACACACACACACACACACTTTGGTACCGGTTTCAGGCCACTTTACAAATTTCAAATACAAGCGATCAAAAATCTCTGTAACTTCAGTAGCTGAACTGGCCCTTCGTTTGTCTTGTACTGTGTTTGTCTTAAATGGCGTAAATCCGTGTCTGTTACGTGAGTGTGCGTGTTGGGTTTCAGTTCGCGGCGCTTTGAGTCGATTCGCCCAAAAATTGAGAAAAAGCGCCTTATATAATAACGGTATTATTATTATTATTAATAGCCTAATACATTAACCCGTTGTCTGCCGGTAGCGCGTTTTGTCGAGGTGATTCCTGCAGGAATCACTTCGACAAAACACGCTACCGACAGTCAAAGGGTTAAAAATTACTACGGGTTTTCAAAGAGAACTCTCGTGCGCCGGGTACTCGAGGTTTCAAAATCAACTCATAACGAACAGGTGTGTTTACGTAGCAGTACTTACAGTTATTCCTGTCTAATTAACTCGTTGGCGTATCGGATGAATCGATCTTGAAGGCGCAAAGCTATTCAGGAACTATTATACTCGATGCGTTCCTTCCATCAGTAGTTAATTAACTCATTTGAGACGTGTTGCATCTGAGTACGCGGCATAACTGAATGCAACGCACCATACAATCTGTTAAAAAGAGTAGCTGCAATGAACGCTGTTCTTTGTCTATTACGTAAGAGATATTTCAAATGTATGTCTACCGTTACAACTCAAGACAACACAGTTACAGCAGCAGAAATGAATTACACTGACGAACAAAAGAAATGCGACATTTTTGGAATCACCGGAAACACTTTAACGTTTCAGATGATTCCAAAAATGTCGCATTTCTTTTGCTCGTCAGTGTAGCGCTAGCAGTAAACGGCGACAAATCAGTGCAGCAACACTACTAGCCACCGCAACAATCAGCAACAATAAACAACAGCGAGCATCAGCAAACACGGGCGTACCGAGAGCGTCCAGCCTGTAGTTGATGGTGACAACCACCACGTCTCTGGCCGCCAGCTGTGTGGCATTAAACACGTTACCCGCTCCCGTCATGTAGCCCCCGCCATGTATCCACACCATCACTGGCATCAGCTGTCCGCTTGTTGGTGTCTAATACCCCCAAAACAAAAAGTCGTAAGCCATTTTGGATGTCGTTAGCGCATATTAGTGAGGTCTCGTTTGCAGCGACCCACTCCCAACAACGAACAGGTGTGAAATCATGAAAGCATAGACAACACTCCAAACATCTTATCTCCAAGAGGCACAGATCCTCATGAGCCCTCCGGGCTCATGAGGATCTGTGCCTCTTGGAGATGTTTGGAGCGTTGTCCGTGCTTATTGTGCAGGCTGGTTATCTGCCGTGACTTAGCTCTCGTTGGTTGGGAGTCGTTCGCTGCAAACAAAACCTATTGTTCCGGTGATGCCTGCCAGAATCTCCCCCGACAACAAGCGCTAACGACAGCCAAAGGGTAAAGACTAGTCTACAATGAAATTAGTATGCTATTTACGCTATTTGTTTGCAAGTGTTTACTGCATCCCGAATGAAATAAACACGGGCTTCGGGGTTCAAGCTTCAACTAAACTGCAGCATAGGACAGTTTGCATGAAGCTCTCATGACGATTTCTATTTAACCCGATCACTGCAGGCATACACCACCCAAGTGCAAAAGACAGATACAAATCTATGCGTCTTGATAAGGCCACTGTATATCCACGTTCCTTGTTGTTACGTGGCATTCGTGGTCGTAGTGATGCAATCACAACAGACACACTCGCGTAGGGTTTTTGTAGAAAAACCTCACTTAGTTGCACGTGGCACAAGGTTGTAGACCACACTGGAGTAACAGTTCCAACAGTACTTTATTCGTACAATGCACTCTTAGCACAATGCATCCCGACTTTGATGCACTATCTCTCTGACAAATACATCCACACGTTGATACACTATCTCTTACAATTCATGCACACACTGTCTTTTATACTATCACAAATTTCCAGAATAATCCAGCAAATAACACAACTCAACCAATCAGGAAAAAAGTAACCAATATCAGTAATATTCATTAAAGAGAACACTAGATTTTTTCTACAATCTTCCACTAAAATCTAGGTGCATTACGTAAATGTTATGAAATGTAGCCAACATGTACAAAATGTTGACGTCATGTTTGAGGTCACTAGTACAATCGCGCCTTTTTCAGAACCTCCCAGCTTAACCTAGGTCGGACTTTGCTACAAGTTAGCGAAATGTGCAACATTGTGGTCACACGCACAAAAAAATCGATCGCAATTCTCCATGCAAAAGGAAACGAATCATACTCAAACGGTACGCGATTCTAATATAAAATAACTCAAATGAACATCGAATCTTTTCATATGATCAACACACACATGCCCTAATAACACAGATTTTTTTTTTAAAGTCTGCCTCCATTCGCGTAAAAAAAAAAAAAAAAAAAAAAAAAAAAAAAACACCCTGCGGTTTGGTTCAAAACATGACACTATGCACACAAGCGCTTGATTTAAAGCCCACCACCGACAGATGACATGAGTGGCTTTCTCGATGTTTACCCGCCCCGCCACTGTACGTACATTTTATTTTAAAAATCTTCGTTCATTCAGCGACCTAAAGGCACAACCGTCCAAGGAACGTGGATACAAATTGGTCTCAGAAAGAGGCATAGATCCTCATGAGCCCCCGCGGTTGCGGGGGCTCATGAGGATCTATCTCTCTTGCAATTGGGTCGTGTTCGTTTTTTTCTCGGCTGGCAAGGTGCTAAAACCTAATAACTAACGACTAACGTAATAACTAACCGACTGACTGACTGATTGATTGACTGAATGGATGGCTGACTGCCTGACGGCCTAACTGACTAACTCGGTTTGCATGCCAGTCGAGTTAGTTCAGTGAACAAACACACTGCTGACCTTAGGCGTATACACATTGAGGTAGAGACAGTCTTCGTTATCCGGCAGCATGATTACCACCCCAGGTGAGGGGCGCTGCGGACACTGGGGTCCCAGGTGGGTAGCATCTCTCACGTCGTCCCACGCTGCAGGGGGAACCGGCCTTCGGAAGCGGAGATCGCCTAGAGAGATATGCACAGGTCAACTTTATTATGTAGCATTGGTGTAGATGACGTGTATAAAAAAATAAAAAAATGGTTTTAAGCCCCTCACTGCCGAGACAAAGTAAACTGGATACAATTACAACAGACATAGATCCTCAAGAGCCCCCGCAATTGCGGGGGCTCGTGAGGATCTATGCCTCTTTACTGACACTTTTTTTGTATTCATGTTCCTTGTACAGAAGGGGATTTTTTGTGCTGAATCAACAAAGAGTTAAGAAACATAATTTGCGTCCATTGGCAGTGAAGAGGTTGACTGAAGACTACCCTTGAGCTGTCTTGACGATGGATAAATTCACGCTCTTGGAGAGAGAGAGAGAGAGAGAGAGAGAGAGAGAGAGAGAGAGAGAGAGAGAGAGAGAGAGAGAGAGAATCAATGAATCAATGAATCAATGAATCTTTATTTTACAACCGTGAAGATATTAACAGAGTCAGTGACTATGTCATTTTTCGTACCTGCCGTTGCTACAACTACGACTAACTAAGTACAAAATATACATTAAAAAAGAGACATCAAAGCACAGTAATACAAAATAGATAGTCCACTAAACACAAACACGCGCATACGCCGCGCACAAGCGCACTCACGCGTCCACACACACACACACACACACACACACACACACACACACACACACACACACACACACACATACACATACACATGATTGTTAGAATATACACGTACATTCGTGTGTCTACGAATAACTAGACATTATTATTTGAGTAATGTCAGATACCTATAAAGACTTGCCTTAAAACGAGATAATGTCGGAGTGGCTTTAACGTGATGTGGGAGTGAGTTCCACAGTGTGGAACCCGCAAATGACAAAGTAGATTTAAATATATCTATTCGGGGTTTTGGAACAATATAAAGACCCCTCATGTTCCCATAGCAGGAATCTGATTTTTTAAACAACTCTGTTAGATATTCTGGAGCGCTATGGTTTCACACTTTAAACATCAGTATCCCTTTTTTATATTTAAAATGATTTTGAAGGGGCAGGAATCCAGCTTTACTGAGTTTTTCCTCGGTCGTCAAGTGCGGGTCGGGAAGAATTAATTTTGCCATTCTCCTATGTAAAGAATTTAGTCTTTTTAAGTGGACATCACTGCAACAATCCCACACCGTCGATGCGTAGTTTATATGTGACATGATGTGTGCACTACTGAACAAGAGAGAGAGAGGGAGAGAGTCAAACAAGGAATCAATGAAATTTTATTTATCAACGGTGGAGGTATTAGCATAGCCAAAAAACAAACCATTTTTGTCACCTGCCGTTGCTACAACTACAAAACTAACTAAAGGGGGAAAGCGGTTAGCAGGGGTACATCGATGACGAAAAAAAAATCCACTTTCCATGAAAATACAATGGTACACGCACGCACGCACGCACGCACGCACGCACACACACACACACACACACACACGAGAGAGAAATCACTTGCCAGTAGGCGGACGGGCATAAGGTATCATGAAGAATGTATCCACATAGGAACCGTTCCCCAGCTCAGTCCTCGTACCACGCAATGCGCCATCGGGAACACGTTTAATTACGCTTTGCTCTCCTGTCGCGTTCCCGACGAAGTTGATGACGAAATAACACAGCACGATACTCTTCATGACTGCCATCCTTGCTAACGCTTCTGACGAGATACGGCACAAACCTAGCTGATTCTATCATCCCCTAACACTCTCACCCGACAGCGCAAGATGAATCGACCGTTATAGTTCAAGGGTAGTGCTTGGTTAGCTTGGCGCCTGAAGGCGCTAAGCTAACCAAGCTCTACCCTTGAACTATCACGGTCGGTTCCCCTACCATTGGTGTACAGGTGACTGAGGCTGAAATTAATTCCCAAACTTTGACAGCTTCACCTGAGGGAGTTACTCAATGAGCACTAGGGCCTCTGGCCTTCAGTATGGTCTTGCACTGGCCACACCAGGTTAATTTATTGGCACGAGGATGTTTTGCTAACTTTATAGGGTAGGGGCGGATCAGTTACCTCGAGGGGAGTGGGGTGGGGGTGGGTTCCAACGTTTTCTTTGGGCCTTCAACCTAATACAAGGCTTCCCCGACGCCAGACCTTACTTCCAGAGGCCGAAAATCGAAAAGCGGGGAGAGGAGAGGGGGGGGGGGGGGGGGGGGGGGGGGGGGGTGGTGGGGGGGGGGGGTGGTAGGAGAGAAGGCGCGTGCGTTCGCCAATATATCGAACAACGGGTTGGAGGGGAGGGGGGGGGGTGGGGGGGGAGGCGGTTCCAAACACCCCAAATAAGGGATTTTGTTATAGCATTTTAAAGAAATTTGGGTCTGGGTGGGGTGGGGTGGGGGGGTGGGTAGGAGAGAAGGCACGTGCGTCAGTGTTTAGACTCTCATCATTTCGCCAAAATATCAAACAACGGGTAGAGGGTGTGTGGGGGGGGGCAGGGGGGTTTCAAACACCCCAAAAAAAGAGACTTTGTTATAGCATTTTAATGAATTTTGGGTCGGGGGGGGGGGGGGGTCCGGAACCCCTGTAACCCCTCACCCCAGATCCGCCCCTGCTGTACATGTCTCACTCACGAGGTGAGGTCACGACTGCGGCTAGTGTGTCAGAACGTAAACACGTATGTCCCAGTTTCGGGAATGGTCGGGTTGAGCAGTGATGGTGCAATAATGTCTCGGTTGGTTCGTAGGTGAAGTGTAAATAGGTCCATCACAGGGAGGGGTACTGCCGCACGCGTTAAGTGCCCCTGACAACGGCTCCCAGCGTCAATAAGATGTTTGGAGCCGTCGTCAGGGGCACACAACTCGCGTGCAGAGATGTGTAGGGACAGGATCTCCCCTACATATCTCTGTCGCGTGGTAGGATTCTTCGTTCTTGTGGGCGCAAGTGGAAAATGCGTTACAGCTTATGACTGAGCGAGCCTAGTCCTGCACCAGCCACTAAGCAAGGTGCTTCGCCGTACTTGCTTAGTGGCTGGTGCAGGACTAAGCTCGCTCATGCAACTGGCCCTAGAAGTATAGTGGCTTTGCTTCTGTATTTTTTGGCCGAGCTGCGTGATGACTTGACGCTTCCGTCGTGAAACACCCGGCACTCTGCCACGTAGTCAGTTTTGACAACTAAGAAATAATTATGTTGTTTTAGCAAGGGAGGCAATTATGTCACCTCTTTACAAATAATCAGTTCTCGCCCTTACATAGGAGCCTCTTAATAAGGCGTTGACTATTGCGTTTGAAGCTTGTCCATCAACTTGAAAACGCATCCCCGCGATTGTCCTTGTGCAAAAAGCACCAGAGGAGCGGTTACGTAATACTTATTAGTCTATTGTATACATTATTGATGATACGTGTTTGTGTACAACTGAATGCCAAAGGTTTAACCCGTTTAGCGCCGGCTGACGCAGGTTTGTTTCAGCCATCTGTGTTGTTTCAAAAGCAACAAGGAAACCCCATAGATGTCCCAGGAACATGGATTCAAAGTGATGTCAGCAAGAGGCATAGATCCTCATGAGCCCCCGCAACTGCGAGGGCTCATGAGGATCTATACCTCTTGCAGTTGGGTGGTGTTCACGTTTTCTCGTTACTGAACGGGTTGATTTTTTCGACAGGCCTGACGCGGCACGGCAGGTTAATTTGTCGACAGGCCTGACGCGGCTCAGCAGGTTCTATAGCTCATCATCAGCCTCCGAGAGTCGTGCCTCGCACGCCGGCCCTGCGCCTGAGGAATCCGCTAAACTAATCAGGGCACAACCCGTGACCTGTCATGATCGATCTACCCCTGCAGTTGCTTGACCTAGATCTCATTTAACTCATTCAGCCCGACGGGCGTATTTCCCAAATTTCGGAGGCGTCATCTAATGACTATGCACCAGTTGCAGGAGATGGATCGACCATGATAATTCAAGGGCAGTGCCAGATTGGCTTGGCGCCGACAGGCGCCAAGCTAATCTGGCACTGCCCTTGAATTATCATGGTCGATCCATCTCCTGCTGTAGGGCGTCAGGGCTGAATGGGATAAGGCCTCTATTGAGGCGGAACTGATGATTTTGGTTGATCAGCCATGCAGTCATTACAAGAATAAAACACCACCAGATCAGTACATAATTTTATTACAATTCACTTAGCCATGCAAAGATTGATTATTGCCTCCGACAAAACACGTCTCTAACAAATATATACAAATACTAACGAAGCGGCATCAAACGCGGTTGAAAAGGCGCGTATGTACAATGAGTTAATACATAATTATTTACAAGGACGCCACTGCAAATTACATATTCATATGAAACGTACGTGAATTCTGTGTGGTTACACTGGGTTGGCATTTACACTGGACCTACATATAATCTCTATTTTATTGTGTGTCACGACTATTAATATTACACTGAAGCAGATTGTATATATTTTCCAAAGCACCATGAACATATTTTCAAAATGCTGAATTACAACAACAAAAAATCAAGCATACAAACAAACGAAATAAAAAAAATTCCAAACAGGACACGCAATATTTATTTTTGATCATTGCTTCGTTTCAGTTGTTTGTTTGTGGTGGGTTTTTTTTTTAATTTGAGGCTTTTATTTCTTCTCATTTTTGCATTCCCAAATAATTTAACCTTTTTGCTGTCGGTAGAGCATTTTGTCGCGGTGATTCATGCAGGAATCATCGCGACAAAATGCGCTGCCGACAGCCAAAGGGTTCATGGTGTGTAAATTTCTCTTATTCGAAATTGTTAACCCATATCATACTGAGTCTAAAAGCTTCCAATTTGTACACTGCCATAATATGCAACTTACATTATAGTACTTACAGATAAGAATATAGACCAATGGCTTTAGTTCAAGGGTAGTGCCAGAATAGCTTGGCGCCTCTAGGCGCCAAGCTATTCTGGCACTACCCTTGAACTATTTTAGTCAAACGTATTTCACACACTGGTGTATTCCGAATGATAAGGGCTAAGAGATGCGTAGAATAGAGTACACGAGCGTCGACTTCAGTTCTGCGTACAGTCTGAAAGGACTGATAACAGATTTTTGTTAACTCTTTGGCTGTGTGTAGCTCCTCAGTTTTGTTGAGGTGATTCCAGCAGGCATCAATTCGACAAAACGCGCAACCGACAGCCAGAGGGTTAAACCTATGACATTATTTAGTTGGATGAGATATTGAGGCGCTACAAACATAAGCAATGCATACAGTAAAGCTATGCTAACACCTGTCTAATTAACACCTTCACTTTTGATTAAACATGACAACTACATATGAAACTGCTATCATTTATAGTTCAAGGATAGTACCGGGTTACCTTGGCGCCAAGACTAGCGCCACACCAATGTGGCACTTACCTCGAACTATTATGGCCCGTCCGTTGCCTACAGCCGGCCTCAGTTGAATGAGCGTGCCTCAATCCTGCGCAAGCCACGAAGCAAGGTGCTCCGCTATAGCGGAGCATCTTTCTTAGTGGCCTGCGCAGAATATAAGCACGACCATGCAACTGCCCCCAGGTCGGCAACCTTTTCCTAGAATTACGCTTAACAAAGTTGCGAGGTCAGTATACGGTGGGACTGATATAAATAAATGCTTCACTACCACTTTCTACTTTATTATGAGTATTCGACAGTGTAAGCTAACAAGAAATGAGGTATATGTAAACGTATGCTTTAATTAAACGTAATTGCATTGATGTTTAATTCAGTAAAGCCCTGAGTCAAAGGGTGTCTTAAGTATCTCTCAAAGGCATTCCGACGCCAAAGATACAGCTTGATAAAAAATGAAATTAAAAAAGACCATGAATCCTCAGTCGTGCCATAATCTTTGATTATTTTGTCGAGAAGTCAGGAAACAGATATTTAAATGAATTTTGTTCGGATTATATTTGAACTATAAATGTGTTGGTTTATATTTTAACTTTAAATGTTTGGCTACTATTGGAACTTTAAATGGTTTCAATGTTGTTGGGTTTTTTTTTTGGTTTATATTAAAAGTTCGTGTTTCTTTTTTGACTGCTGTTATTGTTTCCAAGCTCATAAGTCTCCATTTTCAGTGTTCCTAAGTACTCTTAACTCATTCAGCCCGGCGCACGTATTTCCCAAATTTTGGAGGCGTCATCTAACGACTATGCACCAGTTGCAGGACATGGGTCGATCATGATAATTCAAGGGCAGTGCCAGATTAGCTTGGCGCCGACAGGCGCCAAGCTAATCTGGCACTACCCTTGAATTATCATGGTCGACCCATCTCCTGCTGTAGTGCGTCAGGGCTGAATGGATTAATCTCATGTACTGTTTTATAAGTAATCGAAAAGCAAAGAATGAGGGAATCCAGTAAGGGAAGGACATCGGACCGAGGTCGGTCGCAGTAGACCCAAGCACGGCAGTGCGCGGGCCCATTGCGACCGACTTCGGTCCGACAGCCTCTTGCGTAATAGGAATTTGCAGAAATAAGCGTGTAAAGAACGACCCTCGCGCTTCGTAGAGAATCAACTGGCCATATTTATTGCACCTATTCAATATTGCATTAGCGTTTTCCTGGCGTCAATCCGAGCAGAAAGTTAACTATCTTCAGCAAACAACAGATCCAGTGTGTTCTTTTATGTTTTATCTTTCTGAGTCATTATAGGTTTAGATACGCCAGGTCTGTACGTTTTTCTTTTTGTTGTATTTTTAAATGACAGGCGTGCAGATACCAAATGACAGTTTTGACCACATTCAAGGCGCCCCTCATTAATAGCGAGGCTGGTCAATTTCTGCGAGGAGAATGACTTAGTCATAGGAGGGACCCTGTTTGCGCATAGGGAGATCCACAAACTCACATGGAAATCACCAGACGGCAAGACCCAGAACCAGATCGACCACATCATCATTAATGGTCGCTGGAGGCACTCTCTGCAGGATGTGCGAGTGATGCGACATGCTGACATTGGCAGCGACCATAGTCTTCTGGTGGGGAAGGTGACATTAAAGCTTAGGAAAGTAAAGATAGGAGACACCAGAAATCAGCGCTACGACGTGGCCAAGTTGAAAGACCCAAAAGTGAAAGAAGAGTTTAGGTTGGCCCTCAGGAATAGATTTAGTGTTTTGGAAGATGAGACAGCGCTGACTATTGAAGATTTCAACAGAGCCATGAAGGAAACAGGAGGGGAAGTTTTAGGATACAGAAAGAGCAGGAAGACAGAGTGGATCTCAGAAGACACGTGGGCTCGCATAGAAGAGAGAAGACAGATCAAGAAGAAACTTTTGGACACCAAATCACCAAGACTGAAGGAAAGAATATCAAGAGAATACAGAGAGAAAGATCAAGCGGTGAAGACATCAGCGAGAAGAGACAAGAGAATGCATACAGAAAGGCTGGCAGAAGAAGCGGAGGCAGCTGCAAAACAGAGAGACATGAAGACAGTGTACCAGAACACCAAGAAGCTGAAGGGCGACTACGGGCAGCACCACGACCTTCCAGTGAGAGCTGAAGATGGAACTCATGTCACAGTAGAGGAAGAGAAGCTGAAGAGATGGAAGCAACACTTCGAGTCCATCCTGAACCGCTCAGACCCACCAACCCTCACTGACATTCCTGAAGCGGAGGAGGACCTGGACATTAACCTCGGCAACATTACTATTGCGGAAGTCAAGCAGGCCATTCAAAAGCTGAAGAACGGGAAGGCACCTGGCGATGACGGAGTGTGTCCCGAGATGCTGAAAGTAGAAGATACGGTAACGCCGCAGCTTCTTTGTCAGATTTTTCAAAAGATCTGGGACACTGAGGAAGCGCCGAGCGATTGGAAGACCGGCACCATCGTCAAACTTCCGAAGAAAGGAGACCTGGGGAACTGTAACAACTGGCGAGGCATCACCTTATTATCCCTCACCAGCAAGATCTTCAGCCGCATTCTCCTTGAACGCATTACGACAGCAGTGGATGGCATCCTTCGCCAGGAGCAGGCAGGTTTTAGGAAAGGCAAGTCCTGCATTGACCATATTTTCGTCCTGAGACAGATCCTTGAACAGTCTAACGAATGGAATGGATCCCTCTATGTGGTCTTTGTAGACTTTGAGAAGGCCTTCGACAGTCTGCATCGAGACTCCCTTTGGAAAATCCTGCGATACTATGGAATCCCCCAGAAACTTGTCAACATCATCAGGTCCCTGTACAAGAATTTTGAGTGCAGAGTCGTCCACAACAACCAGCTCACCGAACCGTTTAAGGTGGAAACCGGAGTGAAACAAGGATGTATTCTTTCGCCGATCCTCTTCTCAATGGCAATTGATTGGATCATGCGCCGCACCACAGAGGGAAGGAGGCAGGGAATTCAGTGGACGCTGACCTCAATGCTGGATGACCTCGACTACGCCGATGATATCGGGCTGCTGGCAAGCAGAAACCAGGACATGCAACAGAAGACACAACAGTTGACACAGTCAGCAAGCTCCATAGGTCTCGGGGTCAACATTAGGAAGACTCAAGTCATGAGGAAGAACACCATAGTGGGCGACCCAATCACCATCAATGACCAACCTCTGCAAGAGGTGGACGAGTTCACGTACCTGGGCAGCAAGGTTACCACAGATGGAGACTGCACAAGGGAGATCACCACAAGAATCAGCAAAGCCAACCAAGCCTTCGCAATGCTGAAACCCATCTGGAGGACCACAAGCCTGAGCATCCACACCAAGCTCCGTATTTTTAAGAGCAACGTGCTGAGTGTCCTTCTATATGGGTCAGAGTGCTGGAAATCCACTACCGCTACGGAACGCAAGCTGGAAGTCTTCCAGAACAAGTGCCTGCGACGGATCATGAAGGTCTTCTGGCCAAACATGATTACAAACGAGGAACTACGGAAGAGAGCAGGCGCAGACAGCATCGCTGAAACCATCGCCACACGGAGATGGAGATGGCTAGGCCACGTTTGCAGAATGTCACTCGACTCATTACCAAGGGTGGCACTGAGATGGACACCACAGGGGAAGAGAAACCGTGGGCGACCAAAGGAGACGTGGCGCCGAACCGTGGAGCGAGAGCTCAAGAACAGAGGCCTTACTCTGCAAACAGCACCCAAAATAGCAGCTGACAGACAAAAGTGGCGCTCCCTTGCCGTCGCCTCAAGCACCAGACGGCGCAGAGAGGACTGAACTGAACTCATTAATAGCTGCGGAAGTGTCGTATAGCTTTGCCGGTGGCAACGCTAAAGAAGACTTCCGCGGCTATTGATACGGGACGCCTCCGTACCCCGACTTAAAACACCAAGCCTTAGCGCATACGGGACGTGCTGCATCCGAATAAACGGCTTGAAGCTGCATATCCCAAGGCAGCACGTCTCGAATGTGTGAAGTGATGTAAGTTTGGGGACTATGAATCATCTAAAAAAAACTTGATCCGCTCACATTGCAGTGTGCGTCATTGTATCTACAGTGAACTTTGCTGTTCCGATAGCGTGAGGATCCAAAATATCTTATGCATCACCACTATCTCATCCGGTAAGTTTATGCTTCACCGATTCTGAATGAATGGATTCGGAGCCTCAGTGCAACAGCCCAAAATACGACTGATGCTCCGGCCGGGGTTAGGGGGTGGGCGGGGGGGGGGGGAGGGGAGCGGGGGGGGCGGGGGGACAACTGCAGTCGTTTCATATTTTCTACTCCTTCTAAAATTCCTTGTCGGTAAACACTGCTTTTCTGCCTCGATAAAGCAATTTATTGTCTCAAAAACAACAGTAACATACGTTTAGGTAAACCCAGCACACCGCCAAGACAACACCCAATATTACACATGCAACAATCATCACGAGGCTAGTATTCTTTACCGGGAAGCAAGCTTGTTATAATAATTCCAACTCATATAAAACACGCGGGATCCAAAGTGTTAAAAATTAGAACAATCAGTCATAATATCTGTATTGTAATGAACTTTGATCCTACCCCTACAATGTTCTTATAACTTCCTCCCACCCCGTCACCCCAGCTGTCGTCGTGTCTATCTGGCGACCAGATTTCTTTTTATTCTTCCGGTTCTTTTTTCCCTTTTTTCCTTTGGACTTTTTGTTCTTCTTCCCTCCTTTCCTGTTGCGTCGTCCAGACCTGTTCCTGTTTTTGCCTCTTCTAGGTTCCATACTCCGCAGCTTCTTCTGGCCTCTGTGGTGCCTTCGTCTCCTAGAACGCAAATTACGTAATCGCGTGTCGTCATCTTCGTCTCCCTGCGTACGTAAGCGGCGGCGTCTGCTCTCGGTCAGGACCTGACGGAGCGAGACGTCACCGGTGATCTTACCCCAGGCGCCGACGATGTAGTGCTCAATATGGTTGGCGTTGATGCCGCGCACGATGCGGAAATACCCCCTCTCTCCCCACTCAGGGCCCCAGGAGTTGGCGCAGATCTACTCAGAAAAAGAGGGGACGTTTTTATTGGACGTTGTTTTACTTATTTTAGACGAACTGCATCCAGATACGCGGTATAAGCCGCGTATTCGGATGCATTTAGTCTCGAGTGAGTTTTTAACAAAATTCCGCGACATTTTCACTCAGTGAGACGTCGAAAAAATGACAAACACGGCACCGTGGCAGATGCTAAAATGATGCAGACAGATTCAAGATTCAAGATAACTTTATTGTTGCTATATAGCAAAATTTGTCTTACCACCTCAGGTGCTGCACACATTCACACACTCGCTCATTCCACAACTTACAAGAACAGAGCTACACAATGGACAATGACGGGACGGGTGAAGCCCGTCGCCAAGGCATCTAATGGCCAGCGCCAGTGGCCTCATCCCGACCCCCGATCCCGATATGTAGCAGACAATAACCAAGCGAAGAAGCACGCCTAGAAAACTGCCTTTTCTAAGCGTGCTTTTTTTCTTCGTTTGGTTTTTCTGTGCATTTTACGCGCTTGGCAGTCACCTTTTTTCGTATGGATTTAATTATGAACCAGTGTTTTGACAGGTGAGATCACCACAGGCCGCATTATCCTGTTGACCAGTTTCCATGTTGACACTTTGGCTGTCGGTAGCGATTTTTGTCGCGATGATTCCTGAAGGAATTGAGACTGAAGGAATCATCGCGACAAAATCCGTTACCGACAGTCAAAAGGTTAATGTAGTCCTTTAACGTTTTCTCGTCAGCTCGTGAACTGAATGCTGAATAAATAGTAGTGTCCAAATGAAGCATGTCCTGTTCTCTCAAATCAGTTTTTACTTATAAAAAATATTCACAGTTAGACATACGGGAAGAGTGCTTTGTAATTGTCAACCTTTAGTGTGTGTTTTTTTACCCAAAAATAAATAAATAAATAAATAAATAAGATTTTGCTAAAAAAGAGAAACAAGTGAAGCATAAATGTCCATGGAGAACGTTGCTTACCCAATATTTGATTATGTCGCCCTCTGGTGTTCTGTCAACTCCCCATCTGCAACAATATGAAATAATAATAATAATAATAATAATAATAATAATAATAATAATAATAATAATAATAATAATAATAAAGATGGTTTATAAGCGCCTATACATGGTAAAATGCTCTAGGCGCCGTACATATGAACAAGAATTATTATGGTTGATCCATTTCCTGCAACTGGTGCATAGTCATTAGATGACGCCTCCACAATTTGGGAAATACGGCCGTCGGGCTGAATGAGTTAACAAAACAGCGTCATTTCGTACATTTTGCAGGTGTCAACTAACAACTATGTTTGGAATGTTGTCTATGCTTATTGTACAAGCTGGTTGTCATCCGCGGTGTCGCTCTCGTTCGTTGTCGGGAGCTGATCGTTTCAAACGAAACCTCACTACATACCCCAGGATCCTGACGGAGTGATATCCCGATTTGAGGGCAGCAGGAGGATCCTGAGTCGCCATCGCAGTCCATTGGTACACACCGGACTTGTACAAGAAGAAGTCCTCCTTCACTTCGAATATGGCTGAGAAACACACACACACACACACACACACACACACACACACACACACACACACACACACACACACACACACACACATATATACGCACACGCACACACACACACACACACACACACACGCGCACAGACACACACACACACACACACACACAAAACAAATAAACAACAGTTCAAGTGTAGTGCTTGCGTGGTTTTTCAAACGCAAAAGCAAAATCCCAGAACCCGATTTATAGTCTTTAAAGCTTGGAAGAAACAAATGCAATCCCCTGCACTGCCGAGAAAATAGTAAACACGTTCCATCTGCAAGAGGCATAGATCCTCATGAGCCCCCGCGATTGCGGGGGCTCATGAGGATCTATGCCTCTTGTGCCCCCACTTTGTAATCATGTTCTTTAAACACGCTGGGCCGGCTCTTTGGCGCTGAGATAACAAATATTTCTGCGTCCACGGGCAGTGAAGGGGTTAATACAATAATATTGTGCATAGTATGCAAATTCAGCAGCACCTTTGCACAAATCTGAATAACGCAGTCGACGTTATGACTAATATATATATTGCGATATATACTAAGGTCTAAGGTTTGAACTGTAATCTTGATCACCAAGCAGTGATCACGGCGAGCACAGGCACTCACAACGTACAGCAGCACTCACAGCTTTCAGCAGCAATACGTCAACGATGGACAGACGGAAGTACCCTTGAACCAAAACTGACTGGTCTGGGGTGAATGCAACTAAACCATCTTTGCTTGAAGCACACGTCCACCAAGTGTGTTTGTTTCGTTGTCCTAACTTTCAGTAGCCGATCAGTCAGAGCGACAACCTCGTGTGCATAGATATGGGTAAGTGCCCAGGTAAGAGTTCCCCGTGACCAATGAGGTCTTCAGTTCCTTTTTGACATGTAGAGCCCACCACTTTAACCACTTAAATCCCGGGGGTAAAAGAACGCTAACCAGATGCAAGAGACATAAACCCTCATAAAGGGTTTATGTCTCTTGTTAGTTGTATGTTCTTTACACTTTATTTATTTATTTATTTATTTGTTTATTTGTTTGTTTTGTGGTCCCATTTGCATAGTCTTCTTCATGTGAATTTCAGACGCAGAGTTCGTGATCAGAGAGTCCGAAATAGCTCAGGCGGGTAAGCGTCGGAGCAGGAGAGCGAAGGGAATCGTGGGTTCGAATCCCGTCCCGGCCCCGGTAGCTGGCCTCGCAATCCCGGGGCAAAAGACGGGCTTGTTCAATAGCATGTCGGTTGGAAGGTCCTGGTAAATCAAAGTGGCACAGTTTGGAGTGCGCCTGAGTTGATCAGTGTTCAGGTCGTACTCCATAGGTAATAGATTTTCCCGTTCCCCATAACCCGCCCGTCAGGGTCGTCCATTATCACTTCGGTGCCGTGGACGTTAAAACCCGAGCTAACCAACCAGTTCGTGATCACTGGCATCGGAAGGCTCGAGTGTCTTGTTCTTGCATTTAAAAGGGAAACGATCGTTTTTTTGGTTGTTCCCTGGTTTTGATGAGAGTCACGCATCTTGAATGATTAATAAATGCTGCTGCAGTAAAAGTACAATGGAAACCGTTTTAAACAACCGATTGTTTTGCAAGAAAAATGTTTGTCTTAAAGGACAAATGCACTCTAAAGAGAAATATTGAAAGGCAAAAGGAGCCAAGAGTCATTAATCATTTGCCTGTCGGTAGCGGTTATTGTCGCGATGATTCCTACAGGAATCATCGCGACAAAAACCGCTACCAACAAACAATGGACTAAAGACTATCACTTAGGTGTCTACTGACAGGTGATATAGCTCATATCAGGTTCTGTTATTTGAGGATCAATTAACCCTTTTAGCCCCAAGGTCCCATTTCTCCAAATTTGGACGTGTACCCTAACGGGTATGTACCAGATGCAGAAGATCAGAAGATGGCTTGACCATGATAATTCAAGGGTAGTGCCAGATTAGCTTGGCGCCTGAAGGCGCCAAGCTAATCTGGCACTACCCTTGAATTATCATGGTCAAACCATCTTCTGCTGTAGGGATCCGGGACTAAAAGGGTTAACGAAGTGTTATAGGTTACAAAATAGATAAATGGTCTGATCGATTTTAAGGTGAAGCTAACAGTCATTCATTTTCCCGCATAGCATATTTTATTTTAAGAAACAAAAGAAAATGTTATCTCCTTGCAAAGGTGTATGAATATATGCAAGAGATCTCACCTTGCACCGGCCCATTGTCCATTATTTCTTTCATTATCTCTCGTTCCTGAAACAAAAAAGTTTGAATCAGTTTGTAGGCGTGTGATGCGGCGAATCCCTATTCCCTATTTTGACGTAATCGATCGCGTACTGGTCACATGACCTAGGCAGGCACGTGCTTTAACTTCATGGCCGACGTTTGTGGCTCATGCCAGACACGGGGCGGAATAAAAGTGCTGACGGCAGGTGTGTGCACACTGGTTGTGTCCCTCGACTCGCTGCAACGCAGCAAATCGAGAGAGACAACCAGTGTGCAGGTGCATAAAGTCTTCAGACTGCTCCTTCCACCTTCAAGAGAGATTGATTCTCAAGAGCCCAGCAAGAGGCATACATTTTCATCAGTCCCTCCTGCTGCAGGGGCTTATGAAAATCTATATCTAATTGCCGGCTCTGATTTAAGCTTGCGCCTTTTTCACTCCAACAGTGGACATGATGACGGCGTTACGTTCATCCACAAAAAACGCACAATAAACGTTTGGTCTATTATATACTGAAGAGCAAAAGAAATGTGACATTTTTGGAATGATCGGAAACGCTTCACTGAAGTGTTTCCGATCATTCCAAAAATGTCGCATTTCTTTTGTTCGTCAGTATAGAATCGGGGATACTATATAACTAACATAGAGTCCCTGATAGAATACACATGCTGCATTCTAGGTAATGAGGAACCATGTAATACCTTGCGTAAAAAGCGTACGCGATATTTGCTGAATTATTTCTTAAGGTCACATTCCGTATTTTCTAGTGTTATGTCAGTTCACTGTAACATTCGTGTATATTTTCTTGCGCTAGCCAGGCTTGTAAATCTGCCATACTACCTTCTCGCACGTGCGACTGCAAAATTTAACGGCACTGACGCGCAACGTAATCTTTACGTTTTCTTTCTGTATATGTTTTTTTTTTTTAATTTATAAAAAAAAAAAGGTGATTTTTTTTTTCAACAGCAAGCATGTGTAAGTAAAGCAATGGAACAGTAAAAACGCGTTCGGCGCAATTTGTACTGGACTTTTTGTATCGCGTGGAATGTGACGAGTGATTATTGCGCTGGATTGTGACGCGGCGCAGATTAAGCTGTCAGCGTGTGATTGTTTCCCGTGATTGTCTACATCTCACTGTAAAGCATGATTTACCTCCCCTTCTCTTGGTCACCCTTTGGCCTGGGTCTACGTTACCAGCAGAAAAAAGCGACAACATAGAAATATTATTTTTTAAAGTTTGGTGGTCAGTGAATTTGGATCTTACAGCTGAAAGGCGTAAGGTCCAGAGTCACAAAGCAGCACACAACATTAACTCATTTGCTGCCAGTGAACGCAGATTGCGTTTTTGAAATCATTGTAAACTCAATATCAAAGGTCTCAGCCGTCCAAATTTTAAGACATGGACACAGACCGGTCTTGGCAAGAGGCATAGATCCTCATGAGCCCCCGCGATCGCGGGGGCTCATGAGGATCTATGTCTCTTGCAGCTAAATCGTGTCTCTATCAGCAGTGAATGGGGTTAATAGGTAAACGACTCTTCTAGCTCTAGATACTACACCAAAGCCAGGAATTCAGACGTTCTTACCACCGCCCTTCTGTGCCGAAAACGAAAACAAGCCTTGCTCACACGAAAAAAAAGGAACGCAATTAAAAGCAACGAATGCGAACACGGATCCACTTTCACGCCTTTTTCACTCTACCCGCTAACAACAGCCAGCGATTACCATGACAGCTCAACGCCAAAAACAACAAAACCAGCGACAAGAGAACAAATAGCAACAACAGCAACAACATCATGTCAGCGGCATTTCAGTCACAGGGCGAGTGGCACAGCCTCACGAAAGCTCTAGTCACTGTTGAGCGACTATGGATATGAAAAGAATGATGAATAGTTACTTTTGTTTTTTACCTCTTACACAAGAGGGTGCCAATCAGAGTGCAAAGCAATGCTACACACTGCCGGGTTGTCAGTCTCATCAGCGGTAGCGAATCGAGGGAGAAAACCAGTGAGGCGGTACTACAAGGATCTTCAAGCACACGACAACATGTGCTGAACACGAAGTGAAGAGCCTTCACTGGCATTCTCTGCATTGTAACACTGCTGCCTTACTTTAAGGGGAATCGTTTTTCTGCGGAGTCCACTTAGACGCCAGGGGTGGATCAGTTATCTCCCGGGGGAGGGGGTTCCAACATTTTGTTTGGGACCTGCAACTTCCTTCCCAGTAGCCCAAAACTCAAAAAGCGTGGAGGGGGCGGGGGCGGAGCACCTTGCTTAGTGCCACAGGACTAAGCTCATACATGCAACTGACCCTAGAAACTTTTTTTGTTTTGTTTTTTTTGTTACACATCTGTCCTGTTTAAAGACAGTAAAAGACGGTAAGTTCGTTTTTGTGTAGAAAGCGAAATTGTCGTTATAAAAGAATGAAAATCTTGCTTATAAAAAGCGTTGGACTTACTGTCTTTTGTCGTCACGGGGCAGACTTTCTTTTTCATATTTTCAGACGACAACTCACTTAACCCATTTAACCCCCAAAGAGGTGTCACCTAACGACTATGTACCAGCTGCAGAAGGTAGATGGACCATGATAATTCAAGGATAGCGCCAGATTAGCTTGGCGCCTTATGGCGCCAAGCTAATCTGGCGCTATCCTTGAATTATGAAGGTCGACCGATCTCCTGCTGCAGCGTGTAGGGGCTAAACGTGTTCCGAAGTATGTGCATATGTTTGCTGGCGGTGTGAAAAAGACATTTGCTTGCTGGTCTGTGATTTTGGACCTTACGGCTTTTGAAGCTGGCTGAACGCCAAGCGCTCAAAACTAATTTTACTCTTCATTGGAGCGGCTAGTTTAAGAGCCTATTATGTTACGCATAACGCTGTGGGATTGAATTTTGGGCTATAAGCAATGGAAAAAAATATGTTTCTGTTCCAACCCATTGAAAAATGTTTATGAAAATTTTCTTACCCCGACACTGCGCAACCTGCCGACAAACTTTACGTTTTTATTTGTGTGTCTGTATTAAGTAAAAGGATAAATAAATACAAAGTGAATGAGCGAGAGAGAGAGAGAGAGAGAGAGAGAGAGAGAGAGAGAGAGAGAGAGAGAGAGAGAGAGAGAGAGAGAGAGAGAGAGAGAGAGAGAGAGAGAGAGAGAGAGATAATGATGATGATGAAACTTTATTTTTCAACGGTAAAAAGTTTTGACACAAAACAAATCGTCATTTTACAAACTTGCCGTTGCTAACATCTACAGGATAAATAAAAAATAATTAAAAAAAATAAATAAATAAAAAAGGGAAACTATAAAAATATATATTTACATATGTGTTCGGGTACACCCGGCTCTCATAACCCATCTGATGTAATTGTGTTGGTTGCATCACGACTTTGTTTGCAAAAGCCAGTGGTGTGTGATATTATTCAGTGGTTTTTCCTTCAATGTAAGGTCTCGCAAGGTATTGCTATCATTGATGCCTGCGTTAGTCCAACCCCTCCGGCTTACTTCTAGACTACTCGGTATTCAGCGTCTATTCAGGGGACGCAACCGCGTCGGCCGCCTCGTGGCTTTGTTCTAGCATCCGGTGCCTACAATGGCGATGATAGCTTGTGTTTGTGATGAGGCATTCTAAGTTGAATATCTCCTCAATGCCTGTACCGATTGTTTTAAACCAAGATCCATAAGATTCAGCATAATAGTCTCTTTCATTTTGTAATCTATTTCTAGTCCAATCGATTTTGGGTTAAACTTTATTTTGGGAGTTTGCACCTTTTACACCGACCAGACCCCTGGAGAAAAGTACTTTAAAAATTCATAATTAATTCTAGACGTCTTTAATCGAATTAATGCGCAATACTAGTGAAACTACATTTGCGGTTTTTTCGTTAGTATCAAACCGCAAGTTTCTAGGTCCAGTAGTATCAGAGCTATGGTCAGAGAACCAATCTCAAACTAACACAAATTTTAGCATTTCCGCTCCAACAGCCGCACAGAGTTCTGGAAGCAAGCGAGTGGTGCTTTCTTTGCGGCCCGCGCCTGCCGTATATAAAGCCCCTTCCGTAGCGCGCTTGCGGGGGGAGACAGCGCAGCTGAAGAGAGCGGACCATAGGACAGAGCTCCAGTGTGCAGCCAAGCGTGATACGGACTGAGTAGTGTTCAGTACTCGGAGAAAAAAAAAAAAAAAAAAAGTGATAGAAATCGGGGACGGAGCTGTTGGTAGCATCCGTCACCAACTAGTTTTACATAGAACAGTTGTGTGAAAACCAAGGATAGATAGGGCGTGGTAGGACAGAATAGGCTTCAGGGATCAGTAGCCCGTTAGGGCGGCGATCCTTGGCCTGGCCGCAGAATAAGATAGAATAGACTAGGACGGCCACATTACTCCCCCCATCAGGACCGGATCGCACCGACGAATGGTTCAAATGGCAGGTAAGGGCCGTACTTGTAACCCTAGTTAGCTAATTAGTTTATTATCAACAGCTAAGTAAATCATTAGGACGACCAGATTACAAGTCTTCGCCAGCACGTTTTTGAAAGTACGATCATATTTGAATCTTCGCTTGGCTTGAGCCGTCGCCCGGCCCGAGCCTTCGCTTGGTCTTGAACTTCGCTTAGTTTGGGACTTTGCTTGGCCCAATCCCGAGTCGGAGTCTAGCAGAAGTAGAGCCTAAGTGGGGACATATGTTTGGACGGGCGAGGGTTGTGAGCTTGAGGTAGAAGCAAAAAGAAATTAGCTTAGCCACGGTAGGCCAGACAAAGGGACTGGCCGGAGCCGAAAATCGGTACAAAGGTAAAATGGCCGCCAGAGAGGGCCATTCAAATTCAAATCTGAGAGGCAGCCAAGATGGCCGACCTCCAAACAAAGACCAGCTAGGCGGGAAGAACCTGCCTAGCGATAATGACCAAACACTTATCGAACCCCTCATCACCCGCCTGGCGGCTGCACGGGAGAAGAACAACAAAGACGGGGGACAAAGCGACCCCGCACAGATAGAAAGAGGCAATACAGCCGAAGAGTCAAACAGGGTAGAATACTCGGGAATTAATGATACCGGTAACCACCCCAACAACCAGGGGATCGGACTCCCCAATGAGAACTGCGAAGCACCCGACTCGGACTCAGAGGCCGAAATAGAAATAACCCCCGCGCAACAGTTCAAAACGGTACAACGCCGAAACCGCCAAAAACCGAGGGAGAAAACATGGTTTTCCTTCCCAATAACGATTACGCCTGAGAACGGGTCGGCGGAACTTTTTCAACAAAGCATCAAGGACCTGCACGAAGCACTCGCGGTCGCGTTCGGGCCGCCGTCGGACACAAAGAGAATTCCATACGGCAGACGAATTTTGATTGCCTGCTTCTCATCATCATCATCATCATCATCAGTCCCTTGCCCGAACTGGGCGTTGGGGGGACTGAAAGGCAGCAGCAACAGACAGTGCTCTCCACTGAGTTCTATTTTGGGCGGTGGCAAGCAAGTCTGGCATCTCGAGTTCGGTCCATTCTTTTATGTTTGCGACCCAACTCTTTCTCTGACGACCTCGCCGACGACTTCCTTCGAGAGTGCCTTGGAGGATAGTCTTGGACAAGGTGTTGTGTCGGGTCACGTGGCCAAACCAAGCAAACTTGCGCCGTTTCACGGTTGCCAGAAGGGGTTCATGTGGGCCCACCAGGGAAGTGACGATGCTCCGTACATATTCGTTGGTCTTGTGCTCGCGGTACGAGATGCGGAGCAACTTCCTCAGGCACTTGTTCTCAAAGGCCCGGATTTTCTTTTCTGAGTCTGCAAGCAGTGTCCAAGTCTCACAGCCGTAGAGTAGAATAGACACTACGAGGGACTGGTAAAGCCTGTACTTGATGGTGAAGCTGATGGAGTTACTTCGCCATATCCTGTCCAGCCTGGCCATTGCGGATGTTGCTGTACCTATCCTGATACGGATCTCTGCTATGCAACTACCGTCTTTGGACAGGGTGGCTCCCAAGTACCTGAAGCTATTGACCTCTTCTAGCTTCTGGCCGTTCATGTGAATGTTGCTGCTGCTGTCGCTTGTGGTGTTGATCATCACTTTGCTTTTATCCGTACTGATCTCCATGCCATAAGACCCTGCGCTACTTGAAAGTTTGTCTGTCAGGTTTTGGAGCTCAAAGGAACTTTGCTTCTCAAAGGAACAGCAAACAAGGGCCCTACTGACAACACTCGTAGGGAAGATAAAGGTAAAGTGTACCATCCCAAACGCACCAAGAGACAAAAACAAAGAAGTCAAGGCACTCGGGGTGGTGAAGCCTGTCTCTCCCGAAGAAGATATCAAATTTATCGAGGAGAGCATTAGACAGTGCCACCCGAGAGCCAAGGTACTAAAACGACTCACCCTTAGAGACGGCCAAATAAGCCGGGCCATACTGATTGAGTTCCCTGGGGAAGCCCTCCCCAGAGTGGTCAAAATAGGAGGTGAAATCTTCCACACCGAAAGGTATAATGGGGAAGCACTCATGTGCAAAAACTGTCAAAGATTTGGACACCCCACCAAAGCCTGCACAGCACAGCCAAGATGTGCGAAATGTAGCCAAAACCACAAAACCAACGAATGCGAGATCACAGATATAAAAAAGTACAAGTGCCCTAATTGTTCAAGTGACGGCCATTCCGCACACTACGGCGGTTGCGGTCTCAAAAGAGATCACAACAGAGCAGCCCGAGCTGCGAACCTAGGGAAAACACCCTACTGGGAAGCCCTCATGAGCTTTCGGACCAAATCAAACGGCCCCAAACACCCACGCCAAACCGAGAAACAAACTGAACCGGCACCCCGACCCGCAAACTCAGAAACTCCTCCCACAAACAAAACCGGGACCAAACACCCGCAAGAGACAACAATAACACATTCCCCACAGAGAGCAGCCGGAGGGCAACTCCACTCCCCACAGAGGCAACTCTCACCTAACCATAGGCAAACAAATCGCCCGGTCACACCGAACCACCAACCAATCAACACACAAAGGTTAAGACACTCCCCTGGAAACATGGAAAGAGAGATCCCACCCGGGCAGATCGACGAACGGGCTAGAAAAGAGGTGGCTGCCGCCCTCCCTACCGACTTCCAATGGACCAGCCTGTCCCCCGTGTACCGGCAGTTCGAGGACGAAGGGAGGGCGCGCCCCGACGGCCCGCCGATCAGCCAGGATAGAATCTTTCTACACCAGTATATCATCTCTATGACTGCCTGGGGGAATATGGTCACCGCAGGCATGAGAAGATCTGGTGACATGAAATCGCTAGTCCAGTTCATGGGAATGTTCTCCAGCCTCATGCAAAACATACAATTCTAAAGCTTTCGCAGGCCTCCGCATCCTTCAATGGAACTGCAGGTTCCTCTATTCAAAACTAGACGAATTCAGAAACTGGTTAACCCCCAACCCCCCGGAAATCCTCGCCCTCCAGGAGACGGGTTTCCGGGATAAACCCCCCCCAAATAAAGGGGTACAAATACCCACCCATTTATAAAAGTAGGGTAAATAAAAGAGGAGGAGGCGTAGCCATCTACACCAAAACAGAATTAGCAATCACGGAAATCACCCACACGCTAAACCCACAAATAGAGGCCATAATAGGTGAAATAACCACAACATCAAATCGTAAACTAAAAATAGTAAACACCTACATCCCCAACGAAAGGGCCTATAGCCAAATACCAGTAGAAGATCTCAAAGAACTACTACTAGCAGGGGACATAGTGGTCGGAGACTTTAACGCAAAAAGCCCCCAGTGGGACGAAAACCAAATAACCTCAGACACAGCGGGTAAAAAACTTGAGCAAGCCATAAATGAAACCCAAAGGTGTATACTCAATACCGGGGAACCCACCCACATGTTCGCCCAAGGTAACGCAGACACCATGAACGCACTAGACATAGCGGTAGCCGCCAACACCATCGCTGTTAAGGCACAATGGCAAGTGAATAACGACAACTTAGGGAGCGACCACTTCCCCACCCTGATAACTATTAATGATAGGGACGAACCCCCACCAATACACCACCCCGGAGCCCCACAAAAAATTAATACCTCACGAACAGACTGGGAAACGTATCACGAATTAACGAGATTCTCCCCAAACTGGGACGACAAACACAACATAGACGATAAAACGGCCCACATCACAGACCACATTATCAGATCAATCAAGGAGTGCACCCCCGCCGGATCGGATAATGGGAGACCAGGGAAATCCTGGTGGAATAAGGCCTGTGATCGAGAAGTAAAAAGTAGGAAAAGAAAGCTCCAAATCTGGAAAAAACACAAAACGCCCGAAAATAGAATAGAATACAAACGTGCCAAAGCCATAGCAGACCGAACGGTAAAAGAAGCCAAAAAAGAAGACTGGTATGCCTTCACAGAATCAATTAACATCAAACACTAAGGACTTAAAGAAAAGCATCTGGGATATAAAATCATCAAAGCCCATTCAACAATGGCGCCCAAGAACTGCTAAGAAGCCTGCATCGCCATCTCTAAAAATAGAAAACAGAGTGTATGCCACCGATCAAGACAAAGCTGACTTACTAGCCCACACATTTAGCCAAGCTAGCTCAAATGACAACTTAACCCCGGAATTCCGGGACCTCAAACCCCACTTAAGTACATGCTTTGAACAACCAACACAAATAAATAACTACGAGCTAGACAACGAAATAACACTCCTAGAACTAACACAAGCCCTAAGAACCACCGGAAAGGGCAAAGCGCCAGGCATAGACCTAATCACATACGAGATGATTCAAAGAAGCCACCCCTCCATGAAAATAGCTATAACCGCCCTCTTTAACGACATCTACTCCAAAGGGATATTCCCCACACAATGGAAAAACGCAGTAGTCGTCCCCCTCCCTAAACCAGGAAAACCAACACACCAACCAAATAGCTACAGACCCATAGCGCTAACATCACAACTAGGCAAAATGCTAGAAAAAATACTCAAGTACCGACTCATGTCATACTGCGAAAAACACCACATCTTACCCCCCCCAACAAAGCGGATTCAGGAAAAAACGCAGCACACTCGACCACCTAACTACTCTACAACAAGAGATACTAAACACTCATAAAGAGAGAGGTACTGAACTCGTCGGAATTTTTCTGGATATAGAAAAAGCGTACGACATGGTATGGCACGATAAACTACTTAGCAGACTGGGTGATCTAGGAATATCTAACAAAATGTACAACTTTGTGAAATCCTTCCTGGCCGGCAGACGAATAACAGTCAAAGTAGGTAAGGCGCTATCAAGGGAATACACCCTAGAAAACGGAGTCCCACAAGGTTCAGTGCTCAGCCCCCTCCTGTTCACACTCCTACTCACAGGCCTCCACCACGTTGTCAGGCACAATAAAATAATGCAATTCGCAGACGACACCTCGCTAATAGGAAAAATTAAGAGCAGACAAAGAAATTTCAATTGGGAATTAGTAGGCTTCCAAGAATTCCAGCAAGACCTGACAAGAATAGAAAATTGGTTAGTAAGAGCAGGCCTTAAAATTTCCCCCGACAAAACCCAAGCAATCATCTTCAGGACCCACCAAAGCCAAAAATACCAAATAAGAGCCCCCATCCCTAAACTACATATTGGTAAAGTAGACATAGAATATCGTAAAAACATCAAGTTCCTAGGAGTTACATTCACAAGTAACAACAACTGGTCACCATATATAGATCAAATATGCCAGTCGGCCAGGAAAGGAATTAACCTAATGCGCAAAGTAAGCGGAGCAGACTGGGGCACCGACCCCAAATCACTACTAAACCTCTACCACGCATTCGTAATGTCCAGGCTACTATACGCAGCCCCACTACTCACTAACTTAAACAAAACTCAAACCAAAAAACTCCTGTCAGTACAAGCAGATGCTTTGAAGGTTGTCCTGGGGGTCCCCAGGCACACCCCCAACCTGCTTGTGCTGGCAGAGTGTGGCCAGAAACCCATAACGCTCACAATAATGGAAAGAGCTGCCAATCTGTACTATAAAACAATAAGCATGTCAGAGGACCACCCGGCCAAACTCACACTCACCTCCAGCCACAAACCCATAAATCAACCCACCCAAACGCCGCAAATAAAAGCAGCAGTCCAAGAGATCGAGGACACCATAAAACTCAAACTACCAAATAGAACCCCTAACCACCAAATAACAGTCCCACCATGGAAACTCCCACAAATAGAGGTAGACCTGGACCTTACTAAATACCAGAAAACAACAGACGGGCCCAAAATGAAGATGGAATTCGATATCAAAAGAACTACTACATACAAAAACTACACAATCATCTACACAGACGGGTCCCATGACCCAACCACCCACGCAACCGGACTAGGTATCCACGTTCCCAACAAATCGGATCGGGCTATCAAACTACCGGACCATACTGCAGTTTTCACAGCAGAGCTCACGGCCATCTTGGGAGCCATCAAAGTAATAAAAGCCGACCTCCAGAGAGCCAAGCACGTGCTCATAGTGACGGACTCCCTTTCGGCAATACAAGCGATTCAGAACCTAGACTCGTTCAGGGAAGATCTAACATACCTGGTCAGACTAAGAGCAGCCGAACTATCAGAACGAGGCCAAACAGTTAAAATCATGTGGGTCCCGTCCCATGTGGGAATCCTAGGCAACGAACGAGCAGACGGAATAGCGAAGAAAGGCCTCGACCAAGAATCGACCTTCTTCAACCTACCCCTCTCAGCCAACGAAAGGTCAAGAGCACTCCGACCCGCCTTTCAAAACCTCTGGGAACAAGAATTCCATCAGACCAAAAGGGGAAGACGAAAAAATCTAACGAGGGTACTTAACAACACACCCATCCTCTTTTCAGGCACAAGGAGAGATCAGTCACGGCTAACAAGAGTCCGATTGGGGGGCGAAAGATACCTAGTCCTCCCAACCCAAATAATGTGCACATGCGGACTCATTCTTACCACAGAACACATACTGCTAGACTGCCCAAACATAGAAGAAACCAGAACCACAATAGCAGATAAACTCAACACACCCCTCACCCTAGAAGGCCTCATAAACCCCGACGCAACAACATGGTGCACTACTACCAAACACACAATTCGCCTACTCAACAAACACCCCTAGTTAAGTACATATAACCAAACATAGAAGATGAACAGAAACACTTATAGGGGGTTAGTAAAAACCAACCCCCCCCCCCCCCTCAAACAAAAAGGACAACAGCTGGCGAAAATAAAAAGTAAAATAATAATAATTAAACAAAAAAAGACTGACTACCAAAAGGAGGAAAAGGAACCTACACCACCGGCCAGGAAGACGGGAATCCGGACCCCCACGGGAACTCAGGCTCTTACCGCAACGAACCGGCCTTGTGTAGTGCGGACAGCCATGATGAGAGGCCGAACGAAAAAGCGATGCGCGAACATCAGCGACAAACAGGCAAAATATAGACCCCATCCCCCCACCATCCCCGCCCCCCCCCCCTCCCCTGGACGAAATCAGCGAGAGCTGGAAGTTTCTATCCATTTAAAATAGCATAGCAAATGCGGCCACATACCCACTACGGAGAACGTACTATTAGACTGCCAAAATATAGAAGAAACCAGAGCCACAATAGCAGAAAGACTGAACACGCCCCTCACGTTAGAAGGCCTCATAAACCCTGACCCTACAACATGGTCCACCACCACCAAACTCACAATACACCTGCTCAACGAGCACCCCCTAGTTAAGTACATATAAACGAACAAGGAAGGAGAGAGAAGGCAGACAACACCACCGACCCAGCGAGACCGGGACCCGGACACCCACTGGAGCACGGGCTCTCCCCAACGACCCAAACGCCCAAGGCGCGGACAGGCATGATGAAGAATAGAATAAAGCGATGCGCGTACATCAGCAACAGTCAAAATAAACCCCCTCCCCCCCCCCCCCATCCCCCGTCCCACCCCCCCTGGACGAAATCAGCGAAAGCTGGAAGTCCCGATCCCTTTCTAAAATAGCATAGCATAGCATAGCGCGCTTGCGGTCAGTACCACTCAGCCGTTACTTTGCCACAGACCACTCGCGCCGCTACGACGATACAACTAGGAAGAACTACAATGTCGACTCCCTCTTAGCTCTGTAAGTAGCTCATGTATTGAATTTTTGGTCTTGAACTTTGTTGATTGAGGAACTTTGATGCCTGATGTATATAGGTGCTTTGATGTATGTTTTGCCCTAGAGTTAGGAGTAAGTTGCTGGAGATGTAATTGTTGAGAGTGCCTTCACGGCAACTTTGTAGCCATTTTTGGCAGCTGGAACTTTGTGTAACTTTGTTGCGATAGTGGATTTCACTCATTCTAGTTTTGTCGCTTCTCGTACTGTAGCATTTGTCTTCCGATGGAGATCGGAATTTTGTGACAGAATTATTTTGGGGCAAAACAGCATAAAGGTAATGTGTACTCTGATTCAATGCTTCTGCCTTTGGATAGCTTTGGGTTTTCTTGTACAATGAGATTGATTACCATTTGCTCCAGTGATGCTAAATTATTTTGGCATCGTTGTAGGAAATGTTGAGACATTGCCTCGTCTGACAGAGATTGTTTTGGCTAGGCTATCCTCCTCACATTGCTTTGTATGATTATACTATAGTGTTAACTCGATTGTGTAGGATTGATCATGTAGGCTTTCATGTCCCTCCTATTTTCCTCACGGCTTTGACATGCATAGCGGCTTTTACCCGAATAGTGCGTACCGCCGGCATGGGCTGGGATGCTGTTAGCGTGACGTCACACTTACATTTAGTATGCGCAGCCATTTTGTTTCTGCTTGGCGTCTGCTTCCGGTTGGCTTGTTTACATTTGGAAGTCAACCCCCCCCCCCCCCTCTTCCTTTTAATTGTATTTTTTTATCGGCAGGACCTACCCCTGCTCTAAATAAGTTACCCTTTTACATTCTTTGGCGTTTAGTGAGAGGAATGGATACCTTATAAATTTTACCTTTACACTGACACTGTTGACATCGTTGATAAGGGGAGCAGTTTCCCACTCATTTTGCCCTAGGCCTGTGGAAGCGGCTTTTTGACTTGAGGACATTCTATAAGTACTTAGATTCTTTTATAGGCCAACCAACAGCAATGCCAAATAGAGGCAATTATATTATGTTGTATGAACTTTTTGTCATGCTTATGGCATGCCTATGCTCTTCCTCCTTTCTGCCCCCTCCACTGTTCGTGCTGGTCTGTGACTGCATTTGGCGACCTAGAGTTGTCGGTCCAGAATCGCAGATTGACACGTTAACTTGACAATTGCTGAGTTACATCACTGTTGTGCTGGTCTGTGATTTTGCATCGTTCGGCCTAGAGTCGTTCGGTTCGGAATCGCAGATGAACACATGAGCTTGCCCACCAGACTAGTAACTTTGACATTGTACTGATCTGCAATTCGGCATCTTGCGGCCTGGTGTCGTGGGGTCCGGAATTGCAGATGAGTGTACTCCGACCACTAGGTCCAGTGAGAACTTTGTGGTGCTGGTCTGTGATTTTGCATCGTTCGGCCTAGAGTCGTGTGGTCCGGGATCGCAGATCAACACTGTAATTCTGTGGGCCAGTAAATTATTATGGTGCATAAGATCCCCCTTTTCTTTTGTTTTGTGAGGATGTTTTCATATTCTTTCGCTCTCTACACATGCACCTAGTTTTACATATGCATTCTGCCTCCCTGTTTTACACTAATTTAGACCCAGGCTGTTTGTGTTGTCATTATTGGTGGATGTATGTGAGTGAGTTGCGCTAGTGTGTATGAGCGTGTGGATGCCACTCCATACCCCTCTGTACCCAAGGTTGCCTGAGAGGGTAACTGAGCTGGTATATATAGCGTATGTATGAGAGTGTTGTCACTGTGTATGACTGTGTGTGGGGAATGAATGCTAATAAATCTTTAGATGATATGCCTGTCTGCGGTGCCCAGTATTAGGTTTCTTATTATATCCTCGTTTTATTTTGCTCTCTGAATTAGTATTGATATTCGATTTATTGTTGACTCAAAGTTTGGCTGGTTGCGCATACAGTAGAATAGTTCATTAATTATTTTGATTTTTTTTTTTTGCGTTGATTTATATTTTAAGATTTTCTTTTGTGTTGATTTGTTGATTTATTTGATTTTGATACTTCACATGATGACATGCTAGGGTTATGTAAAAGTTATTTGACTTTGACATTTAAGATGATGTTGCTTGGTATAGATAGTTAGACTGCTGATATAATGCCATGGTTGATTCTAGACATTCTTTAATGTTAGATATGGGAGTTATGATTTCTAATGTTGCGCCATTGTTTCATTTGTAGGCGCTGTTTCTTCAGTTTCTTCAGTTTCCTACACCTAAATAAAGACATGTCACAGCGACCCCTGTCTTCGACGTTGTTGCCTCCCTCATTTCTCGACCTGATCCTGATCTTCTAACCCGGTTACACATACAAAACCCAATAGCATCATTATATACAGAAAAAATAATAACCCTCATCACACACACATGCACACACGCACGCTCGCCGCTCACACATACACCCACACGCACAAACAAATACGAGCACACACATGCGCGCACACATATAAAAACCATCTGTATGAAATACATGAAGTACAGGAAATATTACAGTACCTGAGAATAGTACTAAGTTTGACTCAGGTAATCAAAAAGTTTTGTTTTAAAACTTCCTGGTGAGGTAATAGTTTTCAAATGTGCAGCGATAGAATTCCAAGCAAACGGACCAGAGAATGACATACTAGTTTTAAAAAGGTCGATTCTTGGCAGTGGTAGGGGTAAGGTATTGTTTCTTGAGGTCCGTTCGCGTTCTTGGTGAGATATAAATTTAGTGATTAGATACTGGGGTGTCATATTATTCAGTATCTTATGCATAAAGACGCATTTCTTTAATGTAAGTTGCTGACGCAGACCGAGTATGTTTAAATGTCTAAATTTGTCTGTGGTAGGGATGGGGCGTCTATCTATCATTTTTACAGCTCTTTTGTATATGGAGTTTAACCTCTTCATGTGGACATCACTGCAGCCGTCCCACACTGTGGAGACATAATCAACGTGGGACTTTATATGAGCATGAAAAAGAAAAAACAATTTACGGGTATTTGTATCCGTTACATGTCTAAGCTGGGACAATAAAAAAAAAGTGTTTTTAGCAATGGTCTTACAAACAGCATTTATATGGGTCTCCCAGCACAGTTGTTCATCAACATGTATTCCTAAGAATTTACGCTCAGTGACTTGTTCAACAGGTTCAGCGATTAATTGTAATTGTAATGGCTGTAGTCGGCGTTGATGTTTTTGCCGCGTGGCGATTAAGATACTTTTTGTTTTTGCTGGGTGAAGAACCAAATGGTTCTGTCTACACCAGTCAGATACCTCATTGAGACTGCATTGTAAACTATGGCTAATGTCCGTCGTTTTTTTTTACCAGAAACATGAAGACTCGTATCACGAGAGAGAGAGAGAGAGAGAGAGAGAGAGAGAGAGAGAGAGAGAGAGAGAGAGAGAGAGAGAGAGAGAGAGAGAGAGAGAGATACAGACAGACAGACAGACCGACAAACGAACAAACAAACAAATAACCAAAGCAAATAAATAGCAGACAACAGCTGCAGCGACAACAAAGACACCAATACCACCACCAACGACAACAACAGCAACGACGACGAAAACAACAATAACAATAACAACCAAACTAACAAACTGACCATTGGTCTGATTCTGTATGGAGGAGAGGCCTTGTATCTCTTCTCTATCTTGTACTCGACGCCGCTGGGACAATTGCCACCCCTCTGTCTGACGGGTAGCAGACACTTCCCCTCCACGCTGGACCGCCCACTGTCATACGGGTAGCACGCCTCTGTCACTACCCTACAAATGGTCACAAAATGAACGTATGAATTAATTAACCCATTTCGTCCTAACGCACTACAGCAGGAGATGGACTGACCATGATAATTCAAGTGTAGTGCCCAGATTAGCTTGGCGCCTGATGGCGCCGAGCTAATCTGGCACTACACTTGAATTATCATGGTCGATCCATCTCCCACAACTGAGACATGGTTGTTCGGTGACGGTTTCAAAATTTGGAAAATGCGGCTATTGGCTTAAATGATTTACATTTTTCAATCGCAAATATATAACACAGCTAAACCCTTCACTGCCAAGAAAAACTGAACAGGACCCAGCCGGAAGAGACATAGATACTCATGGGACACGGCAAATACGGGGACTCATGAGGATCTATGTCTCTTGCTGACACCACTGGACTTCTCTGACTTGAGACAAGTTGAATTCCTGCAGAATGTAGACTTCACGTGATCGATACTGGTCTCTGAGTGTGGGCTTTATTCACGACATTGGCTAATGCCCAAACTCAAAGACAGGTACCAATCACAAGATGCCTTTAACCTTTTGGCTGTCGATTTCGTGCTTGGTCGAGGTGAATCCTGCAGGAATCACCTCGACCGAACACGCTACCGACAGTCAAAGGGTTAAAATTCGTAAAGTCCCAAATAATAGATTATAACACATATAACTGTATCCTGTACGTTTAAAATATAAAAAAGAAGTATTTATGCACTGGGCAGATGAGTGACTTCGCTCAGAAGATGCTTGTGCATCTAGCCCAAGGTTCTGGGACATTTTCTTGATTCCAGACCTCCAGTCTGATGCCGAAAGACCCACTTTAACCCCTTGTAAACAGTACCGGAGGCGGCATGCACAAGGGGGTGAACCCCTTCACTGTCAGTTGACGTAAAATTATGACGTTAACCCCTTCAATTTCATTTGACGCAAGTATTCACCGTCAAATGATGCCATTGATCCAAGATACACGGATATGAATATTGTCAGCAAGAGGCTAAGAACCTCTTGAGCCCCCGCATTTGCGGGGGCCCATGAGGTTCTTTACCTCTTGCATGAGATTTTTTGCCTCTTGCGTGAGGCCGAGGTTCTTTACCTCTTGCGTGAGGTTCTTTGCCTATGGTAACGATTGCCGGGGCTTATACAGTAGTTTTCAAATGTTCCATACATTGTGTTTTTTTTTTTATTGTTGAAAGCGGTTTGGAAGAAGGATATTGCCAATTTCTTAATCTTGTTATCAGGTCACATTGTGCGGCAAGAGTAACTGAAATGACAACGGTAATCGGTTAGAATGACTGCCAGTCAAACATATACTGATGGTCAAAACTTAAGTGCCACCTTTTATCGTAGACGCACCGACAACACCACACAAATAATGTAACAATACTTGGAGTCAGTACTTTGCTAATTTATTCAGTAACAATTTCATTTAAGTTTTGAGGAAATCAAGCAATTGTAACAACAGCAGTACGTTAGAATGTTTATCCATCCCCCCCCCCCTCCCCCTTTTGAAAAGTCACACAAAACTGGTCCAGTCAGTAGCGAGTGTACCCACCGTTTGCAGCCATGCATTTAATGCAGCGTTGACGCATGAAGTTCACCAGGGTTTGGAGAACATGTTGTGGGATCGCTTCCCACTCCTGATGCAGGAACTGAGTCAGCTGTAGGACGCCTTGAGGTAAGGGGTGGTTGCTGACTACACGTTGCCCCAGGACGTCTCAGCGGTGCTCGATGGGAGCCAGATCAGGTGAACGAGCTGGCCACTCCATCCTCGTGATGCCTCATTGCTCAAGGTACTCATCCACCACACGGGCGCGATGAGGTCGAGCGTTGTCGTCCTGCAGAACAGCTTTGTCGCCTATGGCTTGGAGAGCTGGCTGGAGGAAGGGGTGCACAATCTCGTCCCGATAGCGCAGTCCAGCCAGGGTGCCTCAAATGACGTGGAGAGGGGTCCTGCCCTCGCTGCTGAAGCCTGCCCAGACCATGACTGAGCCTCCTCTGTAGCGATCCATCTCTTGGACGCATCCATCCGTGAATCGCTCGCCCTGGCGTCTCCAGACCCTCATCCTGCCGTCGTTGAAGGACACAATGAACCGTGACTCATCAGTAAACAGAACCTGAGTCCACTGGAGTCTGTTCCAACTCATATGTTGACAACACCAGGCAACCCGGGCTCTGCGATGAGCTGTAGTGAGGGGTATTCTCATTGCTGCTCTGCATGAAGCCAGGCCAATTTCGCGCAGACGTCGGTAGACTGTGCTTCTGCTGACGTTAACGTTTGCAGCTTGCATCAGTTGATGTCGCAGAGTGGTTGACGTGACAGTTCGGTCGCGCAGAGCCGCCACACAGAGGTATCTATCCTCCCTTCTGCTGGTGCAGCGCCGGCGTCCTGAGCAGGGTCGTCGTTCTGCCCTTCCAGTTTCTTGGAATCGTGTCAGCAGCCTCTAGATCACTGAATGGGACACGCCAAGACGTCTCCCAACTTCTCGTCCGGAAATTCCATCCTGCAACCATGATAGCGCTCGGCCTTGATCTACTGGCGTTAGGCTTCGTTGTGGTGGCATGGTTAGGAAAGTGACAATTATGTCCCTACTGCACCGGTATTTGTAGCGAAACAGAAGTGCTCAGTGTTCACGACTGACCCCTTTAGCAGGCGCATCACGACTTTACCGAGTTTTTCCACCTGCCTGCCTTTGGTACGCTTGCCAATATCGCACAGTTTTTCACAAAAAAACTGACGATGTTTCAAGTGCATTTGACACTTTCGTAAAAAATGATGAATTGTTGTCTATTGTTCCCTGTACAGTGGACTGTCCAAGGTCAACTTTTAACCCGTTTGGATCGAAAGAACATTGTATTTTATTAGCGTACTTGCGACGATAAACAATGACACAAAAAAGTGGGGTGGCCCTTAAGTCTTGACAATTAGTATATACCCGGGAGTCATTTTTTTCTACACCGTTTAGATTAACGACCTCAGGTAATTCCCCTTTAAACATTCCCTAGTAGCAAAGGGTCTTCGGTCTCACTACGGCCGCAGTGGGCCTACTTAGGCCGTCGTGGGCCCGAGAACCTTTGTTTATAGGGTTCAGTCACTTGGTGACTGTTTTCAGTGCAGCTGAGTGGCGGCTACACGCACAGTACAGGGAAGTGAACGTGGGTTTGTTTCTCTACCCCATACGTACCCGAACTTTCGCAGGAAGAACCAGGCTCTGTCGACGTGACCTCCTGTGCACCCGTCTTGGTCGTCTGTGTCACAGCTCAGCATGTGCTGGGCAGACAACTCGTCCGTGATCGCACCATCAGACTCGATGGACAGACGGTCAGACGCCACAGCTACGAAGGAAGCAGAAAAAAGCGACAGTACTAATTTGAGAAATTGTACGAAAAGAAAATGAAAGCAAAAGAAAAAAGCGCCTATGCTTATGATGTGCTGGTTTGTGATTTTGGACCTTACGGCTTTCCCGTAAGGTCCAAAATCGCTTAGTTAGTTATTTGGGTTTAACGCCGAGCAGGCAACTAAGGCCATCTCACGGCGGGATGGGTAAAAATCTGGCCAGCCAGACTACAAGAAAGGTCTTAACATGTAAATATATCTTTAAAATATTTCATGCTAAAATGTCGCACAGGTCTTTCAAGGAAACGTCTACAGACTCTCAAAAAGGTCAAAATAAGAGAATTATCACAGCCTATGAATGCTCAAATCTTAAAAATATTGCACTCTCTCAGAAAGCGGAAGATCGTGTCCGGGGTACATCCCGAAACAAAAACCTTCAAGAAGTGCTGTAAAGTGTTTATATTTTGTGTCAATTAAATCGGCACAAGACAGCAAAATGTGTTTAACAGAATACTGCTCGTCGCAGGCATAACACCATGGACGCTCCTCCTGTTTTGGTAAATAAGAGTGCGTAACATACGTGTGCCCGATGTGGAGCCGAGCAAGGACAGTCTCCTCACGGCGGCTGCCGCGGCGATAAGGTAGATTGTCGGACACCTTAGAAAGAGCTTCATGCAGCTTGTTAGCTTCCTCTTTGTCCCACTCGGACTGCCACTCACGGGCTATGTATGCACTAATCACAGGTTTAAAATCACTATGAACAGTCTGTGCGTCAGGGACAGGGTCGTTGCGATTATCGTTTGCAGCAGAATCTGCGACCCTGTTGCCTTCGATGCCCACATGCCCTGGGACCCAAATAAAAATGATGTCATAATATTCATTCATCAAGTCTGTATAGAGCTCTCTAATCTGCACCAGCAGTGGGTGGTCTGTTTCTGCGCACTGAAGGGCCTGCAAGGCAGAAAGAGAGTCAGACAGAATCAAGAAGTTCCTTTCCCTAGACCGATAAGCATGCTTGAGTACCAGCAGAACCGCCTGCAGTTCTGCACTAAATACAGATGAATCGTCTAGGAGGAGGTGCTTAAATGGGCGTCCATGATGGCGAGAGGACACTGTGGCCGCAGCCACTCTCCCATCCTTAGACTTTGACCCATCCGTATAGATACGACAATAGCCAGGAAAACTTGAAAAGAGTTCATTGAGGCTCTGTTGGATGGCTGGCGGGGTAGAATCCATCTTGTGGGCGGTCATCCAGCAAGATGTCAGGAACTGGTAATAGCCAGGGTGGAGTGATGTGTTGCAGAGATTCCAAAACTTTGTCCAGGTCCACTCCGGCCGCCTGCAGATGAGGTCGGACACGGAAGGAAAGTGGACGGACAGCTCCCGGATGGGTATCGTAAATCTCTGCAAACGGCGGTTTAAAAACACAATCATAGGCAGGATTGTCTGGATGGGCCTTCAGCTTCAGAACGTAGCTGAGCATGAGGCGGGTGCGGCGGAGCTTGAGAGAAGGCTCCCCTGCACAAGCATACAGACTAGGAACTGGAGACGTTCTAAAGGTCCCCAGACATATCCGCAGACCTTGATGGTGAATTGTGCTCAGACGCCGTAGAACAGACTTGGAAGCCGAGCCACATACCACAGCGCCGTAATCCAGTTTGGACCGAACAAGGACCCGATACAGTCGAAGTAAGAGAGTGCGGTCTGCACCCCAGTCAGTACGACCAACGACATGAAGAACGTCGAGGGCCTTCTGACAAGACGTTCTAAGGTAATTAATATGGTTGCGGAAGGTCAGTCTTTTGTCAAAGATGACGCCCAGAAACTGTGCCTCCTCGGCCACCTTAATTGGCACTCCAGCAATGCTCAGGCTAGGTTCTGGAACAAAAATTGTCTGGTTAGTAAAACGCACACAGACTGTCTTGGAGGGCGAGAACTTGAATCCGTTGAGAGACACCCACCCCTGGATGCGATCAACGCACAGTTGCAAGCGCCTCTCAAGGGACGCAAGTTCTCGACCTCGTGCGCACAAAGCAAAGTCGTCAACAAACAATGAGCAATCAGAATCATCCTTGACGGCCTTTACAATGTTATTAATGTTAATACTAAATAAAACAGGAGATAGAAAGCTGCCCTGCGGGACACCCATCTCCTGTTCAAAGGAGTCGGAGATGGTAAAGCCCACACCGACACAGAACGATCGGTTAGACAAAAAATTGTGAATAAAAACGCGCAGATGCCCTTTAAAACCCATGTCTAACAAGTCAGACATTATACCATACTTCCAGGTAGTGTCATATGCCTTCTCAAGATCGAAGTAAATTGCATAGACATGCTGCTTGTTGACAAAAGCATCTCAGATAAACGACTAAAAGCGGACTAAATGGTCAGATGTTTTACGGAAGCGCCGGAAACCGCACTGGAGGTCTGTGATGAGACACTGTGACTCAAGATGCCACACCAGGCGGGCGTTGACCAAGCGTTTCTTTCTCCGTTGAGTACTTCTTTGCATTTTACACGCTCTGCAGTCACCTTTTTGGTCTGGATTGCTTATTTCTCTTTGACTGCATCTCCATGTTTGTCTCGTTTTCCTTGTCCTAGCATGCCTTCATCAGTTTTTTTCACTGGCTTGCAGTGGCTGATCTCTCTGTTTGTTTGTCTATTTTGACAAAGGGTATTTACCCGAAATATTAATAAATTGTGTTGTACCCGTCTTTTCTAAGCGTGTTTCTTTCTCCGTTGGGTACTTCTTTGCATTTTACACGCTTGGCAGTCACCTTTTGGGTCTGGATTGTCTTCAGGCAAGTCACCTGAAGAGATATTACTGAAGGGTTATAGGACTTGACTAAAAGACGTAACTCCTCAAAGTTAGCGTGAAAACCACGACAATTCCACTGAAGCAGAGAGTACATGATTAGGTCTTATGTGGGAGAGAAGAGTTTCTTCACCCCCCCCCCCCCCCCTTTTTTTTCTCCTTTGCTTTAGAAGGAGTCGAAGAAACAGAAGGGAGCCGGCTCCCGGACCTCCTCTGGTTCTTCGGATATGAGGGGAGTGGAGCTGCCGCAGCACCAGCTACGACAACTTCTACTCCCTGCATCTACTCCTCCAATGCAGCATATTTGTTTTAAAGGGAGACATCAGTGTCCCCCTTCTGGGCCCGTGCGCACAGCGGTCCCGTAGCTTTCTTAGACTTCTGGTTCTGGGCAGCGTTCCTGCCGCTAGAGTTAGAGGCCTGAGAAGGCTGACCGGGGCCAGAAGCCTTTGTAGCAGACAAATTGACATGCTTGGGTGGGAGCTGAGGCTTAAGGGCAGCGGAAGGCGGTACTACCGGACCGGTAGTGTCCGCCTTCTGCGTTCCCTGGTTTCTCGTCACCACTGGAGGAGGGTTGCTCTTCAGGGGCGAGAGGAGCCGAGGCTCGGCCCCCAAACAAGAAGCTGGGGTTTGACATGAGAAATCTTTGTTGGGGCCCTTGCCTGCCACCGAAGCACTGAAAGTAAAAACAGGTGCTACTGTTTGAGGCAGCCTCATCTGCACCAGGGCCATCAAACAGGTTTTGTTGCCTCTGCAAAGGACAGCCCCTTCTGCACACGCACCTGCTGAATCTTGCACTCGGATATTCAACGAGGGCATTTCTTATCCGAAGCTATATGCACCCGCTGGAAATTCACACACAGGGGAGTGGTTGTGCAGGACTCAGCAGAGTGTCCGGAATTAGTGCAACGGGCGCATGAAGCCTCTGCCTGGCGGCATGTCTTCTGCCCATGGCCATACTTTTGGCACTAAAAGCATCCGAGGGGGAGAGAGACCTACTTCTTCACTTTCAAGGAGTAATAACCTCCCCAGGTGGTAGTAGGAGGGGTGGGGGTGCCAAAGGTCAGGATGATGGTAGGGAGACGGATCTTCCTACCACCTCGCTTGGAAGCGAAGCGCCTAACGTAAGTCACCGCCTGCGACTTAAGATTCGGTACAAGTTCACCTTCCCACAGTTCTGCCAATGCTTGATCCACGTGGAGGCCGGTGCCGTAGTAAGCTCCAAAATCACAGACCAGAACACATTTCAAAAGACGAATGCTCGCTTGAACACAACCAACTGGTATATTCCTAATTATTCGATCATCACATATCTGCCCCACAAAGACAAACAAAGATAGAGTCAGTCCGTTGTGTGAAAAGCGAGCTTTTCATGGTAATACATGGAAATCACGGTTTACACAAAAGCACTTACCGTCTTTAGCCGTTCCTAGGGCAGAGATCATAATGCATACAAAGTGACAAAATCCAGACCAAAAATTTGACTCCAACGCATGTAAAATGCAGAAAATAACCCAGTGCAGAAAGAAAATATGTTTATAAATGATATTTACGCCACAATTGTGAGATTCCACACCAAATACAACACAAACAATAAAATCAGAGTCGTTTAATCCTTCATTCATGACGGATCGCAGCAAGGGATGGATCTGGCACTACCCTTGAACTAATTGGACCTCCCACAGGCACAGCTGATGTGAGGTGTCAAGAGACGTCTCTCTACCCCGTGCTTAAAGTGTCCTCGGGTCGATGTCGGCCCGATTACACTTTGCGCACTGAGATTTGTTTGATAGTTGGTTAAAATATTGCGTTATTTCATTGCATTGTATTGTATTGTATTGTATTGTATTGTAGTGTACTGGATTAGATTGGATTGGACTGACCTGGACTGGACAAGGTGGGACTGAACTAGACAAGACTGAACTGGACTGGATTGAGTTGAACTAGATTGGATGAGATTGGACTGAACACTACCAAAGGATCTCCGTGATGCAGTCATCATCACCCTGTACAAGAACAAAGGAGAGAAGTCTGCCTGCTCTAATTATCGTGGAATTACCCTGCTGTCCATTGCCGGGAAAATTCTCGCAAGGTTGCTCCTGAATCGGCTGGTACCTGCCATCGCTGAAGACCACCTCCCAGAGGGCCAGTGTGGCTTCAGAGCCAACAGGAGTACCACCGACATGGTCTTTGTGCTGAGACAGCTTCAGGAGAAGTGCCGCGAGCAGAACAAAGGGCTGTACGTAACGTTTGTCGACCTAACAAAAGCGTTTGACACTGTGAGCAGGCAAGGTATGTGGCAGATCCTGGAGCGACTAGGTTGTCCCCCAAAGTTCCTCAACATGATCGTCCAGCTCCACGAGGACCAGCAAGGCCAGGTCAGACTAAACAGTGACCTCTCAGAACCATTCCCCATTCGCAACGGCGTGAAGCAAGGCTGCGTGCTGGCACCGACCCTCTTCACCATCTTCTTCAGCATGATGTTGAAGCAGGCCACAGTGGACCTCGACGATGACGACGCAGTGTACATCAGGTATCGTCTCGATGGCAGCCTGTTCAACCTCAGACGACTGCAGGCCCACACGAAAACCCTAGACCAACTGATTCGTGAGCTGCTCTTCGCTGATGACGCTGCCCTCGTTGCACACACAGAGAGAGCCTTGCAGCGCATTACGTCCTGCTTCGCAGATGCTGCCCAGCTCTTTGGACTTGAGGTCAGTCTGAAAAAGACAGAGGTCCTTCATCAGCCGGCACCAAAGGAAGAGCATCGCCCTCCCCACATCACCATCGGCGAGTCCGAACTGAAGTCTGTACACCAGTTTACCTACCTTGGCTGCATCATCACGTCAGACGCCAAGCTGGACAAGGAGCTGGACAACAGGCTGGCAAAAGCGAACAGTGCTTTCGGGCGACTATTCAAGCGGGTGTGGCACAATCAACAGCTGAAAAAAGGCACCAAGATCAGCGTGTATAGAGCTGTCGTCCTCCCCACCCTGCTGTACGGTTCCGAGTCCTGGGCCCTCTACCGCAGCCAACTACGACTCCTCGAACGCTTTCACCAGCGCTGCCTGCGTACCATCCTCAGCATTCACTGGAGTGACTATGTCACCAACGTCGAGGTCCTTGAACAGGCGGAAACTGTGAGCATCGAGGCTTTGCTGCTGCGGACACAGCTTCGCTGGGCGGGGCACGTCTCCAGGATGGAGGATCATCGCCTACCCAAGATCACTCTGTTCGGCGAGCTCGCCACTGGACACCGAGACAGAGGGGCACCAAAGAAGAGATACAAAGACGGTCTCAAGAAGTCGCTTAGTGCCTGCCAAATCGACCACCGCCAGTGGTCTTCGCTTGCTGCGGACCGTGACACCTGGCGCTCCACCATTCACAAGGCAGCCGTCTCCTTTGAGGACTCTCGCAGAGCTAACCTTAAGGACAAGCGGCTTAGAAGAAAAAACAGAGTTGTCGTAACTCAGAATCCTGACCAGACCTTCCCCTGCAGCCACTTCGGTCGAACCTGCCTGTCCCGGATTGGCCTCCGCAGCCACGAAAATGCCTGCAGACGACGTGGGCAAGCCCTATAGAATCTTCGTTCGCGAAGTCAAGCCAAGAGATTGGATTGGACTGACCTGGACTGGACAAGGTGGGACTGAACTAGACAAGACTGAACTGGACTGGATTGAGTTGAACTAGATTGGATGAGATTGGACTGAAATGAAATGGATTGGATTACACTGCACTTTTTTCTATTCCATTCTGTTCTTTTCTATTCTAGAAATTACCTGTCGTTGAGAACGCCCAGGAAGACCCGCAGTCTCCTTGGTTCCTAATTGGATGCAGAAGTCCCGGCCATTTGTCCCGAGCGTCAAAAGTCTCCGGTAGGGCTTCGTCCTGCCTGACCTTGATAGGGGTCATCTCCAGGACGTCTAATTCCAGCGGGTAGGTGCCCAGCCTGTACTTAATACCGTCGTCCAGGCTCATCCCCCACAACTCAGACGTGTTGCCCGCGCGCCATCTGTCAAACAACGATCAGGGAGGACATTACGTGGCGAAATTTCAGTGCGGTAAAAATTAAAGGAAGATAATGGGCGTTACGCTTCACGGCATACATCTTTTGAAAGGAAATTTTTCTCCGTTCAAAATCAAAAACTTCACTCTTGGGACATTCGAGAGAATACCAGAATGATGAGTGCGTTTGTCAAATTTAACCTCTTCTCTGAAGCGAACGCGATCCAGCTGCAAGAGGCATAGATCCTCATGAGCCCCCGCGACTGCGGGGGCTCATGAGGATCTATGCCGATTGCTGAGACCAGTTTGTGTCCACGTTCTTAGGACAGTTGGGGCTTTTGGGTGTTAAGTGAACGCAGATATCACAAACAAAATGTACGTACGTTGTCAGACAAGAGGATACTTGCGTGTCGCTTGTGACCAAGCGAAAAGCTACACTCATCGCACTGCTTGACGGAAAACGCCCCCCCCCCCCCCCCCCCCCCCCCCAAAAAAAAAAAAAAAAAAAAATTAACGCATTCGAGACGTGCTGCATACGGATACGCGGCATCGAGCCGTGTATCCGAATGTAACGCGTCGCGAATGAGTTAAAAACTCCGACACATACACTTCGTCCAGTAAATACCGAAGCTGCACAAAACGTTCCGTTAAGAGTTCGAAATAGCTCAGGCGGTTAAACATCGGAGCAGGAGAGCGAAGGGAATCGCCGGGTCGTGGGTTCAAATCCCGTCCCGGCCCCGGTTTGCTGGACTCACAATCCAGGGGGAAAATTGGATTGTTGTTCAATAGCATGTCCATTGAAAGGTCCTGGTAAATCAAAGTGGCACAGTTGGAGTGCGCTTGAGTTGATCAGTGTTCAGGTCGTACTCCATAGGCAATAGATTTCCCTATCCCCCATAACCCGCCCGACAGGGCCGTCCATTATCACCTCGGTGCTGTGGACGTTAAACCCGAACTAACAAACCAAACGTTCCGAAAGGACTGCAATAGAGTATAACTAGGTGTTTTTCCGTCGAACACTGTCGGCAGCAGCAATAAAGGGTTGACTGTCGAGAAAAAGTGAACACGATCCAACCGCAAGAGACATGGATCTATGCCTCTTGCTGAGACCAGACCAATTTTGCTTGTATCCACCACGTTTCCTCTGGAGATGGTTCTTTGGGCGTTTTGATCCACTTGAATGAACAAAGATTTCCAGAAACAAAATGTACGTACAGACTCGGGGAAGGAGTTAAACAGGATATTCATATCAATATTGATAATGTATCAATGAACTCACGTGTGGCGCGGATTTCCGTTGATCCTGTTGATGAGTTCGGGGCGGATGAGGCAGTATTTGTCGGTGCATCTCATCTCATACCGGCGCGTGCCCGCTGTGTACAGTTCACACGTGCTGCAAGCACAACAACTAGGTCATCGGACGCAGACTGAAGACATTAGAGATTTTGAAATAACTTTCCCGATGGACGTTTTCTGTAAATTAAAAGTAGGCCGAAAATTACGCATCTCTTGGCACAAACAGTGAATTTAAAGACCAGACAAACATGCGATATGGCCGGGCTTTGAAGCCACTGCTTTCGTCGATACACGTGCAATGTTGACCTCGAACAATGTCTATTTTGGGGGTGTCAAAGCTTCGTGCCAGCCGTATGGGAAACTGATGGACTGCATCCAACGAATGTGTTAATTTCATGACATTTTCCTGACATTTTGCGGTACCGCATGTTTGTCCGCGCTTTTAATCATATATGTTTTCGTCGAAACAAGTGCAATTTCGACCTACTTCTGTTCGAAGGTCTATTTTGCAGTGTCAATTCTGTGTGCCAGCTGTGGGAAACTGATGGACTGCAGCCATTGAATGCATTAACTTCTTGCATTTTTCAGTTTAACTCTTATCATTCGGAATACACCAGTGTGTGAAATAAGTTTGTCTAAAATAGTTCAAGGGTAGTGCCAGAATAGCTTGGCGTCTCTAGGCGAGAAGCTATTCTGGCACCACCCTTGAACTAAAGCCATTGGTCTATATCCTTATCTGTAAATACTCTAATGTAGCTTGCATATGGCATTGTACAGATTTGAAGCTTTTAGCGTCAGTATGATATGGGTTAGATTGGTCACGGTCTGAGAAAGCCAGCTTCCAGTATCACTAGGCAGGCATTGTCATGGAACCCCCAGGGAAAGAGGAAAAGAGGCAGGCCGAGAAACTCCTGGCGTCGAGACCTCCAAGCAGACATCAAGAGACTGGGAACCTCCTGGAGTAAAATCGAAGGAGAAGCACAGGACAGGAGTCGCTGGAGGTCTCTCGTCGACGGCCTATACCCGGGGAGGGGTGACAGGCGTAAGTAAGTAAAGTAAGTAATGATATGGGTTAACTCATTCTACCCCAACACCAAAATCCTTAAGTTTTGCCGTTGTCCTCTCAAGACTGCATTGCAGTGCAGGACACAGATCGACCATGATAGTTCAAGGGTGATGCCAGAATAGCTTGGCGCCCGTAGGCGCCAAGCTATTCTGGCATCACCCTTGAACTATCATGGAGGATCCTTATCCTGCTGTGGTGTGTCTGGGATAGAATGAGTTAAGCTATACTCACCATTCATTACAGTTGTCCACAATCCTGTCTCCCGGATTGTACTGTACACCATTTCGCGTGCACGCCACCTCGATTTCTGCACGAACAAAACATTTCATACGTCAGGCGCGAAGATACAAAACATTTCATACGTCAGGCGCGAAGATACAAAACATCTCATACGTCAGGCGCGAAGAAACTATTCAGGTTTATGGGATGGCTGTCCGAACAAAAAAAATCTAACAGCACACTTTTGGTACGTGGGCATTAATAACGTTCATAAGCCTGTATATGCTGATCTGTGAGTCTGAACCTTAGGGTCTACGAGCCGTAAAGTCCGGACTCACAGACCAAAACACATTTCTGAATTTTAACTCATTCGAGGCGTGCCGCATCCGGATACGCGGCTTATGCCGCGTATCCGGAGGCGGCACGTCTCGAATGAGTTAATACATGCGGACTTGCTGTGTTAAAGGTGAAAGGAACATCTTTAACTCATTCTACCCCAGACACACCACAGGTAGATAAGGATCGACCATGATAGTTCAAGGGTGATGCCAGAATAGCTTGGCGCCTATGGGCGCCAAGCTATTCTGGCATCACCTTTGAACTATCATGGTCGATCTGTGTCCTGCACTGCAATGCATTCTTCAGAGGACAACAACAACTTTTAAGGATTTCGGTGTTGGGGTAGAATGAGTTAACTGCCTGAGCATGGCGAACTCCACCCAGCTGCAAAGAGACATAAACCCTCACAAGCCTCCGCTGTCTTGGGGGCTCGTGGGGATTTATGTCGCTTGTCAATCCTGTGTTGATTTATGCCTAAGTTCGTCCCATTTCCATTTGTGTCCTGCAGACAATTGTCGCTCAGTGTGCAAGCGTTTTAGACGCGGAATTCGCGTTAATCGGCAGCTAAAGGGATACAATGTCAATTTCGTCCCATTTACATTTGTGTCCTGCAGACAATTGTCGCTCAGTGTGCAAGCGTTTCAGACGCGGAATTCGCGTTAATCGGCAGCTAAAGGGATACAATGTCAATTTCGTCCCATTTCCATTTGTGTCCTGCAGACAATTGTCGCTCAGTGTGCAAGCGTTTCAGACGCGGAATTCGCGTTAATCGGCAGCTAAAGGGATACAATGTCAATTTCGTCCCATTTCCATTTGTGTCCTGCAGACAATTGTCGCTCAGTGTGCAAGCGTTTCAGACGCGGAATTCGCGTTAATCGGCAGCTAAAGGGATACAATGTCAATTTCGTCCCATTTCCATTTGTGTCCTGCAGACAATTGTCGCTCAGTGTGCAAGCGTTTCAGACGCGGAATTCGCGTTAATCGGCAGCTAAAGGGATACAATGTCAATTTCGTCCCATTTCCATTTGTGTCCTGCAGACAATTGTCGCTCAGTGTGCAAGCGTTTCAGACGCGGAATTCGCGTTAATCAGCAGCTAAAGGGATACAATGTCAATTTCGTCCCATTTCCATTTGTGTCCTGCAGACAATTGTCGCTCAGTGTGCAAGCGTTTCAGACGCGGAATTCGCGTTAATCGGCAGCTAAAGGGATACAATGTCAATTTCGTCCCATTTACATTTGTGTCCTGCAGACAATTGTCGCTCAGTGTGCAAGCGTTTCAGACGCGGAATTCGCGTTAATCGGCAGCTAAAGGGATACAATGTCAATTTCGTCCCATTTACATTTGTGTCCTGCAGACAATTGTCGCTCAGTGTGCAAGCGTTTCAGACGCGGAATTCGCGTTAATCGGCAGCTAAAGGGATACAATGTCAATCCATGAAAGAACTAGAGTCGTCCGTTTGCAAGTTTATACAAAGGAAAGCTGAAGGGGTCAAGCTCACTATGTTTCAGCGTCATTTACCTAGCGGAAAGGTACTCGCTGTTACACTCAAGTTTGTATTTCGATGGGTGAAATCGTCAGACTAAAGTGGATTTGTGTGCGGTGAATCAGTGTCAGCTGAATGAATTCACACAACTCTACGTCTTAATATTATGAGTCGAACACAAATTTGCACGGGGTAGATTCACGCTCGGGTGCATTCGCGCTAGGTTGATTTTTGCTGGGTAAATGCGCGTTAATCCCTTGGGGTGCAATAAGAAATGAAACGCAACCACGGGTAGATGTACTGTTGTACGAACAGTTTAACTCATTCAGCCCTGACGCACTACAGTAGGGGATGGGTCGACCATAATAATTCAAGCTAATCTGGCACTACCCTTGAATTATCATGGCCGATCCATCTCCCGCAACAGGTGCATAGTCGTTAAATGACGCCTCCTAAATTTGGGAAATACGTGCGCCGGGCTGAAAGAGTTAACAGATTGTTGATATTCGGATGAACATTCACTGCGTTTGTGACGGGTGTTGAAAGAAAACGGGTTTTTTTTTCTCTCAAAATCTTTCACAAGCGCTGCGAGTTATTTATGTGATCGTGTGTACGCAGACTAAAAGAAAGTCTGGGACTATGAGACATTACGCCGGACTGGTACTCAGAGTACTGAGGTTTCGTTTGAAAGGAACGAGGGCGAAATCACGGAGGATAACCAGCTTGTTCCATAAGCATAGTCAACACTCCCAACATCTCCAAGAGGCATAGATCCTCATTAGGCCGGCGTGCTCATGAGCATCTATGCCTCTTGGAGAAGTTTGGCGTGTTGTCTGTGCTTACAATAGAAGCTTGTTAGCCATCGTGACACTCGCTCTCGTTTGTCTCAAACGAAACCGCACTAATATGTGTGTGCAAGTCTTTGGACTTAACTGCTCTAGGTCGCAAATCACAATCCAGCAAACGTTTGTATGAAGAGTCAGTCTCGAAGCGGTATAAGGGCGATCACTCCATGGCCTTTAAGTTGACCACGATCACTCACCTATTATGTTACAACATAATCATCATCATCATCATCAGTCCCTTGCCCGAACTGGGCGTTGGGGGGACTGAAAGGCAGCAGCAACAGACAGTGCTCTCCACTGAGTTCTATTTTGGGCGGTGGCAAGCAAGTCTGGCATCTCGAGTTCGGTCCATTCTTTTATGTTTGCGACCCAACTCTTTCTCTGACGACCTCGCCGACGACTTCCTTCGAGAGTGCCTTGGAGGATAGTCTTGGACAAGGTGTTGTGTCGGGTCACGTGGCCAAACCAAGCAAGCTTGCGCCGTTTCACAGTTGCCAGAAGGGGTTCATGTGGGCCCACCAGGGAAGTGACGATGCTCCGTACATATTCGTTGGTCTTGTGCTCGCGGTACGAGATGCGGAGCAACTTCCTCAGGCACTTGTTCTCAAAGGCCTGGATTTTCTTTTCTGAGTCTGCAAGCAGTGTCCAAGTCTCACAGCCGTAGAGTAGAATAGACACTACGAGGGACTTGTAAAGCCTGTACTTGATGGTGAAGCTGATGGAGTTACTTCGCCATATCCTGTCCAGCCTGGCCATTGCGGATGTTGCTGTACCTATCCTGATACGGATCTCTGCTATGCAACTACCGTCTTTGGACAGGGTGGCTCCCAAGTACTTGAAGCTATTGACCTCTTCTAGCTTCTGGCCATTCATGTGAATATTGCTGCTGCTGTCGCTTGTGGTGTTGATCATCACTTTGCTTTTATCCGTACTGATCTCCATGCCATAAGACCCTGCGCTACTTGAAAGTTTGTCTGTCAGGTTTTGGAGCTCACTATTGCTGCCTGCCATGAGGTCAATGTCGTCTGCGAATCGAAGATTGCACAGGGATCTGCCACCAATAGATATTGAAGTATGGTGGTCGTGGAGGGTTTCCTGCATGATCTTCTCCAGGAATATGTTGAAAAGGACAGGAGGGAGCAGGCATCCTTGACGGACACCGATCGTCGTCCTGAAGAACTCGCCTGACTGATTGTTAAGTAGAACCGCGCTGCAGGCGTTCTTGTAAAGCGCTTCTATCATTTGGATCAGTCCCTCCTCTATGTTGAACGATCTCATGACTTGCCAGAGTCCGTCGTGCCAGACGCGATCAAATGCTTTCCTGAAATCAATGAAGTTGTGGTAGAGTTCGCGCTGATGCTGCAGATGTTTTACAACATAATATCCCGGGGGATTACAAACCCACTGAGAGATATCGTTTTCAGTGAAGAAGGGCTTATCATTCTCACGTTCCTTGATCTGCGGCCTTTGTAAGGTCCAAAATCACAGACCAGCACACAGTCTATTGTCAGGTGTTCTTGACCCCAGGAGGTCAACCCACCACTTCATATTCCACGCCGACTGTAAAGACGGAGCAGTAACAATGGCTGGTCGATAGTGCTTGATTACCCTATACAGCGCCACTCCAGCCGCCAGTCTAGCTGATCAGGCACGACCCTTGGATTATTGCGGTAGGTGCGCAACTTGAATCAGACTCCTCTCATGTGCATGACATTCAGAGCAAGAAAATGACAACTGCCCGTCCACAAAATTGCAATTTCCGTTTAAGGGACGAATATAGTTTCTTTGAACGGAATTGAATTGAATTGAATTGAATTGAAGAATGTAAAATGCAGAAAAAAACAAGGAAAGAAACACGCTTTGAAAGGATGAGCACAAAACAGTTCGGTCAATTTTTCGGGTCTTTCAAAGCGTGTTTCTGTTTTCTGTTCTTTTGGGGTTTTTTTTTACTATCCGGGAGCGGCTTAGAAATAAGTTTACTAATCTACTTGTATTGGTCACGTGGCATTCTTCCTCCCACCTGTTTGTTTCACAGGCGGACACTTTTTCGTCCCTTCACTCAGTGCAAAGAATAGCTGAACAGGACCCAACTGCGAGAGACATAGAACCGCATGCGCCCCCGCAGTCGCGGGGGCGCATGCGGATCTATGTCTCTCGCTGATCCCACTTTGTTTCCATCTTCCTTGAGACGAATGAAGTCTTTGGCGTTAACAAAGCTTTATTTGCGTCCACTGGCAGTGAAGGACCCCTTGGGGTGTCGGTAGCGGTTTTTGTCGCGATGATTCCTGAAGGATGTCAGGGTGTTGCTATTCCTGTAGGAATCATCGCGACAAAAACCGCTACCGACAGCCAAAGGGGTTAAACGTGATCGTTTGGCTCTGGAAGTGAAAGCGACAAAGTAAAGGTTCAAAGGTTAGAAAACCCGAGAAGGGCTCACGTGTTAAGTGGCATAACAGGATATGCTAATGTCAGATTTCACGGGCAGGTGTAGCCACTATTTCCTGCTATTCAGGTTCATTATACATTCAGCTACTTATTTTGTATTTCGGTAGAAAAAACGTTAAAAAAGAAAAGATGCACGCACAAGTTCCTTTCGGCCACTTTCGCAAAACCTCGACATTACTGAATTTAGAAGTACAAAACACCTTATGGCTATTTTTTTTTTTTCTCGACTTAACGTTCTCTTGGTTCATTCGTTCTTTTGTTCATTCGTTGGTTCGTTCGTTCGCTCGCTCGCTCGTTCGTTCGTTGATTCGTTCGTTCGTTAGTTATTTAGTTACATAATTTACTTTGTTTGTTTGTTTGTTTGTTCGGTTGGAGGGTGGGTTGGTTGGTTGGTTGGTTGGTTGGTTGGCTGGTTGGTTACTTGGTTGGTTGGCTGGTTGGTTGCTTGGTTGCTTGGTTACTTGGTTGGTTGCTTGGTTGCTTGGCTGGTTGCTTGGTTGGTTTCATGAGTAGTTAGTTGGTCGGTGGCTTGGTTAAGTATTATTTGTCCGGAATGTTTTCAACCCACTGGATAAAGTTTAATTAATGTTTTCTGTCTTCTTTCAGCACACACAGTGCACTTGCTGTTTCTCATAAGAGAAAGAATAAACAAATCGGCATATATCAGAGAGATCGACAATGACAGAACAATCTGCATGAAGTGATAGGATACTAGGGCTGTTACGGGCAAAACTGCAAGAGGTATGCTCTAATTCACCCGCCTACTCTAACTTACCTACTCAGTCTGTGCGGCAGAGATGTAAACGTACTAGATGGCTGCGTTGTAGCAAGAGGCATCGATTCTTATGAGCCCCTGCGACAGCAGGGGCTCATGAAAATCGATGCCTCTTGCAGATGTATTAAGTTGCGCCCGGAGAGACCATATACACAAAAGTGCCTAGTTGACAGATTAGTGGGGAAGTGTACGCACTTAAGGGCATTCCAACCCGTGGGGTAAAACAGACGCGTCGCAGAAATGCGGCATCTGAGCTGTAAGGCAAAATGACGTTAGTTACTTTGTTCGTGTCACTGATTGAATGCATGTTAGAGACGCTGAAAAAAAAAACCACAAAAAAAACAAAACAAAACAAAAAAACACACAAAAAAAAACACGATCGAATGATGGAAATACGAAGGTACAAGTGGAAGAAAAGGCAACCAGGAAGACAGCAAGGGAGAAAAGAAAGGTGGAAAATGAAGGAAGGTTAGAAAGAAGGGTTGGATGGGTGCATGGGTGGGTGGTAGGATGGACGGATGGATGGCTGGCTGGATGGATGGATGGATGGATGGATTCATCGAGTCTCTCCAAATGACCGAACACACGCAGGGAGTTTCTTGGCTCTGTAGTGTTTTTCCGTTGGCATTAACACGTCATTTCACTGTTATCTAAGACTGAGAAGTGACTACACCGGTTGTCAAACAACCCCCACCAATTTATCAAGTCAACACTTTTTGCATGACAGCTTATTTAACCAGGCACACTTTGCCATGTCTCTGGACGCAATTTATTGCCTTCAGAACAAGAAAAACCGGGTCTCTTAACTCATTGTACCCCAACACCGAAATTCCCAAATTTTGCCGTTGTCCTCTGAAGACTGCATTGCAGTGCAGGACGCAGATCGACCATGATAGTTCAAGAGTGATGCCAGAAAAGCTTGGCGCCCATAGGCGCCAAGCTATTCTGGCATCACCCTTGAACTATCATGGTCGATCCTTATCTTGTTGTGGTGTGTCTGGGGTAGAATGAGTTAAGAAAGACCCAATTTACACACCAAGTTTGCCCCAAGCAAAGAAGGAAAAGACCCAACACAGCTAGGCTATATCGAAGTGTTAGAGAAAAGCTATGACACTTCAGCGCGATTCAGAAAGAACAGAAAAGGTATTGAAATCAGCAATCAGTGCATTTAAGGCTAAATATAGTAAAATTCCATAAATAAACTAAATCACATTGCTTTGATGCGCAATGATACTTTCCGATGAGGTTAACTCATTCGAGACGTGCCGCCTCCGGATACGCGGCTTATGCCGTGTATCCGGAGGCGGCACGTCTCGAATGAGTTAACAGTATACAAAAATAACCTGGTGTGTGAATAAAAGCCTGCGAACATGTGAGGTCGGCTGCCTTTCACAGAGCAACAGGCCAAATAACCAACATGTTTTAAACTTCTTTTTTTTTTTAAATGTAGTTTACATGGTACAAAGGACGGGAACACTGCATACTTATCTTTACTACGCTTCATAGTGTCATTTATCTACCGTCAAAATCAGTATGGTGGTCTGTGATTTTGGACCTGACGACCGTAGGCCGTAAGGTTCAAAATCATAGACCACCACACAGAGCACGGTGTTTGGCGACTGCATGTCCTCCAGAGGCCCTAAGAATTGTCACTCTTTCGTCGTTCTGCAGTTGGAGTTGGTGAACGTAATGCTTTTGTAGTCAAGGACACAGGGGAATGTGACACCCAAACCGTTGTATGTGTCATTTTAAATAATTGAGGACACATGCACCTAATATATCTACGTGTGCTGGTCCCAGTACTATAAACAGCCCGAGATACGACCGCAAACTACAAAAATAAGCCAGCAAGTCCACAGGCACAGGATGATCGTTGCGAAATCGACCACCTATTGATATATCAAGAACCTTTGGTCGATCTCGCAACAACCTTCATCCGATGCCTGTGAGCCAATATATCCAAAACTTTGCTACTGTTACCATGCAAAAGCAAGCATCGAAATGTGGAAGGCGCGTCCGCTTACGCCGCCTGTATCTTATTAGTCACGAAAGGCGTATCCAACACGGCTAGTTCAAGTGCGGTACTTGGTGAGCTTGGGGTCTCTGGCTCGAGAGTACAGCGCCTGCATTTTAACCCCTTAACTGCCGGGGCAAGGCGAACGCTACCCATCTGCTAGAGACATAAACCCTCATGAACCCCAGCGGTCGCGGGGGTTCATGAGGGTTTATGTCTCTAGTTAGTCCTGTCTGCTTCATGCCTATTCTTGGTCCCAATTTTTGGGTGTTCTAAGCTTACGCGAATGGTTTTAGACGCGGGGCAATTCCTCATCGCTGGCAGCGAAGCGGTTAACTTGATTGTTCTGGCGGTTCACGGGGCCCTGCAATTTTTCTCTCATATATCAGCCATTTTTTTCACTGGAGAGAATAACGCGCGCGTTGGATTGTGGTTGTTCCACTTGGGATCAAAAGGAAGCTTCAGAGAGGAGGAAAAAAATCACATGTAGGCGTCCCATGGCGACGAGCTGAGTGAATTGTAAATGGCACATGCAACGCATATACTTATTTCTGGTTTTTCCTTTCAATCCTTCCTTTACCACACTCCCCTGCCCGCCCCCCCCCCCCCCTTCCCTCCACAACTGTTAATACTTTAAGTTTCTAACAGCCGTAGTTGTCTTTCCATTTTTTTAAGAGGATGCTTTTAAGATGAGTATTATTATTATTATTATTATTATTATTATTATTATTATTATTATATTATTATTATTGTTACGATGATGATGATGATGAAAGCTCAATGCCCACGCAGAAAGTTCACACAGGGTTTCTGCATTGTGCTGTCGTGTCAGCGCTTTTTCGGGTGTCAAATATTCCGTGTATTCACGAGTTAGATAGATAGATAAATAGATAGATAGACACTGTTTATTGCCATTTGCCTTAAGAAAATAAAGCCTAGGAATGTGTGTTGGTGTCGTTACAATAACAAACATCACAGTCAACAATAAAAAACAATTAATACTCTATCACACAAATCCAATGCCCTACACATACTGTAAAAACTTTAAAATTAAACAACTAATATCACAAACCAATGCGTACCATACATACCCACGCTCATCTTCCACACACACACACAAACACACACGCCTATTAATCTAAGAAATCGAAATTAATTCGTGCGGTCGCAAGGTTAGCGATTTGCACGGAGTTTTTGGTTTTTTTTTTTTTTTTTGTGGCGCAGCTCAGCCTAACAGAGCTCAAGAGTAGTTAGTACGTGCTATTCTGTCATAGAGGACGGACGTATGTTGGATGCATTAGCCGTATTTCAAGACTCTGAAATCGAGATTTCAGGTACGTTTGTTATATGTAATATTGACATCTAATGATTTAAAGATAGTATGCGTTAGTAAGATTTAGTTCTGTTGTGTAGCTTTTATTTGGTTCAGTTATCGGAATTTATTGAGATAATATAGTTATTTACCGGGATGGATAACTAAGTAATGTGATCTGTGTATGCATAGGTTGTTTTCGAAGGTAGTACGTGGGTGTGTTAAGTATAATCATTTCCTAGGTACGAACCAGTGTATGGCACGTGCGTCATTTTATAATCTTTTTCAGGTTAGGTAAATGACTGAGTTATGATGTGTTGCGAATCTATTCGGCTTTATGAAGCACGAGTGTGTGAATAAACGTGTAGGTAATGTACCTCATATCATCCAACATTTGTGTGTTATGACATTAGAACTTTACTGTACAGAGTTCTTGTGAGGAACGTGGGACTTGACGCCGAGACGTCAAAGTCAACAGAGGCTGCCGTTGGAGAAACGTGTCGAGAGGACACCCACAGCTGGGAAAGCGAGGGACATAGTGCTGAGCCATCAAAGTCAACAGAGGCTGCGCTAGAGGAGCGTGTCAAGAGGACATCCACAGCTCGGGGAGCGTGGGGCAGCTTCAGAAGCGCGTGACGCAAGAAACTGCACGCATAGACGCGGAGGAACGTGCGAACTATACCGCACGATAACACCAATTGAACAGGTTTGATAGTGACGACAGCTTACGTGTGACGAGCTAGTGTTGGCAGTTGTGTATTTTGTGAAGAGTTGTTGAAACCTTGTTCTTTCGTTAGTATTATATGTTGGGCCACAGAAATGACTTGCGTTTATGCTGAACGAATGCGTCCAACTGAGAGTTAGCGTTGCTGTGTATGTGCCCGTTGCGCTTGTGAGTCTGTGTGTGCGACCGTTGAAAGTCTGCGTACGGTACAATTATTACTATTATTTATTATTATTATTATTATTATTATTATTATTATTATTATTATTATTATTATTATTATTAGTATTAGTATTAGTATTAGTATTAGTATTATTAGTATTAGTATTATTAGTATTAGTATTAATATTATTAGTATTAGTATTATTAGTATTAGTATTAGTATTATTAGTATTAGTATTATTAGTATTAGTATTATTAGTATTAGTATTAGTATTATTAGTATTATAATTATTATTAGTAGTAGTAGCAGTAGCAGTAGCAGCAGCAGCAGTAGTAGTAGTAGCAGTAGCAGCAGCAGTAGTAGTAGAAGTAGTAGTAATATTATTATTATTATTGTTATTGTTATTATACTTCAGATATAACAAATCCCCACGGGACCAAGTTTGTTTTATTATATTATAACGTTTATTATTAGCGAAGTAGTTTACAGAAAGTAGTGCTGTCGATCGGGACCTCTGAGAAAGTGTTGTTATATCAGATTTGTGTTGTATCAGACCTTGTCATAAGCGGAGTGGACAGTATTATCATCATTTTCATCATTTACTCTATAACACGGAAATAAAGGACGATGATGATAGTATTGATAATATCGACGACGAAAATAATAATGACGACCTCATTGCTAGTGTTCAAACTCACAACATAGCACACTTTTCTGAAAGTATTTTGAATTGACCTTGTGACGGGTTGGTGCGCACTCGCGGTGGCGCAGCGGATTTGCACTTAGTCACCATTGTCAGGCCCCTATTTTTTTCAGACCAGCTGTCCTACTTCAAAATAATCCTGGACTGGAAAACGAGAACCGCATAGCAGTACATCCCAAGCCAATCACCAAGAAATGTTCAAAGAAGGTGGTAATGAAAAACACACGTATCAGGATTAACCACTTAACTGCCGAGGAAGAGTGAACGCGATCCATTCCGCGCAAAAGGCATAGATCCTCATGAGCCCCCGCGACTGCGGGGGCTCATGAGGATCTATGCCTTTTGCTGAGACCAAGTTGTAGCTATACTCTTTGGACGGTTCTGGCGTTTGGTCGTTAAGCGAAGAAAGATTTCTGAAATAATATATGCGCCTAGCGGCAGGGAAGACGTTTACTGAGTAAAACTGTTTCAGACTCAAAAACCTAGGACTTAAATTCGTCAGTAGCAAAATAAATGCATTCAAATGGGACCAGATCGTGCAAGCAACAGGCATAGAGTGTAATCGGCCCCTGAGTAGCAGGGCTCATGAAAATCTATGCCTCTTGCAGATAAAAAAAGAAAAAAAATGGATGGAGGCGCGTGGTGCGATCACACAAAGTTGAATACAGATGTTGAAGATTTTTTCTTTTCTTCTCTGTGACCTGGTTCCCATGGTCTTTTTCCATCAACCGGGCACATGTTCCTGTCCAACTTTATTTGAAAACGACTATAGGACGCTGAGAAAGGGTGCTACATACATACCTGTGAACATTTTTGGCGGGAAAATTCTATTGTTAGCTTTTTAACCCCGTCACTGCCAACTGGTGACCATGAGGCTACATGGTCTTTACATTTATGCTTCCTGAACTAAACCTAAACTTTACGCTTCCTACACTACTAGCCCTAAACTTTACGCTTCCTACACTACTAGCCCTAAACTTTACGCTTCCTACACTACTAGCCCTAAACTTTACGCTTCCTACACTACTAGCCCTAAACATTACGCTTCCTACACTACTAGCCCTAAACTTTACGCTTCCTACACTACTAGGCAATAAACTTTACGCTTCCTACACTACTAGCCCTAAACGTTATGCTTTCTAAACTAACCCTTTGGCTGTCGGTAGCGTTTTGGTCGCGATGATTCCTGAAGGAATCATCGCGACAAAAAGTGCTATCGACCGCCAAAGGGTAAAGAAAACCATCCTCTGTTAACTCATTCTACCCCAACACCAAAATCCTTACATTTTGCCCCTGTCCTCTCAAGACTGCATTGCAGTGCAGGACACAGATCGACCATGATAGTTCGTAGGCGCCAAGCTATTCTGGCACTACCCTTGAACTATCCTGCTGTGGTGTGTCTGGGGTAGAATGAGTTAACTTATTCGAGACGTGCCGTATCCGCATTAGCCGCGCATCCGGCTGCGGCTGGCCGCGAATGAGTTAACGCTTGCACGCACGTGACGTCATCGACCGAGACATTGGATCCAGCCTTACTCGATGTGGTCCCCATAGCGCCTGAACGAAGTGTCTAAAATATTAGAGCCGATGGGTGTGGTAACCGTGACAGGCCCTAGAGAATCGAAGAGTAAGGTTCTGAAAGCTAGTCTGACATGCCTAGTATGCTGAAAGCGCGAGCGACCTGTTCCGCTACTGGTTGGTGGGTCATGTTAAGCATTCCGTGACCCAACTGTATGTGCAGCCCCGACAGCCTCGCGCGTAGGAACACGAATATAAATTCGCTAGCAAGAGGCGTAATATAATTCGGATCACCAAACACGCCAACTTGGTGCAGGAAGTTATATGTCTCTAAGAGATAGCTGTCATTTCAGTTCTGGCGTAAGGGAGCAAAGACAGGAAGTCCATTTTTGTGAAAAGCGAGATTTTTTATTGCAAATACGCTAAGCACCGGCCAGGCAATATAGGCCTACCACTGAGCTATCATCTCCAGTAACCTTTCCGCTTCGTTCCACATATAATTGTAAAAGTGGGACTTTGAGGAAGTTACCCATAAACACGAGTCCGATACGAAACTGATCCGAATCCGAAGCGGACCCGAAACAGAAAAAAATCGTGCGTCCGAGTTTACATGCTTGTGTGTTTCTATATGTTTGATGCGATAAACGAATTCGCATCTGCCTTCGAATGAAAATGACGCAATTTTTTTAATGCAAATTGCATCATCGCATCGGGTACTAGTCGTATTCGTATCGGATTCGTGCTCATGGAAACATAGCTTTAAGCTGCGTTTCCATAAGCACGAATCCGATACGAATACGATTAGAATAGGACGCGGGTCCAAGACATCAAAGTTCGCGCAAGACGTTTTATGATTGTGTGTTTCCGTTTGTCCGATGAGGTACCGAATTTCGCATCCGCCTGCAAAATGAACACGACACGATTTTTGGTTCGCTCTGCCTCACCCCCACCCGGGTTTGCCCTGGGGGACTTGGGTGGGGTTAACTACTTTTTAGTTCCCAGGGTCACCCTGGTCAGCCCCACAGGGTGGGTTTTCCCCTCTATTCTGGGGCATGTGTTTCTGACTACCCTTGGTCCATACACCTGTATTTTCCTTTTTTTAAACTCGCCCTACTGTTTGCGCTGCCTGTAGCTCTTGGTATTGGATGTGTGTTGCTAAATGGTCTTAGGTTTATTAGCGTTTAGACTGGCTGGCGACATACATTCAATATTCTGTTTAGTTGTTTTTTTCACAAGCAGCGCAGGCACGTCCTGAGAAAGTCTTGTTGATGTCGGGACGTTAAGCAATGTCCAACCAACCCCTCTGCCTCAGGGGAGCAATTTTTTTTGGGATGTCGGATATGCTAGGACCGAAAGTATGAAAGTAAATTTTGTCATCTGTTGAAAGTTCTTCTGATCTTTGCGTCATATTAGTGGTTTCCACAAAGGGGAAGTTCGGATGTCGCATGTTTTGTACGGAAACTGGCGCTCCACGAATTGTGCACGAAAATTGCATTGCAGTTTCGTGTTCTGATCGCATTCGTATCCAATTTATGCTTATGGAAACGTACCTTTAGTTCTTAGCTTCTTCTGTGCGAGGGGGGGGGGGGGGGGGCTAGGAATGCCTAGAGTTTCGGTGTGACAATAAAAGAGGCAAAACTTCGGGTGTCTGTTTTGCAAGCAAAGGGTACAACTAACAATACAAACTACATCCTGTATTCCGCCAAGCACAGGCCCGCACAAGTAGACTGTGTTTTGGGGCCGTCTTTTCATCCTTGAAAATGCGATCAGCTGCGGGCCTGGGGATTGTGTGGAGAGGCAGGTGTAAACAGGTTTCAATAGCTGATGAGGGGAAGAATGTTTCTTACACCTTTTTGTGGGTTGGCGCAGTATCGGAAAATGCGCAGCTGCGGGCAAGACAGGCGCGTGATACAAGGAGGTTTTGCATCGGTCAGAGAACCAACATTTTTATTGCACAAGCATCCTAGCCCCTTCCCTGCCAGTGGAGCCATGCAGTTTGTGGTTTTCACTGAAACCTTTGTTAGTTCAACAACAACGATCCCCAGCCGTCAAAGGAACATGGACACAAAGTGGTGTCAGCAAGAGGCATAGCTCCTCATGAGCCCCCGCATCTGCGGGGGCTCATGAGGGTCTATACCTCTTGCATTTGGGTAGTGTTCCATACTCCTCAGCAGTGAAAGGGTTTTTTTGGTTGTTTTTTTTTTGTGAGGTGATTCCTGCAGGCATCTCGTAAAAAAAAAATTAAAAAAAAACCAAAACCCGCTGTTTAACAAGATGAGGATTTCATCCCAAAGTCTACCGCATTGTTTGGAGCTCAGATGCGTTTATCTTTTAGGAACATTCAGGGCTGTTCATATTTTAGGCTTATTATGCTGATCCATCTCCCTCCTCTCTAAGCCAACCCCTGATCAACACACACGTCGACGCACACAAATAAAGACGGACACACGGCGCTTCCCGCTATTAGCACGCTCTGTGGGCTCGTGTGGCGACCCGGGTCTGCCCTGGGGGACTTGGGTGGGGTTAGGTACTTTTTAGTTCCCAGGGTCACCCTGGTCAGCCCCACAGGGTGAGGTTTTTCTCTCTATTCTGGGGCATGTGTTTCTGTCTACCCGAGGTCCATTCACCTGTATTTGCCTTTTTAAAACTCTCCCTACTGTCTGCACTGCGTGTAGCTCTTGATATTGGATGTGTGTTGCTAAATGGTCTTAGCTTTCTTTAGGCCCCATGTTTTAGGTTTATTTAACGTATTTGACCGGCTGGCGACATACATTCATTGTTCTGTTTAGTTGTTTTTTTTCACAAGCAGTGCAGGCACGTCCTGAGAAAGCCTTGTTGCTGTCGGGACGTTAAGCAATGTACAATCAATCAATCGTGTGGCGACAGGAATCCATCTCCTTCCACTCTAACCCACCCTCTGATCTACACACACTGGCACAAAAATAAAGACGGACACACGGCGATTCCCGCCATTCGTAAGCTCCGTGGTCTGGCGTAGCATAGCTATTCTGAAGAAGAATAATAGCATGAGCAGCGAAATGACGTCAGTTCAAGCTTCACGTCATAGCATCATTAGTCCCACGACGATGTGTTCATAGTGACGACTCGATGTTATACAACAATCATTGCAGTACCGTTAACATTCGACGTTTCAGAGAATCAACTTTGCAATTTTCTTGCTGATTTTCACGCCTAGGGCTTACAGGTCACAATTTGACCTAATTCTACCCCAGAGCCGGGGCAAACAGCAGGCTTACGCAAACACTGTTTATGAAAAATCATGCAGGTATTAATGAGAATATAGTTTTTTTCGTAAAAGAAAAATTAAAGTTATGTTAGCTGTTTATCAAATGGTTCCGAAAAAGTCGTGCAGAACATTGTCTGATTTTCACACCTAGGGCATACAGGTCACAATTATAGACCTACTCGTACCCACAACCGAGACAAACTGTAGGCTTATGCAAATACCGTATACAAAAAAATCATGCGATTATTAATGAAAAAATTGTTTTTTTTCGTTAAAAAAATTCAATTGTTTTAAGATTAACCCATATAATTCGTGAAATTAATCGCCAAAACGTGAAAAAAAATTCAAAAATATTTAATTATCACTCAAAACGTTCTAGAGGTACAGTTCTGGTTAACAAACTCATTCAATATTTCCATTTTATCTAGCTATAAGTAAAAAATCTAGTACAAATAAGAAAAATTACGGACTCCAGTGTGGATCAACCGGTTTCTGTGAAACGGCCATTTTCTCGCCAATGAGCATCTTAATAAAAAAAATCGAAAAAGCGGTCCCGAGATAATTCTTTTAGGGACATTATCCTAAAATTTCCAGCTTGTCCGTCCTCAAACGCGAGCTCTAGTCGCTGTCACACACACACACACACAAGCACACGCACACGCACACGCACACGCACGGCGCTTGGCGCGAAAATGACGTTCTCTAGCAAGGTTTGCGTAGCTAGACGTGACGTCATTTTTATCGTGTTACTTCTTTGCCAGAATTTCTGTGCCGCACGCCAAAAACGGCATGTGTATGCTCTGGAATGTGCTCCGACCCAGCCCCATTTCAAAGTCTAACGTATTTTCAAAAACACCAAAACATGTCATGACTCTCATCGGAACATTTAATAATAATAAAAAATAATTACGGTATTTATAATGCGCTTATCTTATAATAATTATAACTCTAAGCGCGCTCTCACAACTCGCACACGCATGCGCACGCTTTAGACAAAGACTCACGTACCACAAATAGTGAAAATACATTACGACGGTCTGCTTGGGGTGGGGAGTGTGGTGATATAATGCTAGAACTGTTGAAAGAGGTGAGTTTTGAGGGCGGACTAGAAGGAGGAGAGAGAATGTTTCTGACGGAGAGAGAGTGGGGGAGTGTTCCAGATGGATGGACCGTAGACGGAGAAGGAGCGGGGGCCGAAAGTGCTGAGTTTGGTGCGGGGGATGAGGAGGCGGAGAGGGTCAGAGGCGGAGCGGACGGAGCGGAGGGAGCGGGAAGGAGTGTAGGGGTGAAGTAAGTTGGAGAGATAGGTAGGAGCGTAGTTGTTCAGGGATTTGTAGCAGAGAGACAGAATCTTGTATTGGATGCGTTGGGGGATGGGGAGCCAGTGAAGGAGCTTGAGCAGGGGAGTGATGTGGTCGGATTTTTTCTTTCTGAGGACGAGGCGGGCAGCATTGTTCTGGACGCGCTGGAGAGTGAGAGTGGTAGAGTGAGGAAGGCCGGAAAGGAGAGAGTTGCAGTAGTCGATGCGAGATAAGATGAGAGAGACAGCGAGTTTGGTGGCAGCTTCGGTAGTGAGGTATTTTCTGATCTGACTGATGCGGCGGAGGTGGAAATAACATGCCTGGGCCGTGGCGGAGACGAAGCTGGTCATGGAAAGAGAGAAATCGAGGATAACGCCGAGGTTCTTGACCGAGTCAGAGAGGGAGATGGGGGTGCTGTCGAGTTGAAGGTGGAGAGAGGGAGGGAGCTGGGAAAGTTTCTGGCGAGTGCCTACCAGCATGGCTTCCGTTTTGTCGTTGTTCAGTTTGAGCTTGTTTGCTGTCATCCAGTTTTTCACGTCTTCGTAGCAGTCAGCCGTGCGAGTCAGTAGTGACTGAGTGTTGTCGAGTTTGTCTTTGTCTAGTAGTTGTGAGTCGTCAGTGTAGAGGTGGTGGTGTATGTGGTGAGACTGGATGATGTTGGACAGGGGAGAGGTGTGGAGTGTAAAAAGGACCGGGCCCAGGACGGACCCCTGTGGAACGCCGCAGGTTTTGAAAGGCATGGACTGGGTTGGAGGAGACGCCGTCGATGGTGACGGACTGCTGTCTGTCGGAGAGGTAGGAGAGAAACCAGGAGTGAGCAGAGTCAGTGATGCCAAAGGAGTGGTGAAGTCGGTGGAGGAGGATAGAGTGGTCTATGGTGTCGAAGGCGGCAGAGAGATCGAGTAGCGTTAGAAGGGAGATGTTGCCCGAGTCGGTGGAGAGAAGCAGGTCGTTTAGGATATGTAGAAGGGCTGTTTCAGTGGTGTGATGTTTGCGATAGGCAGACTGGAAGGGACTGAAGAGGTTGTTGTCGGCGAGGTGGAGGTTGAGCTGGTTGAGGACAACCTTCTCAAGAAGCTTGGACAGGAAAGAGAGATTGGAGACTGGGCGGTAGTTCTTGAGTTCGTTTGGGTCGAGGTTGTGTTTTTTGAGGAGAGGACGGACAATGGCGGACTTGAAGATATCGGGGACGGAGCCATTCTCTAGAGATGTGTTGATGATGTCGGTGATGAAGGGCAAACGTTTTGGAAGGCCGTCCCGGTAAAGAGAAGCTGGGAGGGGGTCTAGTTCGCAGGTTTTGAAAGGCATGGACTTTATGGTATTTAACTCATTCAGCCCCGACACCCACAGCGAGACATGGATCGAGAATGATATTTCAAGGGTGGTGCCAGAATAGCTTGGCGCCCATAGGCGCCAAGCTATTCCGGCACCACCCTTGAACTATCATGCTCGATCTGTCTCTAGAATTGTAATAGAGGGCAACTTCAAAATGTTTCGGGCCTGGGGTAGAATGTGTTAAATGCGTATGTATCGCTAGCACTACGTCTCAGAGAACTACGCGTCACCGAATAGCACTATGATGACTAGCACTATGTGTCGATAACGCTACGATAACTCTACGATCGCTAGCACTGCGTGTCGATAGCACTACGATCTTTAGCACTACTACTCGCTATCACTAAATGTCGCCGTAACGACTGTAGAACTACGAAACGTAGTGCTATCGAACAATAGTTCTATTGACATGTAGTGCTAACGGCCATATTTCTGTCGATACGTTGTATTCGTGATACGTAGTGCTAACGAGATTCAGCCTAACTAAGCCGGGTGACCTCGGCCAAGCATGATGGTGCAAGAGTTACGTGGGCAAAATCGCGGTACGTGTTACGTAACGAACAACATGCCGACTTTAACTAGTTGCAGTCTATCGTGCACGTCGGTATGCAACATTTGATGAGTCGCATGCCCACGACTCGAGGGATGTTTATCGGCCCGGCAACGAAGGAAACGGCAGACTATACTTACGAGCAAAAGAAATGCAACATTTTTGGAATCGTCGGAAACACTAGTGTTTCCGATGATTCCAAAAATGTCGCATTTCTTTTGCTCGTCAGTATATTTTCTCTGTGTCGAGTCGGGTGGAGTGGTGTCGCACAAACATGTAGGCCTATCCCCTTACTCGAAATTACTTTTAATTTATTTCTGTCTGTATAGTCATGGCGATTGACGTGCGTTAGGGATTGATCGTGGAACATTCGATCGCGCTGTTTTTGTCCAGGTGAATCCTGCAGGCACCTCGTCGACAAAAAGCGCTACCGACCGCCAAAGGATTACATTCAATGAATCGAGGCCACGCTAGCTTTGATTATCCGCTCTGAGTTAACCCTTTCCCTGCCACTGTATTTATGTTGTGTTTCTGAAATCTTCGTTCACTCAACGATCAAAGGCCGCAACGGTCCAAGAGACATGGATACAAACTGGTCTCAGCAAGAGGTATAGATCTTCATGAGCCCCCGCGACAGCGGGGGCTCATGAGGATCTATACCTCTTGCATTTGGGTGGCGGTCAGATTTTCTCGGCAGAGAAGAGGGTTAAAAATTCGCGAAACTCGTGCCCAACGGTACCTCATCATGCCTGGGCGCAGACAAGCAAGCAGCATGCCAGCGTCGAGATGCCGCTGCAGTGGGGACTGACAAGCACAATGGGGGAACAGCTTTGAGATGGTTGATAACTCGGCTGGCAGGCGTGAAGTATGCGGTCAGATTATCTTAGATCCCGGTGGAAGGAATGCGGGTGAGGTGCGGGCTGTACGGAGGTTGTGGTGGGGGGCAGAGGGGTGGGGGATGGGGTGGGGGTGGGGGAGGGGGTGGAGGGGCTAGAGTACGGAAGGGGGTGGGGGGAGGGGTGGAGCGTGACAGACAGGTATTCATAGTTTTAAACCCTTCGCTGCCCGAGAAAAAATGAGCACGAATCAGTTTCTTAGAGACATAGATCCTCATGATCCTCAGCACTTTCGGCCCCCGCTCCTTCTCGGTATACGTCCATCCACCTGGACACTCTCCCACTCTCTCTCCGTCAGAAACTCTCTCAGTCTCTCCTTCCAGTCCGCAAAACTCACCTCTTTCAACAGTTCTAGCACTATCATATCACCACACTCCCCACCCCAAGCTGACTGTCGTAATGTATTTCACTATTTGTGGTACATGAGTCGTTGTCTAAAGAGTGCTCATGCGTGCGCGAGTTGTGAGTGAGTGAGTGCGCGCTTAGAGTTATAATTATTATAAGATAAGCGCATTATTAAATACCGTAATTATTATTATTTATTGTTCATGAGCCCCCGCCACTGCGGGGGCTCATGAGGATCTATGCCTCTTGCTGACACCAATTTGTATCCATTTTCCTTGGACGGCGGTTGTGGTTTTTGGTCTTTGCCGAAGGCGGAAAGATTTTTTTTTAAATATGCCTCCTGTGGCAGGAAAGGGGTTACGGGTATTGCTTGATTAGCGTGGCCTTCATAATGCTTAGTTTAAGTAGAGTCTGGATAGATTTCACACAGGCCGTTATTGTTCAAGGGGTAGTGCTGGTGAGCTTGGGGCCCATTCTGCACATTCTGTCCCATTCTGTTACTGATCAGGCAATGCCCTTGAACTATCTGACGTGGTAGACCCGTCTCCGGCAGCTGGCCGCGTCTTTTTAACCTCTTGGCCGTTGTTGCGGGCCGACCATACCGGTCGGCGGAAAAGACTGACGCGTTAGTGGTCCGGCCGCGTCTCAGTTTCCCGCCGAGAGGGATCGTCAGCAGTAGTCAGTGGGTCATAAGACGAAGCAGATATGGAGTACCTTTACGGTCATTTCAAGGGATTTGGAGGGTAATCCCTCACGACAGGTCAAGCGGGCTTCTTCAGATCGCTTCCAGGAGCATCACCTGGGTCTGCCCCTCTTCAGTGTCCATGTCTCCCTGTAGGGGTCCGGACTGACATGCATAGATCACCTGTTTGTCACAGGCTGAAGTCGAGACCGAAAAGCTTTAATATTTCACTCATACTCTTGCGTTTGGATTCACGTGCAGTATCAATCTACGACCGCCTCGCAAGAACGAACGACAGCGAAATCACGGTGAACAAACATCACTCCAAGCATCTCCAAGAGGCATAGATCCTTATGAGCCCTCCGGGCTCATAAGGATCTATGCCTCTTGGAGATGATTGGAGTGTTGTCTATGCTTATGGTACAAGCTGGTTAACCACCGTGATTTTGCTCTCGTTCGTTGTTGGGAGTCGTTCGGCGCAAGCGAAACCTCTCTATGGTAAGGTCAGTCGGGCCACCACTCATCATACAGGTCGGCGATGACACCCTCACAGGGATCAGAGTGGAACAGTTGAACAAGGTCGCAATTAACGTCTCTCTGGTGCGAGAGAAATGGAAAGCAAACAGTGGGGCATACTAAATATCCTTTCTATAATGAATCGGCCCGGAAGAGGCCATACAGGTACAGATCCTTATGGGCACTGTGCGAATGCAGGGACTTGCAGATGGATGTTGGACGCCCTGACGCTCAGTCTTGAGAATATACGACAAGCGAAGTGAGGATGCCACCTCGGTACGGACGCTGACCCTATCACTTGCCCGCAGGTGCCAACACTGATAACTACGTACTGACGAATGCAGGTGTTCTTGCGAATCTCTGCATCTTGTAGATGGACGCTCTGATGACACCGTCACTGACAAAAAATGAAACACCATCACTACCGGGGCGGTCCGTGGCGCAGTGGTTAAGGCGCCTGCCACTAATACCAAAGGTGCGAGGTTCGAAAACGGGTTCCGGCGTCGGACTCGGACATTTCTCTACCTCTGGGTAAGTGCTCGTCACCCGTTTACATTTCATGCGCGGACCCGGTCCGCTCGGGGGTTCTGCTCTCTTCTCCTGATGCACTCCACCTCCCGCGTTTCTGTTCTCTCCCACCGAGGCCCACGACCCATCCCTCCAACTCCACCCCCCTCGCACCCCCCCACACACACCACACACTTTGGTACCGGTTTCAGGCCACTTTATAAATTTCAAATACAAGCGATCAAAAATCTCTGTAACTTCAGTAGCTGAACTGGCCCTTCGTCTGTCTTGTGCTGTGTTTGTCTTCGACGTAAATCCGTGTTTGTCACGTGAGTGTGCGTGTTTGGCTTCAGTTCGCGGCGCTTTGAGTCGATTCACCCCAAAATTTGAAAAAAAAGTGCCTATATAATACCGGTATTATTATTATTATTATTATTATTATTACTGCAAGAGGTATACATCCTCACGAGCTCCCGCAGTTTTACCGCTTGTTGAAGCCACTGTGCATCTCAGTTTTTACAATTTATTATAATTATTACGGCTTAGGATCGTTGGCGTTGAATTGACGACGATTTTAAAAGCAAAATCTTCTTGTACTCGCGGCAGTAAAGGGGTTAATAAAAGTGACGACAGTCGGTCACCTTGGTATTTCCAGCCAGCCTTTGTTCCCGCGATCGGCGCTTTAGATCGGTGCCAACACAAGCTGTAAGGAGGAACGTGCGCAGGTCTGTGATCATGGGATTTTTGACACGGCGCATCTGATGCCCTTTGCTGCATTACCTTTGTCTGTCAGTACCAGGGGCCAGTTGCATGCATGAGTCTTAGTCCTGCGCCAGCCACTAAGCAAGGTGCTCCGCCGGCGCAGGACTCAGCTCACTCACGCAACTGAGCCCAGGTTCTCACTGCAAGTCCGTTAACTCATTCTACCCCAGAAACACCACAGCAGGATAAGGATCCAGCATGATAGTTCAAGGGTGATGCCAGAATAGCTTGGCGCCTACGGGCGCCAAGCTATTCTGGCATCACCCTTGAACTATCATGGTCGATCTGTGTCCTGCACTGCAATGCAGTCTTGAGAGGACAGGGGCAAAATTTAAGGATTTTGGTGTTGGGGTAGAATGAGTTAATAGAGCAGTCTGGACGAGGTTGACTCATCTATCCCTGACACACTAAAACATATTATCGCAGTAATGTTACAAAGGTTAGCTTTGCTATATGTAGGCAAAAAATCCGCCAGGAGTGATATACTCGCACTAAGTAGATTAAAACCTGGTTCTTGTTGGACGTAATTTTCAATAGCCAGCCGTAGTCCTAACTTCTTTGTTTTGAGCTGTTTTTAGTCCCAAGCAAAATTTTCGCTGCACTACAGAGAGACAGCTGCCGCGTTGGCAGTTGCTGGCCTGGAAACGTGTCCTGCAACTGGGGGCCTAATCCCTCACTAGGTACATTTTATGTTGGGTGGTTTCACGCTGAGTAGATTTACATCTAAAATATCAGTAGCGAAGTTGGCCACTTCAGCGGCAGTAATGCTAAAAACTGTAAGACTGACTTTCACTGAGTGAGGGCCATGCTAGGAATGTTATTCACAAACCAGATAGGTGAGGCTAGCGCTGGCAGAATTGTACAACAAACCAAGGGGAATTACTCAGCGCCGGACAGACAACAGTTAGATCCCCTGCCCCCGCCTATCAGGCACCCAATCGCCAGCCCAAAGAGAAATACGCAGGTATAGAATAAGACGATCATTTGCATCTCTAAAAAGATGCATCAGGTCTCTTATATAACCCATGTCTTTCTCTGGAACTTAGGAAGAAGGCAGGAGAAACATACATACACAAACACGAAGGTGCATTACTATATGTGGTCGTGTAAATACCCTGATTTCCCACAGTAGATGCACAGAACATTACACAACAATATAACGATACAAATTTGCCTCGAGTTATACTGAGATACTCACAAACCAGATAGGTGAGGTTAGCGCTGGCAGAATTGTACAACAGACCAAGGGGAATTACTCAGCGCCGGACAGACAACAGTTAGATCCCCTGCCCCCGCCTATCAGGCACCCAATCGCCAGCCCACAGAGAAATACGCAGGTATAGAATAAGACGATCATTTGCATCTCTAAAAAGATGCATCAGGTCTCTTATATAACCCATGTCTTTCTCCGGAACTTAGGAAGAAGGCAGGAGAAACATACATACACAAACACGAAGGTGCATTACTATATGTGGTCGGGTAAATACCCTGATTTCCCACAGTAGATGCACAGAACATTACACAACAATGTAACGATACAAATTTGCCTCGAGTTATACTGAGATACTCACAAACCAGATAGGTGAGGCTAGCGCTGGCAGAATTGTACAACAAACCAAGGGGAATTACTCAGCGCCGGACAGACAACAGTTAGATCCCCTGCCCCCGCCTATCAGGCACCCAATCGCCAGCCCACAGAGAAATACGCAGGTATAGAATAAGACGATCATTTGCATCTCTAAAAAGATGCATCAGGTCTCTTATATAACCCATGTCTTTCTCCGGAACTTAGGAAGAAGGCAGGAGAAACATACATACACAAACACGAAGGTGCATTACTATATGTGGTCGGGTAAATACCCTGATTTCCCACAGTAGATGCACAGAACATTACACAACAATGTAACGATACAAATTTGCCTCGAGTTATACTGAGATACTCACAAACCAGATAGGTGAGGCTAGCGCTGGCAGAATTGTACAACAAACCAAGGGGAATTACTCAGCGCCGGACAGACAACAGTTAGATCCCCTGCCCCCGCCTATCAGGCACCCAATCGCCAGCCCACAGAGAAATACGCAGGTATAGAATAAGACGATCATTTGCATCTCTAAAAAGATGCATCAGGTCTCTTATATAACCCATGTCTTTCTCCGGAACTTAGGAAGAAGGCAGGAGAAACATACATACACAAACACGAAGGTGCATTACTATATGTGGTCGGGTAAATACCCTGATTTCCCTCAGTAGATGCACAGAACATTACACAACAATGTAACGATACAAATTTGCCTCGAGTTATACTGAGATACTCACAAACCAGATAGATGAGGCTAGCGCTGGCAGAATTGTACAACAAACCAAGGGGAATTACTCAGCGCCGGACAGACAACAGTTAGATCCCCTGCCCCCGCCTATCAGGCACCCAATCGCCTTATGATCGTCTTATTCTATACCTGCGTATTTCTCTGTGGGCTGGCGATTGGGTGCCTGATAGGCGGGGGCAGGGGATCTAACTGTTGTCTGTCCGGCGCTGAGTAATTCCCCTTGGTTTGTTGTACAATTCTGCCAGCGCTAGCCTCACCTATCTGGTTTGTGAGTATCTCAGTATAACTCGAGGCAAATTTGTATCGTTACATTGTTGTGTAATGTTCTGTGCATCTACTGTGGGAAATCAGGGTATTTACCCGACCACATATAGTAATGCACCTTCGTGTTTGTGTATGTATGTTTCTCCTGCCTTCTTCCTAAGTTCCGGAGAAAGACATGGGTTATATAAGAGACCTGATGCATCTTTTTAGAGATGCAAATGATCGTCTTATTCTATACCTGCGTATTTTTCTGTGGGCTGGCGATTGGGTGCCTGATAGGCGGGGGCAGGGGATCTAACTGTTGTCTGTCCGGCGCTGAGTAATTCCCCTTGGTTTCTTGTACAATTCTGCCAGCGCTAGCCTCATCTATCTGGTTTGTGAGTATCTCAGTATAACTCGAGGCAAATTTGTATCGTTCCATTGTTGTGTAATGTTCTGTGCATCTACTGTGGGAAATCAGGGTATTTACCCGACCACATATAGTAATGCACCTTCGTGTTTGTGTATGTATGTTTCTCCTGCCTTCTTCCTAAGTTCCGGAGAAAGACATGGGTTATATAAGAGACCTGATGCATCTTTTTAGAGATGCAAATGATCGTCTTATTCTATACCTGCGTATTTCTCTGTGGGCTGGCGATTGGGTGCCTGATAGGCGGGGGCAGGGGATCTAACTGTTGTCTGTCCGGCGCTGAGTAATTCCCCTTGGTTTGTTGTACAATTCTGCCAGCGCTAGCCTCACCTATCTGGTTTGTGAGTATCTCAGTATAACTCGAGGCAAATTTGTATCGTTACATTGTTGTGTAATGTTCTGTGCATCTACTGTGGGAAATCAGGGTATTTACCCGACCACATATAGTAATGCACCTTCGTGTTTGTGTATGTATGTTTCTCCTGCCTTCTTCCTAAGTTCCGGAGAAAGACATGGGTTATATAAGAGACCTGATGCATCTTTTTAGAGATGCAAATGATCGTCTTATTCTATACCTGCGTATTTCTCTGTGGGCTGGCGATTGGGTGCCTGATAGGCGGGGGCAGGGGATCTAACTGTTGTCTGTCCGGCGCTGAGTAATTCCCCTTGGTTTGTTGTAGGAATGTTATTGACAAAATAACTCCAGTGACTTTTGAAGCCACATTCTGATTTCTTGCCTTCGGGTCACATGTTTCAGTGGTGCGAATCATCAATACTCAACACAAACTGCTGCTTGAACAACACGACGGGAAAGTTAACTCATTACATCCCGAGTATGAATTTGTTTTAGATATCCTGTGAGGTCTACGTGACAGCTCTGAAGACAGATCCACCATGATAGTTCAAGGGTGGTGTCGGAATAGCTTGGCGCCGCCTACAGGCACCAAGCTCGATCTACATCCTGTCGTAGCATGTCAGGGCTTGATGGATTAATGAATGGTGTGTGAGGGTAGACGCTCATTTTTGCATAGTATTGTGGTTCACCGCCGCAACTCTTGGTCAGCTCAACGAAATTATTCGAACATTCTTAAGCCTGCGCGGCGATGCCGAATACGGCTTCTGACATTTGTCGATGGGAGTCCAAGCATTCTTGAACGGCGTCTGCACACATAAGGCACACTGAGCTAGATCCGTCTACAAGAGACATAGATTCTCATGAGCCCAAGCAGCGGTGCCGCAGGGGTTCATGAGAATCCATTCCTCTTGTGGTTAAGCATCCATCGAACCCTCTGACGCTCTCAGACTGAGGAGGACCTCTGGGCTTGCGCCTACGATAGAAAGTACACCAGCGTAAAAATATCTGGTGCGAAAAACTCTTTAGGTCACTAGGATCCACTAGGATCTGCAATCCAGACTGAATCCAGAAGAAATGTAGCACATTAAGCTCTGGGGACTAAATTGTCGAAGTTTGGAGAGGTCCTCTGATGTCTGCCTCACAGTTCTGGAGACAGATCGACCATGATAGTTTAAGGGTAGTGTCAGAATAGCCTGGCGCCTGTAGGCACCAGGTTCTGCAATCCAGATGAGACCAGAAGAAATGTAGAACATTATGCTCTGAGAACTGACTAAATTTTCGAATTTTGGAGAGGTCTTCTGATGTCTGCCTCATAGCCGGTTCTGAGGACAGACTGATCGGACATGAACTGTTATGGTCTAGCCGCATCCTGTCGTAGCGTTAGACTCTTATGGGTTAACATACAACGCTATAGCTATCAAGGCTAGGACGGAGATATTCAACTCCGGGAAGCTTGCCGGTAGTGACTCGGCACGAGAGCTGTAGACTACAGATCAACTAAGATAGCTCATGGGTTGTTCTAGCTGAACTTGAGTACTTGCGCAAGTGCAGTTCAGCAATCCACCGGCCGGGTTGACTGGGTCCAAAAATGAGGCAGGAGACACACATTAGCTCATTAAAAGAGTCCCGCATCAATAGCTGCAGAAGCGTCGTGTAGCTTCTGCAGCTATTGATGCGGTGCTCCTTCGATGAGTTAACTCTTTGCTGCCAAGAAGAATCGAACACTACGCAACTGCGAAGTGGTCTTCCGGCAATTTTTTCTTGTCAGTGAAGGTAGTGAAGGTAGTGAAGCCTGTGGCAACGCTATACGATATACGACACCTCCGCAGCTATTGATGCGCGGCGCCTTCGATGAGTTATCCTTTCACAGCCTACAGAAACAAACACTATCCAACTGCAACGCGGATTTCATTTTTTTCTCTCTCACTATCAGTGAAAGAGTTATTTTGATGTATCTGCGACAATGCTGTATTTTCGAGGCCTGCTATGTCTCAACTCGCAGAGCAGCTGAAATACTGATTACCCACCCACCCACCCCCCACCCCCCCACCCCACCCCACAAAAAAAAAAAAAAAAAAAAAATCAAGCCAGGGACGCCGTGCTTTCTATTTCTAATCAGAGGTTCCCCGGCCTTAATTAAAAAAAAAAATTAAAAAAAAGGAAGCATAGCCCACTTAGACACTGAACAGACGTCCCCGAAAGCAAAACAAATTACAAGCAAAACATTGCTGGATCAGCAGAACCTCAAAGTTGTTATGACAGTTACGTAAACCTCAACTGAAACGCTACATCGCGTACGTGCAAGAAAGGAATTCAGAAACAGACTGGAAGTTAACCCCTCAACTGCCGGGCTGCGCAAGAGACATAAACCCTCATGAGCCCCCGCAGTCGCGGGGGCTCATGAGGATTTATGTCTTTTGTTATTAGCTGCTGTTTTGTATGCCTGTTTGGGTCTCATTTACATCTGTGTATTTTATCATGCGAATGTCGGTCAGTGTGTAGTGGTTTCAGACTTACGCGCTGGCAGCGAAGGGGTTCAGGGGCCACACATTCATGAAGTACAGTTTGCTTACTGCCACAAGAGAGAGCGAACAATGAACAATGAACAATGAACCTTTATTTTCCAACGGTAGAAGTTATTGGTTACAGGACCAGTTTTCAAACTTGCCGTTGCTACATCTACTACATTAATGACATAGACATGTAAACATACACATACCACACACTGACGCATGTATGCACGCACGCACGTACATACGCACGCACGCACGCACACGCACGCTCACACACACACGCACTCAGGTACGCACGCATGCACACCACAACTCGCGCATGCACGCACGCACACACACACATATGCACACCGCAATTCCGCATGCACGCAAGCACACACACACTCACATACACACACACACACACAGACAAACACACACACACACACACACAAACTTACACACGCACGCACTCAGACACACACGCACAAATACACACACACGCTCTCGGACACGCACTCCAGCCATACACATACATACGCGCAGGCGCGTATGCACAAAAAAATAAGATGAGTAAAATTGCAAAATAAAGCAATAAACATAAAATCATTACTGAGTACACTAGAGTTCATACAGCAAGGGCAAATATGTATATAGGCCTCTCTCTCTCTCTCTCACTCACACACACACACACACACACACACACACACACACACACACACACACACACACACACACACACACACACACACACACGCGCGCGCGCGCGCGCGCGTGATACGCGAGCGGGCGCGCGCCCAAAATCTCTCTCTCTCTCTCTCTCACACACACACACACACACACACACACACACACTCACATACACACATCTGAATACACGCGCAAGTTAGCCCAGTTCTGTAATGATTAGATTACGTCAGAGATTCTAGGTGTTTGAAGAGGCTGTCCCTAAATGAGGTGAGCGTCTTTGCCTTTCTGATTTCTGCAGGAATAGAAACCCAGAATGAACTTCCCGAAAATGACAAACTGGTTTAAACTGGTTTTGAATAAATCAATACGAGGCAGGGGGGCTTTGAATAAATCAATACGAGGCAGGGGGACTTTAAATTGTTGTCCATGTCTATAAGCTACAGGTGTCCGTTCTGAGAAAAAGGAACTCAAGCACAGTAGACATGATTGCTTGTACAGCTTGTACATCAATACACCCTTATTGAACTAAAAGTGATGGGATAGAGGGAGCATTTTTAAAGCTTTAAGCTTTTTGTCAGTTGAGAGTTCTAGATCGGAAAATATAAGCTTAGCAGCTCTTCTGTGTAGGGAGTTCAGCCTCTTCAAATGTACATCACTAGAACCATCCCACACTGTTGATGCATAGTCTACCATGATGTGCGACTTGACATGAGCATTGTAGAAAAGAACGACGCGTATCTGTGTCAGTAATTGTTTTCAATTTTGACAACCTATACAGAATTCTGGAAACCCTTTTGCACACATTGTTAATATGCAGTTGCCATTTAAGCTGATCATCTATAGTGACACCCAAGAGGAGGTGGTGTGATACTTGCTCAATTGGGGTGCCGTTTATAGACAGACTAAGAGAGAGCGGGCATAGCTGGTGCATTTGACGTGTGGTTATAACCATGCATTCTGTTTTTGACGGATTCAGGGACATGGAGTTGGAATGACACCAGTCGGTGAGAGAGAGAGAGAGAGAGAGAGAGAGAGAGAGAGAGAGAGAGAGAGAGAGAGAGAGAGAGAGAGAGAGAGAGAGAGAGACAGACAGAGAGACAGACAGACAGACAGAGAGACAGACAGACAGACAGACAGACAGACAGACAGAGAGAGAGAGAGAGAGAGAGAGAGAGAGAGAGAGATGATGATGATGATGATGATGATGATGATGAAACGTTTTCAATCAAGATAAAAGTTTTAGGCATAGCAATGCCTATTTTCCAAGTGTCCTGCTACTCTACACATATAATTATACATCAGACAATAAAGCAAAAGATAAAACACATATAAGTTTTAAAAAAACACATAAAACCCAACAACAAGAAAACCAAAGCAACAACAACAAACATTTACTGGTATGAACAAGCAGAAGATGAAATAAAAACCAAACTGACATGTACGTGCAGACAGTTGAACTATTACATAATCTGCAGCAACAGTAGAAGATTATCAGGTGATGGGAAACTTGTCACTATCTATACGAATAATAGTAGATGGGAGCCGAACATACTATTACTTTTGAAGTAAATATTTAGAGAGGCGATCTTTGAAGACGCTAATCTTACAAATTGATTTCAGGTGTGGAGGTAAAATATTGCACGCTTTAGCGCCTGAAAATGACAAGCTGGTTTTACAGATGTCTAAAATTAATGATCTAGTTTTTGGAAGTTGGATCGAGCTGTTTCTCTTGTTTTGCCTATTACTGTCGGAAAATAAAGTTCTTAGATAAGGTGGGGCTTTTCCGTACATGATCGCGTGCATTAGAACACAGCGATTAAATTCAAACTGTTTGTTCAATGTCGAAGTACGACAGGGAAGTATTAATTTAATGCCCCGACGATACAAGGAATTAAATTTTTTCATGTGAACTTCGAACTTCGCTGCATCCATTCCAGACGGTAGAACTGTAGTCACAATGCGTTTTAATATGCGCATGGAAAAAGAGTGTATGGATATCAGTATTAACTATATGGCGTAGTTTTGATAACAGGAACATATTTTTTTGAGATTGTTTTGCGTATAGAGTCAGTATGCGGTTCCCAGCTTAACGGTTGTCTACTATAACGCCTAATAAGCGATGCCTAGCTACTTGTTCTATAGGCTGACTATCTAAGACGAGTGTTAAAGATCGTAGAACACGCTGGTATTTCTGACGTGTGGTAACTGACATGCTCTTTGTCTTTGGAATACTAATCACTGCACCAGCCTGCTACTTCATCAAGACTTTGTTGGAGTACCTCATTAATGTTTGCTATATCTTTATCAGATGTGTGTATGGTCGTGTCGTCTGCGAACAGACCACAGTTTGCGTCTAAATGAGATATGCACAGTGGCAGATCATTAATAAATAGATTAAATAATAAGGGCCCTAGAATAGAGCCCTGTGGAACACCGCAAGTTACTAAACCATCAGAGGAATATTTGCCATTTAGCAGTACTTTCTGCGTTCTGTCCACGAGAGAGAGAGAGAGAGAGAGAGAGAGAGAGAGAGAGAGAGAGAGAGAGAGAGAGAGAGAGAGAGAGAGAGAGAGAGAGAGAGAGAGAGAGAGAGAGAGAGAGAGAATGAATGAATGAATGAATGAATGAATGAATGAATGAATGATACTTTATTTCTCAAGGATGGAAACAATAGGCGCACAGGCCTCTTTCATGTTTGTCCTTGCTAAACTACAACATTAAAAGCAACATTAAAACAATATGTTAACAGCACACAACAAGGTCACTTGTGTTACATTCCGATATAAGTTCCAAAGTCGCTGAAGATTACACACACACACAGTAAAATGGCAGGGTCTTAGGGGTAGGGGGGGGGGGGGGGGGGTTCGATGTAAAGTGTGTTTATAGAAAGCGACTGCACGCTTATGATGCAGCTACTCATGTGTAGGATTTTAGTGAGCAGGCAAAACGCTACGATAAAGAGAGATATTATGTAAAAGTTAACAAGTGCAAAACCTAGGACTACAGGAATCATTGACATGGCTCTTTTGGACATATTACCTACGTTTCTTTCAAGTTTGCTCAGAGATGTATTTAAAAGCTTTCGTCCTAAACAATGGAAGATGTCTCGTTTGCTGTATATGTGAAGGAAGTGAGTTCCATAAATAGGCACCCGCGTACGAAAGGCTGGATTTAAACAAGTCAATTCGGGGCCGTTCAATGACGAGGCTGTTCCTCAAAGTGTTGTAAACCCCTTCGCTCTCAGTGAAAAGCTTA
>BTPG01000005.1:199310697-199422291 GCA_036245525.1 Semisulcospira habei
TACATATAATGATGTATCGTCAGCAAATAGTTCACAGTTTGTGTCGGGGTCTGATATTGACAGTGGAAGGTCATTTATAAAGATGTTGAATAATAACGGTCCTAGGGTGGATCCCTGAGGAACACCATGGGTCACCAGTCCTTTCGCTGAGTATTTACCATTCAAGAACACTTTCTGCGTTCTGTCTAAGAGATAGGATGAGAGAAAAGCGACTGCATTTGAGTCAATGTGATATAAAGGTAACTTCTTTAGTAAGATTGAGTGGTTAATGAGATCGAAGGCTTTTTTAAGATCTAGAAATACTACACCTGAAAGTTTGGACTCATTTATGGCAGTAAGCCATTTGTGGGTTATGAGAGTTAAGGCTGTCTGACACGAATGTTTAGGTCGAAAAGCTGATTGTGCAGTACTAATAAGGCGGTTTTTCTCCAGGAATTGAAGTAAATGATTATGTATATGCTTTTCAAGTGGTTTGGACACTGCTGATAAGATTGAAATGGGTCTGTACTCACTTGGGTCGCTCAGATCTTTGCTTTTTGGTAGAGGAATAACTTTTGCTATTTTCAATTCATCGGGAAACATGTTCTTTTGAATCGAAAGGTTATATATAAAGGTTAATGATTCAACAATATAAGGGAGCGCAATTTTCAGGATTTTATTGCTAATACCGTCTACACCACAAGATGTTTTACTTTTCATGTTGGTTATAGATTTTCCTACATCAAGGACGGTCATTAGGGGAACTGAGAAAGTATTGCCGGCGTTTATCTGACTGTGCTGTTTCAATTGTTCTGAACATACGTATTCACCTGGCTCACTGGTGTTCGTCTGTGACAGGGTTTTAGCAATGTTAAGAAAGTGTTCATTAAATACATCAGCTGTGAGGTGCGGGGGGACACTCGTTGATTTGCTAGATTGTCCTTTAGTAAATGTGTTAATCACCTGCTACACGCTGCGTATGTCTTTGCCGCCCGCAATAATCTTTTCAGCATACTGCCTCTGTGCTTTACGTACTAATGATTTAACTAGGTTTCGCTGTTTTTTGTACTCGTCAAATTTCTTTTGTTGTTTCAATAGATCTCTTAGTTCCATCGCAGTTTTAATCTCATCCGTCAGCCACTCAGGCACAGTAGGATGTTTAGAGAGAGAGAGAGAGAGAGAGAGAGAGAGAGAGAGAGAGAGAGAGAGAGAGAGAGAGAGAGAGAGAGAGAGAGAGAGAGAGAATGAATGAAACTTTATTTTCCAAGGATAAAAGAATAGGTGCGCAGACCTGTTTTCATTCTTGTCCTTGCTACACATTACAAAACAAAATAACGTACATAAAATCACTCTCTTACGTGCACAGGTTTTTGCCAGATTAGCTTGTAGCCTACAGGCGCCAAGCCAAGCCTGCACAACCCTGCACACACACACACACTCACACACACACACACACACACACACACACACACACACACACACACACACACCAGTATATCATGTACACATACATTCTATCACTTAAAACTATACTACAGCAAATATAAAGAGTATAAAGGATTTGTACATAAAACCGCTATTGTTCTCATAAAAATCAACACGGCTCACTCCAACAAACATACAACAGGCATACACACACACACACACACACACACACACACACACACACACACACACACACACACACACACACACACACACACACACACACTGGCACACTGGCACACACACACGCGCGCGCGCGCGTGCGCAAGCACGTCTGGATGCGTGCGTGCACACACATACACTTGCACACACACAGACAAACACACACCCGCACACACATGCGACTACGGCCTCCCCGCGCCACTAAACCGCGCACAGCTAGATGCTATATTCTGCAGTAAAAGTAATGTAGAGAGAGAGAAGGGGGGGGGGGGAGAGAGAGAGAGAGAGAGAGAGAGAGAGAGAGAGAGAGAGAGAGAGAGAGAGAGAGAGAGAGAGAGAGAGAGAGAGAGAGAGAGAATCAATGAATCAATCAATGAAACTTTATTGTACAACGGTTAAGGCATTGACATCGTCATCGACACAGTCATTTTACAAACCTGCCGTTGCTAACAACTACAAACCAGACAGGTGAGGCTAGCGCTGGCAGAATTGTACGCAAACCAAGGTGAATCATTCAGCGCTGGACAGACCGGCAAACAGTTAGATCCCCTGCCCCCGCCTATCAGGCACCCCTTCGCTAGCCCACAGAGAAATACGCAGGTATAGAACAAGACGATCACCTGTAGAGGGATGTAGATGATCGTCTTGTTCTATACCTGCGTTTTCTCTGTGGGCTGGCGAATGGGTGCCTGGTAGGCGGGGGCAGGGGATCTAACTGTTTGTCTGTCCAGCGCTGAATGATTCCCCTTTGGTTTGTATAACAACTACAAGACTATCTACACATGTACATACATATAAGTAAAACATAATACTTGCAGACAATTGACAACACTGTTGACATAGGCAGAAATACTCATAGACTCTCAGACACCCGCCTCTCCCCCCCCCCCCCCACCCCACCCTCCTCCTTTCCGCCCCCCCCCCCCCTCCCCTCTACACACACACACACACACACACACACACACACACACACACACAGAGAGAGCTAAGTAGTTCAAATGATAAATTAAAAGGATAACAGGCTTAATTGGGAATAAATTGGACCCAGCATAGAAAGAGGCATACAATACATGTAGTTAAGGCGAGTGATCGACGAAATACTTGCAGTGACCTATCTTAAAACAGGCTAGCAAGGAGGTGGATTTTACATGGTCGGGAAGCGCATTCCAGATGTGTGTCCCTGAGAAGGATAAGCTTGTTTTATATAGATCGATCATTGGTTTTGGGGACTATGAAAAGCTTTTTGGTGTTTCCAAGCTTAGACTCAGACTTACGGAACAAAATGGAGATGTACTCAGGTGTTTTGCGCGTCCACACTTTGAACATAAAGATTGCTTTGTTATATTTGAAATGATCTTGAATAGGCAGGATACCTGCTTTTGTGAGCTTTTCTTGTGTGGTTAGGTGTGGATCAGGGCAGATTATTTTGGCCGCCCGTCTGTGTAGGGGTTTGAGTCTCTTTAAATGAACCTCACTACATCCATCCCATACCGTTGACGCGTAATCGACGTGAGAACGTATGTGAGCATTATAAAATAGTTTACGGGTATCTGAATCAGTATAATATTTCAGTTTTGATAACATAAAGAGATTTTTACTACATAACCAAACTAGCAAGCGAGAGAGAGAGAGAGAGAGAGAGAGAGAGAGAGAGAGAGAGAGAGAGAGGTCTCCCAGTGCGCAAAAGGTCCTCGGACCGAGAACTGAGGGCCGCATTTGGCCCGCGCACAGCCGCCGTGCGCGAGTCAGCTGCGGCCGTCAGTCGTGGCCTGAGGACCTTTCCCTTCATGGGGACGATATATCAACGTGAAAGGCTCTGTTTACCAGACATGCTATTCATTTGCAGGGGGAAAATGTGCACCATATTTGCCAAAGATTGTATCTTCATCCCCGTCTTTTTCTCTCTCATCTTTTTCTTCCTCCCCGTCTGTTAAAAACACCCCCGAAATAACCGTTAGCTCTTAGTCCCTTAAACTGCCGGGAGGCAAGGCGAACGTTATACCATCTGCAAGAGACATAAATCCTCATGAGTCCCCGCTGTCGCGGAGGCTCATGAGGATTTATGTCTCTTGTTGTTAGTCCTGTGTTCTTTGTGACCACGTTTGGTCCCGTTTCATTTGCGTTCTTCACTGACGGGAATGTCGGTCAGTGCACAGTGATTTCAGACGAGAATGACAAATGTTAGAAGCCGTATTCGGCATCGCCGCAGGCTTATGAATGTCCGAATAATTTCGTTGACTGAGCTGACCAAGAGTTGCGGCGGTGACCCATGATACTATGCAAAAATGGACGTCTACCCTCACACATCATTCATTAACCCATCAAGCCCTGACACTGATGCTACGACAATATGTGGATCGACCATGATAGTGCAAGGGTGGTGTCAGAATAGCTTGGCGCCTGTAGACGCCAAGCTCTTCCGACACCACCCTTGAACTATCATGCTGGATCTGTCTTCAAAACTGTCACGCAGAGACCTCACAGGATATTCTGACACTACCCTTAGACTATCATGGTCGATCTGTCAAGGGACTGGCAGTGACGGAGTTAAATCGCTCTCCCCATACTTTTTTTTCTCCTTCGCACTTTGAGCGTTATCAGTCGTCGCCAGACGATATGTGTTTTTGATTCATTCTTCCTGCTGCAGCCTCTAGAAAATCTCAGAAAGGAACTGAAAATAAGTGGAATACGTTTACCCCCCCCCCCCCCACACACACACACATCCCTCCCCTCCCCCCCCCCCCCACACACACACACACACACATCCCTCCCCTCCCCCCCCCCCCGCCCAAATAGTTCATCCTCAGTTTGAGGCACAGTTAGAGCCGAACTCACTCAACAAGAGGCATACATTATCATGAGCCCTATGAGCTGCAGGGCTCTATGAACATCTATACATCCTGCAGTTGGATGAATTGGCTGAGGAGCAAAGGAAGAGAGCGTGCAGAAAAGCATCGTTTTCCTGGCAGCAATATAAAGCAGATGCTCAGGAAAGAGTCGTCTTCTCTTCGGAACTCTTGCCTGTTTCCGGCGACAGGTAAAAAACGTAAACATCACCAATGACTTAGAATAATACCGCTACGGGATACTGTAAGAAATGATGACGAGCAAAATAAATGCGACGATTTTGGAATCATCGGAAACACTTTAGTGTGTGACTGTACACTTCAGTGTTTCCGATGATTCCAAAAATGTCGCATTTCTTTCGCTCGTCAGTATATATACAAAGTTTCCTGCTCTATATCTGTTATAACAGTCGCAACGCCCCCTTTTCTGTGATGACGACGTGTGCCGGGTATGGAACTTTGCGGTAAAGAGTCTTTCTTTCGAGTTGTTCCTCTTTGTGGCACCACTAATCACGACTTTCCCAGGCGTCACTGACTAAACGCATGTGGGCCGCCATTGCCGTTACTATATTTAGGATTATGTTATCAATTTCCGGTGCACGAGAAAATGGCTACAGCACAAAAGCAAAACACTCGAAGCAGTGGAGCGATCTGTTCCGTGCATGGTTGCCATTACAGCCAAAGAACTTTGAACAGTCTTCTTGCACAGCCTTGTTTTGACCACAAGCCTCTGACAAGAAAGGAATGTTCATGTCAGCCGCCATATCGTCTTCACAGAATGCCACCGAATGAAGCAGATTTGCAGAGACAATGGTTAGCAGCTCTCAACAGGAAAAGCCCTCCGAAAAACGTTTTTGTATGTTCTTTTCATTTCGTGGACCGGGAGCCAACACAAGACAACCCAGTACCTGAACTGTACCTTGGGTACAAGAAGACAACATTCAAGAAAAGACGTGTGCTTGTACGTACCACAGCTTCAGCGAACATAAACGCGATCGAGCTGTCCATTCTCGGAAACAGAAAACGAAAGAGTTCGACCACTGCTGATGCTTCACCAACGAAACAGCTCTGTCTAGGTTAGCATTCTTTTCCTAACATCTTTTACCTAGATGACACCCCCCCCCCCCCCCCCCCACCATGTGTAAATCTACTTTATTACGTGTACACATATAAGTCTGTAGCTTACTACTTGCTTATCAAAATAAATCCATATCAAAAAGTTGATTGCCACGCATTTAAATTAATGCAGAGAAGAACCCAAAGGAGAAAGAAACACGCTTAGTTGACAGTTACAACATTATTAATATTTGGGATGAAAACCCTTTTTCAAAATAGACAAACAAGTGTACAGTCTGTTGCTTCTTATTTGTTTTGTTGAGAGAAGCAAGGTGCCTCCCTGCCGCTCTCTCAACAAAAAAAGATAAGAAAAAAACTGACTGTACACTTAGGTTTTGTTTTGTTTTTTAATTTTGCAATAGGGTTTTCACCCGAAATATTAATATTAATGTGTTGAAACTGTCTTATCTAAGTGTTTCTTTCTCCGTTGGTTTCTTCTCTTCACTATTTGCTTGTCAAAACAATCACAAATTTACTGCAGATTAATTTTTTCAGCCTGAGCCATACTGAAATATGATGAAGCCAGCTGGAAACTTATTCCTCATGAGCCCCTGTATATGCAGGGCTATGGACTCATGAGGATCTGCCTCTAGCAATGTAGCAATTGAATGTTGTTTGCTGTAGCAATGTAGCAATTGAATGTTGTTTGCTGTACTTTGACAAGGGCTAACTTCAGACCTTGGTTTCTAAATACTACACTACTTCAGACATATTGTGTTTGTGCAGCTGCTGTTGAGTCATCTCATTCTGAAGATGAGGGAGTTATGGAAATGCCCTGCACTTCAGACTCAAGCCTCTTGTCTGCAACACCAGGTGAAAAACATGCCACAACTATGGATGCTTCTACTCAGTGGATTGACATTCATATAGAGTGCCATGACTACAGCAAACCGTGGCTGCAGAATCAAAAGGAACAGATGCTACTAAAAACAAAAGCTGAAAATGATGCAAAGAAAACAAAACACAATGATGCAACAATTCAGTGCCAAATTTCTGAAGATCAGGGTGTGGCTGCTACACTTATAAAGACAGACAGTGATGCCAAATTGTATTGCGGTATCCCATTTCTGGTTTTTACAACTTTGGTCACATGCTTACTACCACATGCTGACCGAACGTTCCGCATGCCTGTTGCTGACCAAATTCTGATGACTGATGAAGCTGAAACTCAATCTGTTGTATGCTGATTTAGCAAGACGCTTTTCTGTTTCTGAAAGTCTTGTCAGCAAGACAGTCTCTTACTGGATTGACACCATGGCCAGTCATCTTTCTATGCTTATTGTGTGGCTGCCAAGGGAGACAATTAGAGCAACAATGCCGAAGTGTTTCAAACGTCACTATCCCAAGACAACATGTGTGCTAGACTGTGCAGAAACAATTATGCAAAAGGCAAGCAATCTCAGATCACGTGGTGAGTCCTACAGTAACTACAAGTCACATAACACTGTGAAATATTGTGTTTCAATCGCACCATGTGGGTTAGTGATTGATATATCTAGGGCCTATGGTGGGCGTGCCAGTGACAAATTCATTGTTCAAGACAGTGGTGTGCTTGACAGACTATTGACTGGTGATGGCGGACAGGGGGTTCACAATTCAGGATTTACTGTTTACCCGTAGGGTCAGTCTGAATATTCCAGCTTTTTCACATGGAAAGCAGCTGCATGACCAAGAAGTTACAAGAACACGTCGCATTGCCAATGTTCGCATCCATGTGGAACGAGCCATCAGGAGGATGAAAGTTTTCCGAATTCTCAAGGACACTGTCCCTGTCACAATGACTAAAAAGATTGACAAAATTTTGCGCATATGTGCAGCTCTGGTGAATCTTGGCAGTGATCTTATCAAAGAAAAGGTTGAGGCAGATGAGTGAGTTTATGTAGCAGCTGCATATTATATATCACTTTGTGTCAGTTAAGTGCAAGTATTCAAATATGAATCTTGAAACTGCATCTAGGATATTATTCAGCTGGTGCATCATACTGTCATATGACTTGGAACTGTTAGAATGCTGTTGAACATGCAGAATGGAGAGCAGAAAGATATTCATAATTCATGTATTCATTTTGGTTTTGTGTCACTGTGTAAGTGTGTTGTGCTAAACATGTACTTTTAGGATATTATACACAGAAGTTTAACCACTTGTTCAACAGTTTAAGAAACACAGCTGCTGAAACTGAAAGGGTCAACGTCACTATATATTTCAGCATAACCTACCAAGCGCGAATCGACCCTGCTGAATTTACCTATTCATAAATGTATACATTCCCGACAACCATGGTTCATTCTGGCAGACAATCGTTCCCTTTGGCAATACCTTGAATCCTATGTCTTGTAGTGTATGGATGGCTCTGGGTTCACTGACCTTTCCATGTTGTGTTGCAGCATTTCCCCTGAAGGTGGGGTAAAGATGTTCACGAACACATTTTTCAGGATTGGTGGTTGCTCTTAAAGGCACCTTTTTGGCAGAGCTACCTGTGATGCGAACACGTCGCGCATCTCGCCACACCACTGATGACGACTGTTCACGTGTGCTGATCTCCAAATCATGAATCTGATCATCATCTACATATATATTATTCATGTAAAATGTCTTACACAAGGTGCATGACAGGTCACGTGAGTGCTCACCGTGGACTATCTCGCAAGCCTGTGCAGACACTTGAGGAAGCTGTGCTGTGAAGCACTTGTTTATAAGCGTACCTTGCAGCTTAAACATGTTAGCCATGCTCGACTGCTCTACTGCTGTAGTAAAGTCTTGCTTCGAAAGGAACACAGGTTGGTCAGCTAGGTCATTCACAGGTGTTCCTTGTAGTTGTTCAAGTGCATCCTCTCCATGCTTGGATGATCTGTTTTTCCTTTTAAAGGACATCTCCCCTAACTTGTTTGGCTCCAGGTTGCTGCACGTGCCACGGTTCCAGCTCTGCTGGGAATCTGTGCAGGCCGCACCAGATCTGCCAGTAGTAGTCGCATACTCCAACTGGGAAAAAAAAGAGCATTGTTATTATAGCCGCTTTACTTTTGTTATCTATCAAATCATAAAAGATGGTCATAATTCTTTCATGACATAATATCACATGAACACGGACACACACACACACATATATAGATAGATAGATAGATAGATAGATAGATAGATAGATAGATAGATAGATAGATAGATAGATAGATAGATAGATAGATAGATAGATAGATAGATAGATAGATAGATTTAGTGGTACTACCAGTAAATTCTGGCGGCTGCTTCTAGTACATATGCATTGTCTTTGCAATTTCAGGTACGCTGTATGCCTACCTGAAGAGCACCCCCTTGGAGCGAAACCGGTTGTGGGTGGAAAAAAATCTACTCAGCAGGTCCAATATCTGTTTGGGAATATTTTCTAGCATCTCCCCCTCGGGGGAAGGACTGGATATTCTCCAGCGGATGGCGGGGCGCCTGGTGGTAGTCCCTATTGCTCTATATAGTAGGTGTTCAGTGGAAGGCTCAAAAGATCTTGTGAGCGATGCAGTCATAAAAGGACAGCTAATGTCCTGTTGACACAATGCAAGCTTACCAGCCGGGAATTCCATGGCTTTAGCACAGCATTCTCAGAATTTAATGAAAAATATATAAAATATTATTACTGTTATTGGAAGAAGAAGATGCATGCACAGACTTCCTGCAACCATGCCTGCTGCAAAATTTTGCTCAGTTAATAAACAAAAATCTGTATTACCGATTCATAGCCTTACCTTCCATAAAATTGCTCCTGCGTGGCTGCAACTTTTTCCCCTCCCCGCAATGCACTCACACCCTGCTGTCTCGACGACGCCAGATGAGGTAAGCAGCACCCAGGCTTTGTGTTTTAAGTTGTTTACATACTGGCTGGGCGTCACGTCTGCCTGAACAATGGTCAGTCCATCAGCTGGCGTGAAAACAGAAACTGTTCCAACTTTGTCTGCATGAAAATATTGATACGACTCCATGCTTTTGAAGTTTTCCATGCTCTCACCGTCGATGCTCTGAGACAGCACGAAGTAGTTAAATATGTTCTTGTACTCGACCGGCGGCCACAGTTTCATATCGTCAACCCACAACTTCGACGGAATTTTCGATGGATGCTTGACTTCTAAACCATCGGAGACTCGAGTCAGCAAGTCAGCATTTTCACACCAGCGTTTGATCACGGTAGACGAAGGAGAAGGCTGCATGATTGATTTGCTGAACACACCTTGTACCGGCTTGAACTTAAACCGGAAGCAGCACACATAGGCAAATCTGACCTTGACCGAAACGCGCGTCATCGGGGTTCCAAGAGTCAAGGTCGGGAAAGTTGTGAATACATACCAAAAGGCACCCTTGAACAAACACGACACGTAAACAGTTCGATCGTTTTACGAAACACTGCATGACAGTCCGGCCTTATGTTCTGTGATCACCTCTGTACTTTTGTACTTGTAATGTTGGGGTAGGGTAGGTACCATTCTACAATACGGGATAAAACGCGTGTGTGCTGTTTTTATCGAATCAGTGTGACTGTGAGACTAGGAAACAAGGTACACTCTATCAAATTATTTCATCTATTAACTGCCGGGGCAAAGCGAACGCTACCCAAATGCAAGAGACATAAATCCTCATGAGCCCCCACATTCGCGGGGGGCAGATGAGGATTTGTGTCTCTTGTTAGTCCTGCGTTCTTTGTGCCCACGTTTGGCCCCATTTCATTTGTTTTCTTTACGCGAATCTCGGTCAGTGTGGGGTGATTTCAGATGCAAAATCTTGTCCTCTGGCGGTCAATGGGTTAATAATATAATAATAATAATAATAACAATAAAGACATAATGGTGATTTGTTATTGTTATTTTTATTATTATTAACTCATTCAGCCCGACAGCCTTATTTCCCAAATTTTGGAGGCGTCATCTAATTACTATGTACCAATTGCAGGAGATGGATCGACCATGATAATTCAAGGGCAGTGCCTGATTAGCTTGGCGCCGACAGGCGCCAAGCTAATCTGGCACTACCTTGAATTATCATGGTCGATCCATCTGCTGTAGTGCGTCAGGGCTGAATGGAATAAATAACAATTTCATCGAGGTTACATTGGTCTTTCATTTCCGGCTTAAAATCAATTTAATAATAGATCAATATATGGCGTGCTGCCTTTGCCTTGAAGCAGACAAAATAACAATCGGGTCAAGTTTGTCTCTGCCTGGGAAGTTTTTGGCGGGTGGCGGCAAAGGCGGGGACCCCAACAACCAATTAGTGCGCACTTCCTTTCATATGTGAACAAACATGCAGCAATATTGTGCACCAGCCCACGGTGCAGATCGCGTTTGGCTGTACACGTGTTTATTTGCAGGTCATACCAGTGTGTGTGGCTGGCATTTATTTGCATGCGGCAGACCGACATATTTTGCCCATCTGCCGCCGCTGTCTTCAACAGTATCGCACTGGGTGTCTCTCTCGATTCGCTGTGCTTATCAGCGCATGGAATCGATGGAGACAACCAGAGTGCAACAATATTGGGTTGTTACTGTTTTGTTTTTGTTTTTTCTCAAGAAGATCGTATGTGAAGTTAACCCTTTCAATGCCACTGGACGCACATTTGCAGTTTCTGAAATCGTTTGTTCATGCAACGGCCTTAAGCCACAGCCGTCCAAGGAATATGGGGGCAAAATGGTCTCAGCAAGAAACATAGATCCTCATGAGCCCCCGCGACTGCGGGGGCTCATGAGGACCTATGTCTCTTGCTGTTGAACCGTGTTCAGCATTTCTCCGCCGTAACGGGGTTAATATTGTCTGCACTGTCCTTGAAATGTGTGTGCTGTGTCTGGAGTAAATGTGGGCCTGACGGCTCTACTCCGTAAGGTCCAGACCATAGACCATCAGACATATGATTATTTTACAAATCGGTCAATCTGTAGAAGCTAATTTTGACACTGCCCTTGAACTCGCATTCTCGATCCCTCTCCTGCATCTAGTACGTATACAACAGTCAGTGGAGACTAGACCCTTCAATAGTAGTTTTTATGATTGTGTTGTATAAAACGAGACGAAACGAGGCGAGGAGAAACGAGAAGAGACAAGGCGAGACGAGACAATAATTATGTGACTTGACGTGACGAGACCAGCGAAACGAGACGAGACGAGAATGCTATTATTATTATTATAATTCGGGCGGACCGTCGGGGGTTCTTTCTCCGAGTACTCTGGCGCTTCCTCCCCAAGACTTGGGTATCAGTTTCAGCCCACTTAATCAAACTTCAAATTTAAACGATTTGAATTTCCAAAACTTCATTAGCTCGCTTGAGCTTGCCCTTAGCACCACGTGAATGTTCTGTGTTAATGTACGGTGTGTAAGTGAGCGTGCTTGCTGGGTTCAGTTCGCGGCGGCGCTTTGAGCCGATTTTCAATTGGGATAAAGCGCCTATTTAATGCGTTGATTTATTTATTTATTTATTTATTTATCATCATCATCATCAATATTATAATTGTTGTTGCTGTTATTATTACTTTTAGTATTATTATTATTATTATTATTATTGTTGTTGTTTTTATTATTATTATTATTATTATTATTATTATTATTATTATTATTATTATTATTATTATTAGTATATTACCTGTTGTTGGTCTGTCGAGAAATAATGCGAATTATGCTCATTTTCTGACATGAAACGCAGAACAACAAGGTCAGACGATGCCTTCCAAATTGTGCAGGACTAGAAAAGCTAAACCTAAACCTAAATCAGCCCTAATATATCACAAAAAGACATTTTGGACCAGGATTGTTCCAGGGTGGTGCCGGAACGACCTTGAACGATCATGGTGTATTTATCCTCTGAATTTGTGTACAGTCTAAACCCTTTGGGTGTCGGTAGCGGTTTTAGTCGCGATGATTCCTCCGACTAAACCGCTAACGACACTCAAAGGGTTAAGAAGACAACTTTCATAGCTTGCAAGGAACTCGGTCGTCGGAGGGCTAAAAATGTGAGAAGGTCCCCAGGAAGTGTAATGCACGTGGTACGCGTTTCCCGGCTGCACAGGTGAATAGGAGTGCACTTCTCTCGCGGCATACTGTACATGTGTTGTCTGACTCGCACCTCCTTCCTCCCTACCACCGGTCTAGGATCCATTGCGCCGCGCGCGCGCGCGCGTGTGTGTGTGTGTGTGTGTGTGTGTGTGTGTGTGTGTGTGTGTGTGTGTGTGTGTGTGTGCGTGCGTGCGTGCGTGCGTGCGTGCGTGCGTGTGTGTGTGTGTGTGTGTGTGTGAGAGAGAGAGAGAGAGAGTGCGTGTGTGTCGGCGGGGTGGGGTGGGGTGCGTACCTGCGTGTGTGTGTGTGTGTGTGTGTGTGTGTGTCGGTGTGTGGGTGTGTGTGAGAGAGAGAGAGTGTGTGTGTGTGTGTGCGTGCGCGTGCGTGCGCGTGCGTGTGTGTGCGTGTGTGTGCATGCGTGTGTGCGTGCGTGTGTGTATGTGCGCGCGCGCCCGCCCGTGATATTAAGTCAAGCCCCGGGGCTAAATATCTGTAATAAATCTACGTGCGCGCGCGCGTGTGTGTGTGTGTGTGTGCGTGCGTGTGTGCGTGTGCGTGTGCGTGCGCGTTCGTGTTGTGTGCGTATGTGCGTGCGTGTGTATGTGTGTGCGTCCGTGCGTGTGTATGTGTGTTGTGTGTGCGTGTGTGTTTATGTGTATGACGGTGTGTGTGTCAGTGCCGCGGGGCTACTGAAATAATCTGCTCACAAACCAGATAGGTGAGGCTAGCGCTGGCAGAATTGTACACAAACCAAGGGGAATCACAGCGCTGGACAGACAAAAAGTTAGATCCCCTGCCCCCGCCTATCAGACACCCAATCGCCAGCCCACAGAGAAATACGCAGGTATAGAACAAGACGATCATTTCCATCCTCTTTTTTTTTTTTTTTTTGTCTGTCCAGCGCTGTGATTCCCCTTGGTTTGTGTGAAATAATCTGGAATAAATCAGCATTGTATTTTATTGCACTGACGATATTGCTTGCTGCATGCCTGATGCAATGCGCCAGATTTGTGGTGCTCCTGTTTGCACACAAAACATGACGAGGCCTAAAACATATTGCTCACTTTTAAATTCGGACAAAAACGAATACAGCTGACTCGACTAATAATAACATCAGAATCAACTCGAGTCGGACAAAACAAGGCTTTTCAGTGCGGGTCCAGATACTATCCATCCACTCTGCTTATAGTAGTTTTAATCAATTACATCCTGAGTCTGATTTCTTTTCAAATTGCTTATTGTCCTATAAGGCTCCATTACAGATTAGGAGATAGATCAACCATTTTAGTCAAGGGTGGTGCCAGAATAGCGTGGCGCCTGAGGCTCCAAGCTATTCTGGCATCATCCTTATGAACTATCATAGTCAATTTTATTCCTTGGCATCATTCTTAAACTATCATAGTCAATTTTATTCCTTGCAACAGTGTATCAGCGTCAAAAGGGTAAATCTGCTCTAATATCACTGGTGAGCCTCAGAGAACTATGCAGTCTTTTTTTGACCAGCAGAAATTGAAGAAGGCAATGTCCATTAATAGCCGAAAAGACCATATTTTAAATACAAAATTTAAGCTGTTGCCCTCAGCCCGCCGGTATAGATGTCACAGCTGTACGGCAAACAGAAGGAAGTTTTCTTTTATTCCCACCGCTGTTGTTCTTTTGAACAAAGTGGCATAGACTTTTATTAAATGTATTCAGCTGTGACATTTGTACTCGAGCAATGAAGGGGATGGAAAGTGCCAGTCTTGTTCTTGTAAGGTTTATGTGATAGTTGTCAGTATTAGTATAGTTGTCAGTATTAGTATAGCTGTCAGTATTAGTATAAAAGTAGTTCTTAATTCTCTTTGCATGGGTGCCTGGGTGTATGTGTGTGCGTATGTCCGTCTTATCCATTTTTTACTTTACTTGATATATTCATACGCTCCCGTCCAAACTGGAATTTCCCCTTCGTGGGATACAGAAAGCTTTTTGACTTGACTTGACTTGAGCTCCTTTCGGCTGATTTAGCCTGAGTGCCCTTTTAAAGTCAAGTTTCTGTTTCATTTGACGCTTGCGTGCCTGTTCACCACAACGTGTCGAGAGTCAGACGAAATTCGACACGATTTAGCTCCACTGCTGCCAATGATCATGAACTGCGCGTCTCAGCGAAAGGACTGCACACTGACCGACATTCGCGTGAAAAAAAAACACACACACACACACACACACAGATGTAAATAGGACAAAAATTGGCATGGGACTGACAAGAGACATAAATCCTCATGAGCCCCCGCGGATGCGGGGGCTCATGAGGGTTTATGTCTCTTGCAGATTGGGTAGCGGTCGCCTTGCCCCAGGTTAACAGGTTTGGTTTCAAAGAAAGGCAAATGCCGCGCCCCAAAAAAATATCAGTATATAGAGAGAGTGCAGTCGCTGACAATGCAAAAGGTGCAGAACAATTGTAAGAAGTTTACAATGATTAGCAAGTAACACGCAAACGCGTTCGCATCAATGGCCGGCATGCGAGACATTGAGATCCTAACTTGGTGAACCGTCGGAAGGAGAGATAAAGTGAGGTTTCGTTTGAAAAGAAGCGACTCCCAACAACGAACCACAATGAAGTAGTCTTGGCAGATTACCAGCTAATTCTGTGTATGATAAACAACACTCGAAACATCTGGAAGAGGCATAGATCCTCATGAGCCCTCCGTGCTCATGAGCATCTATGCCTCTTCCATATGTTTGGAGTCAGTGTTGCTGCGCTCGTGATGCAGCTGGTCATCCGCCGCCATTTCGCTCACGTCCGTTATTGCGAATCGTTCCTTTATTGTCTTGTGACTGGAAGTAATAAATAATTTGCATTGATACACATCGTAGAAACTCATTCCTTTACTCCAATCACTTATCCTCCCCCCCCCCCCCACACACACACCCCATCCCCCCCCCCCCCCCCCCCCCCATTCTTCCCCAAATCCTGATTTTGGGTCGTTTCATGCAGTAGTCGGGAAACAGGCAAATCGAGATTGACTCAGCGAAAAGTCACGTCACATATACCAAAACCTAAGCCCTTCAAACCACTACCTATAAATCGCCGTTTAACCCGTTCAGCCCTGACGCACTACAGCAGGAAATGGGTCGACCATGATAATTGAAGGGTAGTGCCAGATTAGCTTGGCGCCTATCGGCGCCAAGCTAATCCGGCACTGCCCTTGAACTATCATGTTCGATCCATCTCCTGCAACTGGTGCATAGTCATTAGATGACGCCTCCAAAATTTGGGAAATACGGCCGTCGAGCTGAATGAGTTAAGCACTAATTACATGTCGTAGGAGGCGTAAAAGCCGGTAGTGCCTAACTCGTACGCCATCGCTCACATCCGGCGCTGTTGCCTCGCCGTCACGACCTAATCTCACTCGCAGGTGGCGCGCTGTAGTGAAAGACATTAGTTACGGCCCAGTCTGGCCCCTGCTAAGTGTTATCCATTCAGCGCCTCATCAGTTGTCTTCGTTAAAGATTCGCGGCTAGGTAATGGTGGGGTTTGTTTGAAACGACGACTTCCAACAGCGAACGAGAAGCGAAGACACGAATGATAACCAGATTCAATAAGCAGAGACAAGACTTCAAACATCTCCAAGAGGCATAGATCCTCATGAGGCCGGAGGGTTCATAAGGATCTATGCCTCTTGGAGATGTTTGGAGTATTGTCTATGCTTATGGTACAGACTGGTTGCCCCTCCATTTTGGCTCTCGTTCGTTGTTGGGAGTTCTTCGTTTCAAACGAAACCTCACATATGACTAACGTCCTACCTGTTGCCCACACCCCAACCTCAGTCCTTACATTCTCTCTCGATATTCAATACAACCACGAAGAGGCACAGATTTTCATGCCCCCCCCCCCCCTCTACCACCCCCTAGCCCCCTCCCCCTCGAGAACATAAGAGAGGCTAATAATAACCATCGCCTCCATTGTTCCCGTGATTTAGAAACTATACTGACTGGAGTTATTGACTTGATTTGTTTATAGAGCCCGAATCCACGATGAGCGTTCATCTGCCGTTTTAACTCATTCGAGACGAGCCGCATATGGTTACGCGGCTTTATGCCGCATACCAGGATGCGACGAGGTGCCAATGAGCCAACTCATTCACACCTGACAGTCTTCAGCTGGAGATGGACTGACTATTTCAAGGGTGGTGCCAGATTAGCTTGGCGCCTGCCGGGCGCCAAGCTAATCTGGTGCCACCCTTGAACTATCATAGTCTATCCATTCCAAACTGATGCATATTGACCAGAGTACGCCTTCCATATTTAAGAACTCAGCACCAGACTTGAAATTCAAGACCCTACAAAAGATGGCAATTATTTACATTGGTTTGCACAAAAGCTCATTTATCTAGCTATCTACACGATGGATGGCCCATTTACTGAAGGCACTTGCAAAACGAGCAATATCTGCAAGAGGCATAGATCCTCATGGGCCCCCGCAAGGCGCGGGGGCTCATGATAATCTATGTCTCTTGTTGGCTCAAGTTACTTCCACTTTGCTATGCTATGCAAAATGCTTGGTAGGCCTGTGTTCGGTTACGACATTAGGGCGGGAGACTCAATCATTGATGATGATAGTCGGTTGCTAAATTTAAGCCAGGTGGGACAAAAATTATATACCTTGTGGAGGTGCGTGCTAGATTTAAGCCAGGTGCGAAAAATTATATATATATATATATATATATATATATATATATATATATATATATATATATATATATATATATATATATATATATATATATATATATATATATATATATATATATTGTGGGGTACTTTTGTAGGTTGCTTTGAAAAAATATGATAAATATATAACCAAACTGATGGCATTATTTGAAGTAAATGAAGGTAACCAAAAAACGCCTTAAAATAACGTTTGACAAAGAGGAATGTGACAATGATAAGCTGACATATTTCGGTTAATAATAAAAATTTAAAAAAAAACAAGATGGGATGAACCATAACCCACAAAGTCCCTTCTATATGAGAGCTGTCTTCGCTGTCAAGGGTCTCTACCTTTTGTCTTTTACTTGCTTCTGATGTTAAAATATCTCCTTCTGAAAAATGCCTCGCAGATGTGCCAATGCGTCATAGTGAACTTTATAAGGGGCGTGCGCAGTGCATACGCGTCATTGGTTTGTCAAACGTCATTTGCCATGACGTATTTTTCTGTTTTTACGTATTTTTTTTTATTTAACGTGATATGAGTTTCGCTTTCGCTTCAAAACTTGCGAAAATGGTGACAAAACTAGAATTTCACGGTACAGTTTCAGTCTTGCCATAATTTGTGTGAAAACAGGTTGACTTTGTGTGTATGCGTGTGCGTGTGCGTGCGTGCGCTCCAAACATTCTCCGGGCACATGAGAAGATATGCCTCTTGGAGATGCGCGCATAATGTGTGAGTGACAGCGAGCGAGAGCGAGCGAGAGCGAGAGAGAATTACGTCATATTTAGAGTATGTCTGCGTGGTGACGGAGTTGCTTCTTTTACGTCACCGGCACTGTCTGACTTTCTCCAGATGTCAAGGTTTTTTACTGTTTTAATTTTTTTCTGAAAGAATTAATTTTTGCTGAAGAAGTTGAAAGGGTACAAAGATGTCTAACGAACTAAATCCAATGTCTTTCTCCAAACTAGCTATATCGGGTCACCTGCATGCTCTTCTGAAAACGCGACGATGTGTGTGTGTGTGTGTGTGTGTGTGTGTGTGTGTGTGTGTGTGTGTGTGTGTGTGTGTGTGTGTGTGTGTGTGTGTGTTAGTGCTTGCATGCGCGCGCGCTCCAAACATCTCCAAGAGACATAGATCCTCATCGTATGAGGATCTATGCCTCTTGGAGATGCGCGCATGTCTGTGAGAGAGAGAGAGAGAGACTTCGGTGCTAGAGAGAATTACGTCATATTTAGAGTATTATGTCAATGTCTGTGTGGTGACGGAGTTGCCTCTTTTACGTCACCGTCACTTTCTCCAGAAGTCAAGTGTTGTTTTTTTTTACTGTTTTAATTCTTTTCTGAAATGAATTAATTTTTACTAAAAAAAATTGAAAGGATACAAAGCTGGCTAATGAACTCATTTAATGTCTTTATCCAGACTAGCTATATCCAAAATTGTAAGTAAATATAACAAAAAGTACGGACTCTAATCTGCGCCAACCTACTTCCTATAAACGGTTGTTTATGTCTTAAATGAGACATTCAATTACAATTTGCTCGGAGGCTCTCAAGAAAGTATTTCGCCAAGTTTCACTCTTGTGTGTACAGAAATATCGGGGATTCTCTTGTTTATATACATACGCACAAACATACATACATACATATATACGCACAGACGGCGCTTCACGCCAAATGTACGTTCAGCAGCGAGGTTATCGTAACTGGACATGACGTAATTTCTATCTTGTTATTTCATTGTGAGAGGTTTAGGCCTGCCCGCCTTTGACATCATGGACATGCTATTAAATTCGCCCCACCGCGACCCGTCCTAAAAAGTCACTTTCATAAAGAGAAGGGACTTTTAAAAAAAAAAAAAGCCCTGGATAGACGTCAGAGCTGTAGGAGATGGAAAGAAGTTTAACCACTTGACGCAGGTTGTGTTTCTGAAAACGTCGTCAACGCAACACCCCAAAACCCTAGCTGTTGCAGGAACATGGATTCAAAGTGGTGTCAGCAAGAGGCATAGATCCTCATGAGCCCCCGCGAATGCGGGGGCTCATGAAGATCTATACCTCTTGCAGTTGGGTGGTGTTCCAATTTTCTCCGCACTGAACGGGTAAACCCTTCCGCTGTCGGCAGCGCGTTTTATCGAGGTGATTCCTACCGGGAGTCACTTCGACAAAAACCGCTACCGACAGACAAAGGGTGCCAAGTTTGCCACTGAGGATGTGATACGGTGGCATCTGCATCTTAACGTAAAGACAACAAACATGACATCTTTGCCACTAAGATTGTGGCCGTCAAAGACTAAAGGATCGTAACACGGGAGAAACCGTACCATCTGACGACAGAAAGTGATGAATTCGCACTAAAACTACACAGTGCATATGCATCAACATTGCGTCTGAATGTTTCTGTGTCGCTTTAGTCCCGGACTCGTTACTCGTGTGCAAGAGGCACAGATCTTCATGCGCCCCCGCATTCTGCGGGGGCGCATGAAGATCTGTGCCTCTTGCAGATATCAATTAGACCCGTGTTCCTCAACGACAGGACATCTGTCGCTTAGTCTACGATGGCGTCTTCCTGTTCTGCACGCAGACTTGGCGTCTGTTCAAATGGGTAATTTCCTGATTGTGTGCCACCAACAGGAAAAAAAGACCAACCCATAACATCATCTAGATTTATCGTTATGAGAAACATTTTTTTTTTTTTTATCATTTAAAAGGCGCAGTAAATTTTTTTTAAACCTTCTGATAAATTGCACGGTGCTACAAAAACGTAGTCTTGTTTTTGAGGAGAAAGATAATAATTTCACCTTTTTAAATCCCTTCTATTTATAGAAGGGACTTTTTAGGACGGGTCGCGGTGGGGCGAATCTAATAGCATGTCCATGATGTCAAAGGCGGGCAGGCTGAACCTCTAACAATTGAAGTAACAAGATAAAAAGTACGTCATGTCTAGTTACGCTAACCTCGCTGCTGAACGTACATTTGGCGCAAAGCGCCGTCTGTGCGTATGTATGTATGTGCGTATGTGTGTATGTGTGTGCGTATGTAATATGTAAACAAGAGAATCCCCGATATTTCTGTACACACAAACCTTGAAACGTGGCGAAATACTTTCCTAAGTGGGTGGCTAAGAAAGCATCCGAGCATATTGTAATTGAATGTCTCATTGAAGACATACACAACCGTTTATAGGAAGTCGGTTGACCAAAATTAGAGTCCGTAATTTTTGTCATATTTACTTGAACTTTTGCATACAGCTAGTTAGGAGAAAGATATTGGACGAGTTATTAGCCAGCTTTGTATCCTTTCCACTTCTTTAGTAAAAATTCACAGAAAAGAATTTAAACACTAAAAAAACTTGACTTCTAGAGAAAGTCAGACAGTGGCGGTGACGTAAAAGAGGCAACTCCGTCACCACGCAGACACTGACATAATACTGACTCTAAATATGACGTCATTCTCTCTCTCTCTCTCTCTCTCTCTCTCTCTCTCTCTCTCTCTCTCTCTCTCTCTCTCTCTCACACACACACACACACACACACACACATACAAACATGCGCGCATCTCCGGGATAAATAGATCCTCATGATGCACCCTCCAGGCGCATGAGGATCTATGCCTTTTGGAGATGTTTGGAGCGCGCGCGCACTCACGCACGCACTAGCACGCACACACACATCGACGCGCTTTGAGAAGAGCATGCAGGTGACCCGTGTATTTAGTATATCATGTAGCTAGGTAAAGTCAACCTGCTTTCACACAAATTATAGCAAGACTGAAATTGTACTGTGAAGTTCTAGTTTTGTCACCATTTTCTCAAGCATATGAAGCGAAAGTGAAACTCATAACACGTAACATATACAATTACGTAAAAACTAAACTTACGTCATGACAAATGACGTTTGACAAATCTATGACGCGTATGTCCTGCGCCCCTTATAGAACTCACTGACGCATTGGCAGATCTGCCACACCTTTTCAATAGGAGATAATTCAACATCAGAATCAGGTCAAAGATAAAAGGTATAGATCATTGACAGCGATAATAGCTCTCATATAGAAGAGACTTTGTGGGTTATGGTTCATGGTGCAAGGAGGACGAAGGAGAGGAAGACAGAGGAAAAGATAGGAGGACAATATCTCAGAGAGGACAGGACTGAAGCTGGGCGATACGCTGAGAATGGCAGAGAACAGAGAGGATTGGAGGGAGCTGGTTGCCAAGTCATCAGTGGTGCCCCAACGGTGGGCAAGACTACGGGATATAGATAGATAGATAGATAGATAGATAGATAGATAGATAGATAGGTTCATCCCATCTTGTTTATGTTAAGAACCATCACAGGTAACATTTCTTCAAGAGGTTACATGGCGAACGAATACATGCTCCTAATTATTTTATTATTGAAAATGTGTGAATCATATTGCTGTGACGGGTTATTTGTTGAAAGAATAGCATTATTTTGGAGAGAAATACAATCATTTCATGTTGTCTGGAATGCTCAACTCATTTAACTCCTACCTGCATTCCCCAAATAATTGGAGGTGTCACCTAAAGACTATTTACCATTTGCAGGAGATGGATCGACCATGATAATTCAAGGGTAGTGCCAGACTAGCTTGGCGCCATAGGCGCCAAGCTAATCTGGCACTAGCCTTGAATTATCATGGTCGATCCATCTCCTGCTGTAGTGCCTCGAAGCTATATGAGCTAAGAAGCGGGAAATTGTGTTGATGTGTTGTTGTTGAAGTTTTTGTTGTCGCCGTCATCGTTCTTGTTGCTATTTTTCCTATTGTTGTTTTTGTCCTTACGGAGGCTGACACGCGCGCACAAACGTTTGTTTCATCTCACTACCATGTTACATTACCGTACGACCTTGCTTCTAAACCGGCCACATTTCTTAATGGAATCTCGCCTCCCACGCGGGAAAGCTTACAATCACGGTGAGACAACAGTATTGCGAAATTGACCTTTTCCTTGAAAAGGTCACAATGCGTCACTAAGGAGAGCGGGCATGTGTCTGTGAACATCACAGATTGCGTACCACAGGCGGAGAACGACCCACATTGGTCTAAAATGTTGAGTTGTCCGTTGATTTAGTCTGATTTCCATGGAAGTCAAACAGACCAATTGCCCACCTAAAGTTTCTTCTAATTTCCATGACGTCAGGCAAAATCTAAGGAAAACTCAAATTTATAATAACTGCCATGCTATCCTGTGCCTGTAATAGTACCAGTGTGGTATCTAATGGCGCACAGCCGAATACGTAGCCAATCATGATGACGAAATGTGTTGACTTACTCTTCAAGAGCTTGTTGTTTACACGTGTCTAAAGTTGAACGCAACACTGAGAATAATTCTGAGGATAGCAATCAACATAAAATACGATAGGAAAAAAATAACTTTGTTGAGTGTTTACCCAGGTGGAGCGTCTTTTTAAATAAAAAACCACCACCCATCTACAAGTGACATAGATCCTCATGAGCCTCCGCAGCTACGCTCCGGGGGGTCATGATGGATATATGCCCCGCGCTCTGTTTTCAAACACTGACCCGTCTACCTCAGCAAGAGGAGGTCAAAGAGCGCTTACCTTACGGAAAATTCCCTGTCGTGAGGGCGACCTTTGCATTGTTTTAACCCAAAACAAAGACTGCCAGCTGGAAGAAAGCGTGTTAGTCAAAGGTTTGGGGTTCACGTTTGTGTGTGGGTGGACGTGTCAGTGACCCAGTTTTTTCGATCTAAATATACTGTCAGTTGTACGTGTGTGCTGGTCTGTGGTTTTGGACCTTACGGCCTGCGGCCGTAAGGTCCGAAATCACAGATCAGCACACATGACGGAATCCAAGTACATTAACTCTCGGATACAAACAAATCGGAATTGTTCTTGTTGCTATAACTTATATCTGAAGTTTCTTATGAGCGAAGTAAACTAAAAAGATAAAAAGCTGTCGTGACCTCTGAAAAAAAAGTGTAGTTATATCCGACTTTTGTTATATCCGCCATTGTTATAAGCGAAGTCGACTGTATTTGTGGCCTTTCACTTTCATCCACAACAAAGAAAAATACATCTTTCATTGACATGTCTGGCTCGTAAACACAGGATGTGGTTCATGAAACTTGGTCACATTTCGTTCCTGTGTTACTTTGTTTTCTTCACACGCCGTTTAACACATTTAGCCCCGAGTCCCTACAGCAGGAGATTGATTGACCATGATAATTCAAGGGTAGTGCCAGATTAGCTTGGCGCCTGAAGGCGCCAAGCTAATCTGGCGCTACCCTTGAAGTATCATGGTCAATCTTGCAACTGGTACATAGTCATTAGGCAACACATCCAAAATTTGAGAAATGGAACTTTGGGGCTAAAAGGGTGAACACAGTCATCGAGGAAGGTATACGATTTTATGTCTAATTTTGTGTCAAAATCGTCTTGACAAACATTAAAAAGACCAAACCCGGTAGTAAGAATCAAAAGTTGGCAGTATCTTCATAAAAGAATTTCCTACAATAATGCTGCCCCAAAATTGAAAGACATAGATCCACGGATGAGAGCCAGAGGAAGCAGAAAGCCTGTTACATGCGCCTGTTCTCAAGGACTGTGAAAACAATGGCAGAAAAGTCTTAGTTGCGATAAGACAACACTGAGAACCCTTTGTGTTGACAAAGTCAGCAATTCAAACCCGCGCCACAGCAGATCGCTTTAACTCATTCAGCCCGACGGCCGTATTTCCCAAATTGTGGAGGCGTCATCTAACGACTATTCAGGAGTTGCAGCAGATGGATCGACCATGATAATTCAAGGGCAGTGCGATATTAGCTTGGCGCCGACAGGCGCCAAGCTAATATGGCACTACCCTTGAATTATCATGGTCGATCCATCTCCCGCTATAGTGCGTAATGGCTGAATGGGTTAACCCCAAACTTACCATGCATAGTTAGCTTCGATAGTTCAACGTGCAGATCAAAAGAGCGTCGTTCACCTCTCTAGTTTGCTGGACTGCGATTCTGGACTTTATGGTTTTCCACAGTTAAGTCTAGAATCACAGACCAGCTGGCATTTATATTAGTGAGGTTTCGTTTGAAACGAACAAATCCCAATAACCAACGAGAGTGAAATTACAAAGGATAATCAGCTTCTCAAAATAAGCACAGACAACGTTCCGTAATCTCCAAGAGGCACAGATACTCATGAGCCCGGAGGGCTCATGAGTATCTATACCTCTTGGAGATGTACAGAATGTCGTCTATGGGTATGGTAGACGCTGGTTATCAGCCGTGACTTAAATTCGCTCTCGTTCGTTGTTGGGAGTCGTTCGCAGCAAACGAAACTTCACTACTCTATGGGTCCACAGTCCTCAGAGGTCGTGCAGAAGTTGGGCACTGGTTACCGTCTTCAAACTGTCGGTATGGTATCCACAGGCCGTATACTTTACCCCACTATGAGATATACAGGTCATATTCCATGGCCATAATTATAATCTGTGTGTGGTTGATATCTGCTTGACTGACCGGTAGAAAGTAAATCATACGGCGGGCAGGCCGATGGTTGGTTGGTTAGTTCGGGTTTAACGTCCACAGCACCGAGGTGATCATGGACGGCCCTGACGGGCGGGTTATGGGGGACAGGGAAATCTATTGCCTATGGAGTACGACCTGAACACTGATCAACTCACGTGCACTCCAACTGTGCCACTTTGATTTACCAGGACCTTTCAACGGACATGCTATCGAACAAATCCGCTTTTTCCCCCTGGATTGTGAGTCCAGCTACCGGGGCCGGGCGGGATTCGAACCCACGACCCGGCGATTCCCTTCGCTCTCCTGCTCCGACGTTTAACCGCCTGAGCTATTTCGGACTCGGCAGGCCGATCTCGGCTCACTGCAATAAGTCTGTCAGAACTGAGCAACAGATGACGGCACTGTCCAGGGATTGACTACGATATGTGAGCCGGCTGTGCGAGATGGTCTGTGCATAACATCTCAAGGTAACACCCAATTAGCTGGAGCAGTGGACTGCTCGTGATAACTCAAAGTTAATCCCTCAACTGCCGAGAATAGCTGAGCATGTTCCAAACGCAATGTGGCAGGGGCTCATGAGGATCTATGTCTCTTGCAGTTGGATCATGTTCACTTTTTCTCGGCAGTTAAGGGGTTAACGAGGCCGCTGCATCGTCCTCTTCCTCGTAATGCAAGATCAGATAGGTCTGCCACGACAATATGCTAGTTTTGAGGCGGCAAATAAACAACTCGCGACACTTGGGATTCCTAAACACACGCAAGGTTACACTTGTGATCCGCCTCATGCAAAGATGGGATTAGTCGTCCTGAACAATAATATGTGAACATTAGATTACGTTTCCTTGATTATTGGGGACTGGAGCAAATCACAGGGCAAAGGGCACACACCCATCTCCCGTAACAGCAAGAGCCCTTCACTGGGACACAGATTGTGGTTATGAATTCTTTGTGAATTCAGCTTCAAAGATCTGCAGTCAGCAATTAAATGGAATATGGCCATGAGCATGGCTGGTCAGATTGCAAAGAAGCCCGACCGTCAAAGAACCATGGATACAAAGTTTTTTCAACAAGAGATATACATCCTAATGAGCCCCCGCAACTGCGGGGGCTCATGAGGATCTATACATCTTGTAGTTGAGTGGTATTCAGTTTCTCGGCAGTGTAGGGGTCAGTCACCCACCTCGTATAGAACATAACACAAACATTAAAAAATGCATTCAGCCTTCGAACCGAACGGCTCAAATTTCTAACTTGTTAGCAGAACAGTGTGTACAAATGGTGGGCGATGGATCGATCACAACAGCATTTCAGGTACAATGATAATATTGCTTTTCACACACAAAAAAATTGTCTGGTTGCTTTCACAGGGCAGAAGTGTCCGTCCTTACCAGAGCGACCGTAGGGACTGGCGAGACTTTAAAATTGCTTCCTGCAGATGGAACGGTACAGCCCCGAAACAGCCCCCAGACTGTAAACAACACTGGACAGGTGTAAATTTGCAGTCGGCCACAGTGGACCCGACCACGGCTGTGCAGCGGGCCAGGGCCAGGGTCTTTTGTTTACTGGGTTGTCTCCGGGGCTATATTTGTACTTGTAGTCCGCCCGAGACCGTGAGCAGGAGCAATGTAATTCAATGTAACTATATTTTTGGACTCACGGGCGGTCCGTGGCGCAGTGGTTAAGGCGCCTGCCACCAATGCCAAGGGTGCGAGGTTCGATACCGGGTTCCGGCGTTGGACTTTTCTCCTCTGGTAAGTGTCACCGTTAATTCGGGCGGACCGTCGGGGGTTCTTTCTCCGGGTACTCCGGTTCTTCCACCCCCCCCCCAACCCCCCCATCCCCCACGCTTTGGTACCGGTCTCAGGCCACTTTACAAATTTCAAATACAAGTGATCAAAAATCTCTGTAACTTCAGTAGCTGACTGGCCCTTCGTTTGTCTTGCACTGTGTTTGTACTGTGCTTGTCTTAAATGGCATAAATCCGTGTCTGTTTCGTGAGTGTGTGTGTGTTGGGTTTCAGGCGCGGCGCTTTGAGTCGATTTCCCCAAAATTGAGAAAAAGCGCCTATATAATAACGGTATTATTATTATTATTATTATCAGATATTGCATAGCAATCTATTTATGATTTCTTTTTGTACATCTTGTCGCCTACATCATCATCATCATCTCTCTCTCTATCTCTCTCTCTCTCTCTCTCTCTCTCTCTCTCTCTCTCTCTCTCTCTCTCTCTCTCTCTCTCTCTCTCTCTCTCTCTCTCTCTCTCTCTCTCTCTCTCTCCACCATCCCCGTCCTCTCAGCCAGGCCTTTCTCCTATCATGTCGCACCTTCCAAAGTGGCCGCGCAGATAATTATGAAAAATCTGGCCATAAACAACAGTTTTTTGTTCCAGACACTGGGCGTCCGCCCAATAGAAACAGAAACCCGCGCTGCCAGGTAATCTGGTGTAACCCCCAGCATCTCATTGTTCCATGCATAATGCACACAGTACAACCCTTTCACTTGCGCAGACGAGTGCGGCGTCATCCCAGTAAGCAAATGGTCATAACGCCGACGTCGGCAGTAGTTGGCCCGCACACGCCGGCTGTGCAGTGACCCAATGCGGCCGCCGCGGCCAGAGGACACTTTACTGGCTGGGATGTTTGCCGTCTTGAACTCTGCGCTACAAATAAGCATTTTTTTTTTTTTTTTTTTTTTTTTTTTTTTGGGGGGGGGGGGAGTGGGGTGTCCCACCTCCGGTTTTCTGTTGTTTTTTTTAATCAGTCTCGCATCAATAGCTGCGAAAGTCTCGTATAGCGTTGCCGCTATACGATTCTTCCGCAGCTATTGATGTGGGGCGCCTTGAATGAGTTTATTTTTATACACGTATGTTTTCGGCATTATTTCATGCTAGCGATGTCTTAATCTCTTCCTTAGCCTTCCACGTAAGCATCATAACAAGCATCCTTTAATTGGCTGCTGGTCTGTGCTTTTAAGCCTTACGGCGTTAGGGCCGTAAATTTCAAAATCACTGACTAACACAGAGATGAAGGGTGTGGGCTGAAAGGTCCAAAATTACAGACTGGCACACTTTTTATTTTCGTCTATTTCTGTTTCTCCTCCATTGAATCCTAGCCAGCTACGTGATCCTCTGACTGGAAAGGAAAACAATGGCCGTCGACTGAGTCAGAACACAATGGCAGCTATAGTTATTTATATAAAGGGGCAATTTGATCTCTCTCTCTCTCTCTCTCTCTCTCTCTCTCTCTCTCTCTCTCTCTCTCTCTCTCTCTCTCTCTCTCTCTCTCCTCTCTCTCTCTCTCTCTCTCTCTCTCTCTCTCTCTCTCTCACTTTAACCTGTTAGGTGCCAGTTGAGGCATATTGTGTTTCTGAAATCTTCGCTAATTCAACACAAAATACCCTAGGTGTCCTAGGAAAATGGATTCAAAGTGGTATCAGCAAGAGGCATAGATCCTCATGGGCCCCCGCAACTGCGGGGGCTCATGAGGGTCTATACCTCTTGCAGTTGGCTGGTGTTGAACGGGATGCACCAACCGTGCCGGTGATGGTGATAAAGGTGGTGTTGAGGAAACTAAAAAGAGAGGTCAAAAACCCAAGTGCATAAAAAAATATAACAAGATGGGATGAACCATAACCCACAAAGTCCCTTCTATATGAGAGCTGTCCTCGCTGTCAATGGTCTCTACCTTTTGTCTTTGATCTGATTCTGATGTTGAATTATCTTCTTTTGAAAAAGTCTCGCAGAACTGCCAATGCGTCAGTGAGTTCTATAAGGGGCGCAGGACATACGCGTCATTGATTTGTCAAACGTCATTTGTCATGACGTAAGTTTTAGTTTTCTTACGTAATTTACGTGATATGAGTTTCACTTTCGCTTCATAGGCTTGAGAAAATGGTGACAAAACTAGAACTTCGCGGTACAATTTCAGTCTTGCGATGATTTGTGTGAAAGCAGGTTGCCTTTACATAGCTACATGATATACTAAGTACACGCGTCACCTGCATGCTCTTCTGAAAGCGCGTCGATGTGTGTGTGTGTATGGCGGGGGGGGGGGGGGGGGGGGGGGGCGGGGCGAGTGTTAGTGTGTGCGTGCGCGGCGCGCGCACCAAACAGATCCTCATGCGCCTGGAGGGCGCATGAGGATCTATTCCTCCTGGAGATGCGCGCATGTTTGTGTGTGTGTGTGTGTGTGTGTGTGTGTGTGTGTGTGTGTGTGTGTGTGTGTGTGTGTGTGTGTGTGTGTGAGAGAGAGAGAGAGAGAGAGAGAGAGAGAGAGAGAGAGAGAGCCGCGCGCGCGAGAGATAAACTGAATGACGTCATATTTAGAGTATTATGTCAGTGTCTGCGTGGTGAGGAGTTGCTTCTTTTACGTCACCGCCCCTGTCTGACTTTCTCTAGAAGTAAAGGTTTTTTAGTGTTTTAATTCTTTTCTGAAAAGAGTTATTTTTACTAAAGAAGTTGAAAGGATACAATGCTGGCTAACGAACTCATCCAATGTCTTTCTCCAAACTAGCTATATGCAAACGTTCAAGTAAATATGACAAAAATTACGGGCAAGTTTCAAGCGTGTGTGTACAGAAATATCGGAGATTCTCTTGTTTACATACAAACGCACACACATACGCACATACATACATACATACATACATACATACATACATACATACATACATACGCACATTCGGCGATTCGCGCCAAATGTACGTTCATCAGTGAGTTTAGCGTAATTTGACGTGATTTGTATCTTGTTACTTCAATTGTTAGAGGTTTAGTCTGCCCGCCTTTGACATCATGGACATGCTATTAAATTCGCCCCACCGCGACCCGTCCTAAACGTCCCTTCTATAATAGAAAGGACTTAATATATTATAATAAAAAATAAAAAAATTCGGATCTGAAATCCTTCCTCTGGTGACATGGAAACAATGTTTCCATATCACCAGAGGAAGAATCTCATGCGGAAACATTGTTTCGTAATCATCGGAGGAAGGATCTCAGATGAAAACATTGTTTCCTTATCACCAGAGGAAGGATCTCACTAAATGGAAACATTGTTTCCATCTCACCAAAAAAAGGATCTCAGATGAAAACATTGTTTCCATATCACCAGAGGAAGGATCTCAGATGAAAACATTGTTTCCATATCACCAAAGGAAGGATCTCAGATTCAAACAATGTTTCCATTTCACCAGAGGAAAGTCTCAGATCCGAAACGTTGTGTTTCATTTTCTGTAACTGCTAATCGGCAGCTGTAACCGCGAGCGAATGTGCAATGGTTACAAAGACTTAACTCATAGTGACTTGCAGGGAAAGGTAAGGGTTAACACAGGCACATCCCAATAATTTGCAAAAAGCTGACTCGACATATCTCAGTGTCACTCAACTAGCTCAAGAGCTCTCGTGTCGCGAAGCATGCAGTTTCAATGGACGTGTCGATATCAATGCAGAGACGTAGGTGCGGTATTATTTTACAACCGTTTTACCGTCGTCGTAACGTAGACATTGTTTGCATGTTTGACACAGAAATGACAAATCGTAGGTGACGAATGTGTGTCACTGGTCCTATAAAAAAAAATTAGCGCGCGAGGACTGCACATGCCTGCTAAGGTTTTAAGGTATACATGAAGTTGTAAGTGCCATATCATAAAAATGACGTGCGGTTTACTAGCTCTTCATGTTAACTTACTTTTGCTGTCGTCTGCTGTGAAACACATGAAACACATGCCTAGTAAGGTCCAACGATCTCCCCTCCCCACTCCCCTCCCCTCTCCTGCCCCCCCCCCCCCCCCCCCCCCCCGCCTCCCACTCCCCCTAATAAAAAAAATGGCGAGGGGGTTAATATGTTGAAATCGTGACACGTGATTGTCATATATACTGACGAGCAAAAGAAATGCGAGAGTGCTTCCAATGATTCCAAAAATGTCGCATTTCTTTTCTTTGTCAGCCTATTTGTATTTTAGGTCAGTGACTCGTGACTCGACGTGATTTTGTCATAAAACAGCTCACTTTTTTAGACACATGAAAGATAATTTAGGGATCCATGATCCATGATTCGTAACAAAGCAACAAAATGGGACAAATTGTGATCGACCGTGCGAGACCCTCGAGAAACTGTGACAGAGAACTCCCTACACTCTCTCATAGGTATTTTAACTCATTTGAGACGTGCCGCCTCCGGATACGCGGCATAAGCCGCGTATCCGGAGGCGGCACGTCTCGAATGAGTTAAAGGGCGTGTACTTTCAAATGCCGTTGTCCGACAAGTAGGCCAGTTGCTTTACATAACCCCTTCACTACCGAGAAATAGTGAACACCATCCAACTGCGAGAGACATGGATCCTCATGAGTCCCCCGCAACTGCGGCGGACTCATGAGGATCTATGCCTCTCGCTGACACCACTTTGTAAATGTCCATATTCCGGCTGAGACGTTGAGTCTTGGAATGAACAACGATTTTAGAAACACGATCTCTGTCAGTGCAGGTGAGCCGGCCGTCAATAGGTTAACGTGGCCTACGTCATCCTTACGCCACACCCTGCCCCCATCTTTCGACATCAACGGTCCATCAGACGGTTCTGACATTTCGCTCCGTCCCTCCCACGTCCACCGCCAAACCATCCACATTTCAGAACCGATCTTCGCCTGCGTCAAGTTACTTAGGTTATTGGGGTTTAACGCCGAGCAGGCGACTAAGGCCATCTCACGGCGGGGCCTGCGTCAAGATCACGTGCAGACCGAGCCTTCGGCCCAGCGACATTCCAGAGTTATGGAGGCATGACATAATTAACCCCTTGACTGCCGAGAGAAAAGTCAACACGATAGCCCTGCAAGAGGCAAAGATCCTCATGAGCCCCCGCAGTTGCGGGGGCTCATGAGGATCTATGCCTCTTGTTGACACAACTTTGAATCTATGTTTCTGGGACGGCTGGAGTTCTTTGGCGTTGAACTGAGAAAGATTGAAAAAGCACAAACTGCGTCGCTGAGCCTACAGTGAAGGGGTTACGGTCACAGGAGATGGAGCGACTGTAGTAGCTAGTTCAAGGATAGTGCTTCATTAGCTTGGCGCCTGAAAAGGCGCCAAGCTAAGAAAGCACTACCCTTGAACTGTGACCAGTTGACTATCGTCCGCAAGCTGGGTCCCTAGGAAGAATCACCGCTTGCCACCGCTTCAACACTCACGGCATTGTAGCCGTAGGTTCTTTTCGCACTATCCTTTCTTGAAAATCCTGTTACTTCGTACGCAAGAGGAGCACAGAGTATGGTTAGTAAAGGTAAAGGTTTTCATGAACCCCCAAATACCAGCGGTATGAGCGGGGGTCTCCCATCTAGTCGCCAAACTCGGGTGTGGGGACTTCTAAGCGAGGGTCTGTATCCCTTAATTGCTGATTAGACAGTTTCGCTGAAAGCGCGCAGAAAACACAACATTAACATTAATAAAAACAACATTAATAACAACATCATCATCATTAACAACAACAACTACTACTACTACAAAAACGACCAGAGCGGCAGAAGCAACAAAAAGAAACCTCCGGCAGGCAATTCTTTGTATCACTGATAGATTTTAACCCATTTAACCCGACGGCCGCATTTCCCAAATTTTGGAGGTGGCATCTAACAAGAATGTACCAGTTTCAGGAGATGGGTCGAGCATGATAATTCAAGGGTAGTGCCAGATTAGCTTGGCGCCTGATGGTGCCAAGCTAATCTGGCACTACCCTTGAATTATCATGCTCGACCCATCTAATGCTGTAGGGCGTTGGGTATAATGGGTTAACTCATTCGCGGAAATGCCGCATCCGGATGCGCGGCTTATACCGCGCATTCGGATGCGGCTGGCCGTGAATGAGTTAACATGTGTGTGCTCATTTGGGATTTTGGACCTAACAGATGAAAGACGTCAGGTTCAAAATTACTGTCCAGGACAAATTTCATGATTCGGGCAAATTTGTGCTGGGCCTCATGAGGATCTGTGTCTGTTTTAGATGCACTTTCCCGGCTGGAGTAATCTCTGATCCTGTATCGTAATCACTAGTTAAAGAACAAGGGTAAATCGGCAAGAACGAGACATCTTAAAGGTCAAAGGCAAAACGGGGCATCAAGACTGAGAGAAAACCCATTACACGGCAAATGTCGAGGAAAACAAAACATTACCGTGAAACCAACCCGCACTACGGTTTGCGGGAGTACCCCCCACATAGGCCCACTCGGGAAGTAAGCTTGTAAAGAAGTGTACTTGTGTCGTACTCCCCGAATGGGTCTAGATGGCGAGTGCTCCCTCAAACGACCAAAGAGAATAGTATACAATCCTGCGGATTTCTGTTGTTCCTGTCAAGACCGAAGCGCTCATAACAATCACATAACAAGAAGGAACGATTGTTCTAAAATATTAAATAAAAATTTCAACTGCCCGTTACATTAACCAACGCACACCAAAATGACAGTGACTACGCCAGAACGACCCGAAATCACTTTGGCGTACGCCAAAGTGATTTTGGGTCGTTCTGGCGTCACTGTCTTATTGGTGGCGTTACTACGCTCAGATAAAATTGCCGAGGTCGATCTAGACAGTTCATTTCACTTCACTTCACTTCACTTGCCGCTTTTGATGTAGTTCATTTCACTTCAGTTCAGCTCAGTTTTGTCATACCTCTATTACTATTACATTGTATAGTAATAGACTTATGGTTCTGTTCAGTTCACTGTACGGTCAAAGCGGGATCTCTGCGCTCGGAAAAGCCCATACACGCTCCAGCCCACCCATCAGAAGTCTTCCAAGAGTCCCGACCTGTCGATATCTTGCGAATACTGGTCTGATTCACATCGGGTCTCTCATATGTCGATCTAGCTCAGGATGAACTGACCCTGGGTCGATATAGGATAGAGGTCACTCCTCATGTTTTATATATTATATGCTACGACTTCTTGGAGACAGTACAGCTCTTCCGACCATCGTCGGTACAAAGTAAATAAAGCAGTACCCTAATGCGCAAACGGTCATCGGGCCGACATCGGCCCGATGACTTTTGCGAAATTGGGACTTTATCATCACTTTTACTTCCCATGGATAAACAAATTAATGAATGAACCGCACATCGTCTAAAGCAGCTGGCCTCCGCAGACCTGTTTACACAGTCCGTAGATTAGCCCTTGCACTCATGAGGATTTACGTCTCTTGTTCCTGTGTTCTTTATGCCCTATGTATGTCTCTTGTTAGTCCCATGTTTTTATGCCTATTTATGTCTCTTGTTAGTCCTATGTTCTTTATGCCTTTTTATGTCTCTTGTTAGGCCTATGTTATGTATGCCTATTTATGCCTCGTGTTAGTACTATGTTCTTTATGCCTATTTATGTCTCTTGTTAGTCATATGTTCTTTATGCCTATTTATGTCTCTTGTTAGGCCTATGTTCTGTATGCCTATTTGTGTCTCGTGTTAGTCCTATGTTTTTATGCCTATTCACGTCTTTTGATAGTCATATATTCTTTATGCCCATTGATGTCTCGTGTCAGTCCAACGTTCTTTATGCCTATTTATGTCTCTTGTCCGTCATATTTTCTTTATGCCTATTTATGTCACTTGTTAGGCCCATGTTCTTTATGCCTATTTATGTCTCTTGTTAGGCCTATGATCTTTATGCCTATTTATGTCTTGTTAGTCCTATGTTCGGTACACCTATTTATATCTCTTGTTAGTCCTATGTTCTGTATGCCTATTTATGCCTGGTGTTAGTCCTATGTTATTATGCCTATTTACGTCTTTTTGTTAGTCATATATTCTATATGCCTATTGATGTCTCGTGTTAGTCCAATGTTCTTTATGCCTATTTATGTCTCTTGTTCGTCATATTTTCTTTATGCCTATTTATGTCTTTTGTTAGTCCAATATTCGTTACGCCTATTTACGTCTCTTGTTAGTCCCATGTTCTTTATGCCTATTGATGTCTCGAGTCAGTCCCATGTTCTTTACTACGCCTATTTTTGGTCCCATTAACGGTTGTATTCTTCGCGCGAATATCGGTCAGCGTAGCAATCCGTTTCAGAGGCGAAATCCGTGATCACTGGCAGCGAAGGGGTTAACGCCAGAGAAATGCTAATGCATGTTGCCGCTCACCACGAGCGAGGGCATTAGACTCTATGCCTGTTCTAGATGTACAAAGACTTGTAAAAAGGGTACGTTTTCCCTGTCTTGTATTCTAACATTAATGTGAGCACTTGTGGCGGAAGAAACCCAATGCTCAAAAGGCCATCGGGCCGACGTCGGCCGCCGTTGGCCCGCGCACGGCTGTGCGCGGGCCAACGCCGGCCGACGTCGGCCCGATGGCCTTTTGCGCATTGGGAACGAGTGCGCGTATGCAAAAGACAATCAATCGGACGAGAAAATGCCCGGGGCTATAGATGCATGTATGATTATATTGTGTGTCCTGGTCTGTGATTTTGGACCTTACAACACCAGGCCGAAAGCTCCAAAATCACAGTTACTTATTGAGACAGAGTAGGTAGAAAATAGCCCAAGATGAAAGTACATGATGACAAGCACAGGCATTATGCGTTTTCTCTATTGATCTTCGTGGGTTGTTCTCTCTCTTTGCTCACGATACAACTTCTCAGTGTAACCAAGAACCAGTTGCATAAGCGAGCTTAGTCCTGCACCAAACACTAAGCAAGGTGTGCCGCTATAGCTGCACACTTTTCTTAGTGGCTGGCTCAGGACTAAGCTCGTTCATGCAACTGATCCCAGATGCTTAGAATGAAGCACTACAATATGTTGTTCACGTACATCGTGTCTTTCACAATAATCGCGCCACACGCACAAAATGTGTACAACAGGTGTGGGGAAGGTCCTGTTGATGAAGAGTATTCGAAATTTACATCAACACCATCCAACCGCAAGAGGAATAAATTCTCATGAGCCCCCGCAGTTGCGGGGGCTCATGAGGATCTATACATCTTGCTGAAACCACCGTGTGGCCACGTTCCTTTGATGGAAATTTATATCAACCGCGTTTTAACTCCTTGACTGCCGAGTAAAAATGAACACCACCCAAAAGCCTCTTCTGAAACCACTGCGTGTCCATGTTTTTTTGGGGGATCTTAGACGTTAACTCATTCTACCCCAGACACACAACAGCAAGATAAGGATCGACCATGATAGTTCAAGGGTGATGCCAGAATAGCTTGGCGCCCACAGGCGCCAAGCTATTCTGGCATCACCCTTGAACTATCATGGTCGATCTGTGTCCTGCACTGGCCATGGAGTCTTCAGAGGACAACGGCAACATTAATTTAAGGATTTCGGTGCTGGGGTAGACTGAGTTAAATTTACAATGATTTCAAACACAGTGACAGTCCGCGTCCACTGACTTTGAGAGGCTATGTGGTGCGATTTTGTTCTGACACCGATGAGCCCCACTGCCCGGCCATGTAGCGTCCCCAGCAGCAAAACGTCTTCGAGCCGGCGTAGGCACGGCCGTACACGGACCCACTGCGGCCGTCGTGGGCCCGAGGACCTTTGCTCTGAATTCAATGTATCGACCACAGAACCTTTGCCATTTCCACGCACCGGCTTTGGGAGTACACAATTCGGCCGTCAAGGTCTTTATGCCAAACAATAACATGGCCAAAACAACATCAGACATCCATTGTCTGTACAGCATGTGCCACCCGGGCCGACTCCCGGCATTCCCTACGGTTCCTATGTTCCGACCGGAAGTGCCACAAGAGGGGGAGGAGTTCGCTCCCTTAACCTGTCGCCTGTCGCGGAAAATGGGGCAAGACTAATGCCAGATGTTGCAGAAACATGGAGCACATGTACACGGATGTAAACTGCGCACGCCCAGTGGCCCAATCTTTCAATTCTTTGTATAGGATCAAAGTGAGATGTATTTTTGTTGTTTTGTGTGTGTTCCGCCATGTTATGTCAGTGTTACTCAAACACGCCCGTGTTTTGGCGGTGCTAAAAATGTAACGTTTTGTGGTTTAGCTCCGCCAAATGTATGGCTATGCACCGGTTTGTGATTTTGGACACTATCAGTGGAGCTACAGATATCAAAGCGCAGAAACGACCACTTCTAAACCGCAGCCCTCAAGCCTCTACAATGAAACAAAAGCAAATGTTATTCTGCCCAAAGTGTGCAGACGCGCAAAGTTTGCTTTAGACAAGTCCCCAACGACTAACGCCAAACTGGCACTTGAAAAGACTTTACACCGATACACTCTCCCTCAGTATGAGAAGATGACACGCTGGTAAACAGCGCCGAACTATTACAACAAGAGGTTTAGATTCTCCTGAGCCTCTGCGACTGCAGGGGCTTATGAGAATCTATGCCTCTTGCGCCCCCGAAAAAAAAAAGTGAAACCAATACGAAAATGTCTTTGTATAAGAAGCAGATACGTTAGGGCCCATCTGTAAAGACAAGAAACGTAGATTCTCATGAGCCTACGACGACTGCAACGGTTAAAGAGAATTTGTGCCTCTTGCACATTTATCGAGTCTTGCTCATAAGTTAATTAGTATGCCTTTGCTCATGAGAATCTACGCTTGTTGCACGTGGAAAGGGGCTGGCTGAGTTTAAGCTGACACACGGAAGGACTAGCTACGTCGAGCAAACGGTGGATGTGTTAACATTCAGTCATCATCAAACATTACCCTTCTTTTCCAGAGAAAAAAGCCCTCCCTATCTCTTTCACGAATAGAGCCAAATAGCTTTTGGTTGTACAGCTAGTAAATATTATAGTGACGGTACAAAGGTCGACAGTAGAACTATAACTAGAACGAGCTTAAAATTTGCCTCACTCAGCTTTTTTTCTTTTTCTTTTACTTTTTGGGTGGTAGGGCCATTCTAGGACTACATGACGAGCTAGCAATACCCGTGAGCAGTTGCAAAGGCGCCAAGACAGTCAAGTCGCTGTACTTTCTTACGAAGGGTTTTTGTCGCTGTACTTTTTCACTAAGGGTTTCTGTGCTTTCGTGCCTGGAGATCACGTCAGTTGTTAGTGTGTCAGGGCAGGATCGGTTATTAAAAAGGTTATTCCAGTATGAAAAAAATCATCAGGCCGAAGTCAGCTTCGGTCGGCCCGCGCACTTGTGCGCGGGCCGACCGCGGCCGACGTCGGCCCGACTTCCTGTTGCTTACTGGAATGGTAGCAGAAACTTTCCACAGACCGACAACCGGTCCAGACAATATGACAAAAGGCTGATTTTGACAGACAGATTATGATCAAAGTGAGCTGAGTGACTTTTGTTTTGAATCAATTTGACTTTGACCTAACAACATTGACGACTGTATACCAAAGCCCTAGGAGGGCTTTTAACACTCTGGCTGCTGGCAGCGCTTCTAGGCGAGGCGATTCCTTTATCTTTATCATTCGGAATACACCAGTGTGTGAAATAAATTTGACTAAAATAGTTCAAGGGTAGTGTCAAAATAGCTTGGCGCCTCTAAGCTATTCTGGCACCACCCTTGAACTAAAGCCATTGGTCTATATCCTTATCTGTAAGTACTATAATGTAGCTTGCATATGGCAGTGTACAGATTTAAATCTTTTAGTCTCAGTATGATATGGGTTAAAGAAATCACCTCGGCGGAAAGCGATACCGATAGTCAGAAGGTTAAGTCCACTTTACCAGAATTTCAAAGGCAACTATACTTATTATTGATCGAAGGTCTTGATGTTAGTTCTTCATTTCCACGATTAATACTTGCCCTTGTCGCTAAGAACATTTTGATTACGCAGGATTTTCAGAAGCATTTTCGGATTATAAACATGAAAATAAGTAATCCATATTTGACAAAGTATTTAGCCAGTCAGGACAGAAATGATTTAATTTCTAGTTTTTGTTTGTAATCCAGACCAAAAAGATGACTGCCAAGCATGCAAAATGCGGGGAAATAGCCAGCAAAGATAGGAACATGTTTTTGGCAGAAAAAGAACGTAAACAGTGTGCTGTTTTGCCCTCATTCTTCCAAAGAATGTTTGTTGTTGGTGGTGGTGTTGGTGTGGGTGGTGGTTGTGGTAGTAGTGGTGGTGGTTGTGGTGGTGGTGGTTGCGGTGGTAGTCGGGTGTTGGTGGTGGTTGTGGTGGTGGTTGTAGTGGTGGTGGTGGGTCTTATGTGTTCATTTGTTTTGGTTTGGTTTTGGGTTGAGTTGGTCTGGGTTAGGTTGGGTTTGGTTCGGTCACGTCTGTTCTTGTCTGGTTTGGTTCGGTTTGGTTTGGTAGTTTCTTCTAATTTGTGAGGAGTATTACCACCTTTGCGTTCTCGCGGCCAAATGACTCTCCACAACTAACAACATGATTGTGCTAGTTACCTCTCACAACTTTGTTTCTCCAACCTTAAGGCTCCATTTGCATCAGTCTTCTCTTGAGTAACGAACCTTAGGAATACCAACACCAGTCTTCAACACCAGTAGCATATCACTGGAGTAATGAAGTCGTCTCTTTAACCTACTTTCCCGACCTAGTTGCGAGGCACGGTTCCTAAACTGTTGTGGTAATGATGTGGTTATGTCAAAACGCGGGGGCCAATTTTTCCACGTCTTTTGTTCACCCATAAACCCGCACAGACAGTGGATGACGGATCGAGTATGATGACTTAACCCATGATTCGAGACGCGCCGTATACGGATACGCGGCAAATTCCCGCGTATCCGTATGGGGCACATATCGAATGAGTCAAACTGAGGATGCTCTGACGAGCAAAAGAAATCATTTTTGGAAACGTTGGAAACACTTTTGAGTTTCCGATGATTCCAAAAATGTCGCATTTCTTTACTCGTCGGTTATACTATCGTAAGGGTTATTAACTAGTTTCAAGCATTGTCTAAAGTATATGATTTTTAAGTGGCGCTGAGTTGTTCCGGCACCACCCTTCAACTATCTTGACCTATCAGACTTCTGTGTTCATCAGTAAAACAACTCCTAAATTCAGTATAAATGTCGTACTCACAAACCAGATAGGTGAGGCTAGCGCTGAATTTTATAACAAACCAAGGGGAATTACTCAGCGCTGGACAGAACAGTTAGATCCCCTGCCCCCGCCTATCAGGCACCCATTCGCCAGCCCACAGAGAAATACGCAGGTATAGAACAAGACGATCATCTACATCCCTAAAAAGGATGCATCAGGTCTCTTATATAACCCATGTCTTTCTCCGGAACTTAGGAAGTAGGCAGGAGAAACATACATACACAAACACGAAGGTGCATTACTATATGTGGTCGGGTAAATACCTGAATTCCACAGTAGATGCACAGAACATACACAACATGTAACGATACAAATTGCCTCGAGTTATACTGAGATACCACAACCAGATAGGTGAGGCTATGCTATGCTAGCATTTTTAAGACGACTTCCAGCTCTCGCTGATTCGTCCAGGGGGTGGGCCGGGGTGAGGGGGGGGGGGGAGTATGTCGACTGTTGTCGTGATGTCCACGCATCGCTTTGATCTACCTCTCGTCAGTCTGTATTGGTTAGATGTATCGATTAGGGTGCTATTAGCAGGTGTATTGTGTATTGGGGTGGTGACCATGTTTAGGTCGGGTTTAGGAGGCTCTACGTGAGGTGCGTTGAGTTTATCTGCTACTTGGTCTGATTTGGCATGCTCGGCAGTCTAGCAGTATGTGTTCCGTCGTGAGTAGGTGCCGCATGTGCACTATTGGTTGGGTGACAGGTATCTCTCGCCCCCTAATCATAGGTGAGGCTAGCGTTGGCAGAATTTTATAACAAACCAAGGGGAATTACTCAGCGCTGGACAGAACAGTTAGATCCCCTGCCCCCGCCTATCAGACACCCATTCGCCAGCCCACAGAGAATAATACGCAGGTATAGAACAAGACGATCATCTACATCCCTAAAAAGGACGCATCAGGTCTCTTATATAACCCATGTCTTTCTCCGGAACTTAGCAAGTAGGCAGGAGAAACATACATACACAAACACGAAGGTGCATTACTATATGTGGTCGGGTAAATACCCTGAATTCCCACAGTAGATGCACAGAACATTACACAACAATGTAACGATACAAATTTGCCTCGAATTATACTGAGATACTCACAAACCAGATAGGTGAGGCTAGCGCTGGCAGAATTTTATAACAAACCAAGGGGAATTACTCAGCGCTGGACAGAACAGTTAGATCCCCTGCCCCCGCCTATCAGGCACCCATTCGCCAGCCCACAGAGAAATAGGCAGGTATAGAACAAGACGATCATCTACATCCCTAAAAAGGATGCATCAGGTCTCTTATATAACCCATGTCTTTCTCCGGAACTTAGGAAGTAGGCAGGAGAAACATACATACACAAACACGAAGGTGCATTACTATATGTGGTCGGGTAAATACCCTGAATTCCCACAGTAGATGCACAGAACATTACACAACAATGTAACGATACAAATTTGCCTCGAGTTATACTGAGATACTCACAAACCAGATAGGTGAGGCTAGCGCTGGCAGAATTTTATAACAAACCAAGGGGAATTACTCAGCGCTGGACAGAACAGTTAGATTCCCTGCCCCCGCCTATCAGGCACACATTCGCCAGCCCACAGAGAAATACGCAGGTATAGAACAAGACGATCATCTACATCCCTAAAAAGGATGCATCAGGTCTCTTATATAACCCATGTCTTTCTCCGGAACTTAGGAAGTAGGCAGGAGAAACATACATACACAAACACGAAGGTGCATTACTATATGTGGTCGGGTAAATACCCTAATTCCCACAGTAGATGCACAGAACATTACACAACAATGTAACGATACAAATTTGCCTCGAGTTATTCTGAGATACTCACAAACCAGATAGGTGAGGCTAGCGCTGGCAGAATTTTATAACAAACCAAGGGGAATTACTCAGCGCTGGACAGAACAGTTAGATCCCCTAGTAATGCACCTTCGTGTTTGTGTATGTATGTTTCTCCTGCCTACTTCCTAAGTTCCGGAGAAAGACATGGGTTATATAAGAGACCTGATGCATCCTTTTTAGGGATATAGATGATCGTCTTGTTCTATACCTGCGTATTTCTCTGTGGGCTGGCGAATGGGTGCCTGATAGGCGGGGGCAGGGGATCTAACTGTTCTGTCCAGCGCTGAGTAATTCCCCTTGGTTTGTTATAAAATTCTGCCAGCGCTAACCTCACCTATCTGGTTTGTGAGTATCTCAGTATAACTCGAGACAAATTTGTATCGTTACATTGTTGTGTAATGTTCTGTGCATCTACTGTGGGAATTCAGGGTATTTACCCGACCACATATAGTAATGCACCTTCGTGTTTGTGTATGTATGTTTCTCCTGCCTACTTCCTAAGTTCCGGAGAAAGACATGGGTTATATAAGAGACCTGATGCATCCTTTTTAGGGATGTAGATGATCGTCTTGTTCTATACCTGCGTATTTCTCTGTGGGCTGGCGAATGGGTGCCTGATAGGCGGGGGCAGGGGATGAGTCTAACTGTTCTGTCCAGCGCTGAGTAATTCCCCTTGGTTTGTTATATATTATAGTATAAATGTCCACCATAGGACTCAGTGTGCTAAACTATCACAGTCCACCCACCGCCTGCGATTATAACAGCGCGTTTTTCATACGAGTAGATCAGATCAGAACAGGGTCGGAGGAGAACAGAACAGACCAGAATGGAGTAAAAAGGGGCAGGGCAGAGCAGAAAAGAACAGCGTAGAGCAGAGCAGAGCAGATGAGAAGAGAACACAGCAGAAGATAACACAACAGAACAGAGCAAGAGCGGAACAAAGTACAGCATGTCAGTTCTGATCAGAGCAGAACATAACAGAGAAATGCAGGATATAATGAAAGAAGAGAACAGAACAGAGCAGAGTTGAGGAGAGCTGAACAGAACAGAACACAGCAGAACACAAAATAACAGAGCAGGACAAGAGCAGAACAGAGCACAGCATGTCAGTTCAGAGCAGAGCAGAGCAAAACAAAGTAAAGCAGGACAGAAGAGAACAAAACAGTACAGAACAGGAACAGACAGGAACCGAACAGAGCAATATTTATTGTCGATGGACGAGTGAAGGTTAAACGATAATCAAGAGGTTTTTGTGCATTTTCATCAAGATGTTTAACTTCCTCCATCAAGATGACTTGTTTAAGTTCTTAATAATTTACGAGTTTGTCACGGTCATCACGGTCAAGTCCAAAAGGTGCGCTAATGTGGTTGTGGAGGTAAAGGTACTGGCGCCCATTACTATATGACGACTAGGTCCGTCAGCTGTAAATCGGCCTTTACGCGGACAGCTAAAGTCATAGGCTAAACCCTTATCCTCTTCTCCGTTTGAGGAGCAGAGACAGAACACATGAGGTCTATTGACAAGAGGCATAGATTCTTATGTGCCCCTGCGAAGCAGGGGCCCATGAGAATCTATGCCTCTTGTCAGTAGATGTGTATACATACGTACGCACAGGGGCTTCCCCACGGTCAATACTGCGGTAAATCACAGTGTAGCGACCGGCCTTCTTAGTTCACTGTTCATTGTTACTGTTGTTAGAAGTTTGCAGGAACTAAAAGTTCGCCCACGCGTTTAGTCCGACGCAGTTCCACGCAGGCGTGTCTAGTTTTAACAAAAAGGACGTCTTGGAGCTGTCAAGAACACGAATACCGTCGAATAAATCCCTGGACTTCAGGCGTTCTTTAACTTCGTTTTGTGATTCTGCCTTCAGTTTGATCTTTTTTTTTTCAGTTTGATACACTGAAAATCTAGCTCGTCACAAAAAAATAGACATGCTGGCCTGGTTTTTTGTCAGATTAGGGCAGCAGTATTAGTATAATTTGGACGGCCAGTTCTAAAAGATCTAAATCTACAATGGATAATATGTAAACATGCTATTAGATATGTTTAGATCTATATTGACCTTTTCGCAGGGCACCAAACTTCTAGGCCACGACAAAGAGGAGACATAAATACTTAGCACTCTTTGCGCATGTACAATTACATTTCGTCAGAACGCGCCTTTGCAACATCATAACAAATTAACCTCATCGTGCAAGCAGCGATCGGTACTGTTTAAAGTACTTGCAGTTGCATAAACACCGGGGGTCAGCCACAGTACTTGAAAGGTTACAATCTAATAATAGCCGATAAAGCTCTGACAAGCGGCTACGACAGGATGTGGATCGACCATGATAGTTCAAAGGTGGTGTCAGAATAGCTTGGCGCCTGTAGGCGCCAAGCTATTCTGACACCACTCTTGAACTATCACGGTAGATCTCCCTCGAGAAGCGTGACACAGACCTGAAAGGATGCCTAAAAAAATTGATAATTTAATCCATGGGATGTAATGAGATAATAACCCAGTGCGCAAGGGCCGTCGGGCCGACATTGGCCCGAGGGCCTTTTGCGCATTGGGAAGCCTGTGCTGTTTCAACACGGGCCGTACCGGCTGTGATTTCGCTGGGCACGTCCTGTGGTCAGTAGCCCTCTTTCCCTGACTGTGACTGACTGGACAATTATGTGTCTGTTACCTACAACAATGCCCCTCTCAGTTCTACAAGGGCTGTAGGTTACGCGTTCGGTGTGAAAACAACCTGGAAGTAGGTGAGAGAGGACTAGCCCACTCCCGCCACTAACTACCCAGGGGGCAAAACGTTCACGGGCTAACGCCGACCTCAGTTGGCCCGCGCACGTCCGTGCGCGGACCATTCGCTGTCGTCGTTAACCCAAGGATCTTGGGAGGTGTCATTTGATATCGTTGCTCTGAGTGTGTAAGTAGAGACAGATTTTCCAGCAAGAGGCATATATTTTTACGAGTATCTCTGCACTGCAGGCGCTCATGAGTATCTATGCCGCTTTCAGATGGAAACAGATGGTCAAAGGATTGTCCAATATTGGTGGACAATTATCTGATCCGGTAAGCAGTGACAGGACTGCAAGCAAGAGGCTTAGGTTTTCATGATTAACCCTGCACTGAGGAAGCTCATGAGAATCTATGCCGCTTGCAGATGGCAGCAGATGGTCAAAGGACTGACCAGTATTGGTGGACAGTTATCTCAGGTTACTAACTAGTAAAGTGCTCAACAAGGTACTCTTTTCAATGAACTGACCTGGTTTTAAATCGGTACTTTGTATATCTTCCCGATTATCTTCGTATTAGATTAATCTGCTGAAACCGTTAAACTCATTGACTGTCAAGAATAAAATGAACACGATCCAACTGCAGGAGACATAGATCCTCATGAGCTCCCGCAGTTGCGGGGGCTCATGCGGATCTACGACTCTTGCTGACACCATTTAAATCCATGTTTCTGAGGCTGTGCTCTTTGGCGTTTAAGGTAACCAGAGGTTTGCAGAAACAGAATCTGCGTCCACTAGCAGCGAAAGGGTTGCACTGAAAACCATCCCTTACCGCATTCTTTCATTTGTAGGCAAACTAGCGGGTGTCATTTTGATTTATTAAAAACAAATCTGTTAGAATTTTTTTTTTTTTAACGCGAAAGTGCGTTCAGAAAACAGTAACACTACTTTCTGTCTAACGCAGCGTCTTTGTCCCGAATTCAATGGCACTAGGGACTCGAGAGACCAGGTGTGACTGGGCCTCACCTCTTCTAGAGAAGAACCCAAAGGAGAAAGAAACACGCTTCGAAAAAGAAGATACAACACAATAAATTGTGTTGTAACTGTCTTTTCTAAGCGTGTTTCTTTCTCCGTTGGGTTCTTTCCTGCATTTTACACGCTTGGCAGTTACCTTTTTGGTCTGGATTGCTTAGCTCTTCTAGACATGACTACTGACATGGCGAGACGGCCTTGGGTATCATACCTCCTTTTTTGACTTGGGCAAAACATCCTGTTGGTCTATACCTACAAAGAAGTTATACTTGGGCCATGCCTGTTCTAGGCCAACCATCAATGATTCTGTTGAGATCATGTTACAGCACAGAAAAAAAGGCAAGGTATAATGTATCATGTACGTAAAAGATCAATAAACATGCGAAATTTGCACGTTCGCGTCGAATATTTAGCATCTTCCTACGCCACTGGAAACGTGCGTACATTAAATCTGCGTGGTGCGTGCACTGATGTTCGTTTACCACGACACTCACCGTGGGTAACCGAGCACAGGATGCATTCAGCATAAACATTCCAACATAGAGGTAACTCCGGTCAGCAAGAGGCATAGATTCTCATGAGCCCCCGCGCTGTGCGCGGGGGCTCATGAGGATCTATGCCTCTTGCAGATGTTAGGCGTGTTGTCCGTGCTTTGGGTGTTGACGTTATCCACCGTGATTATGCGAGGTAAGCACTCTGCTAGCTCGACATTCCAAAAGATGTTTGTTTTTCGGTTGTTTTGCACTGAGTTCTAATTGCACACAAGCACGCGAGCACACACATAACTGTCTTGCTTTCTGGCAATAAACGACCCCGAAAGCCTGAAGCAAGAAACAGTCGGCACATTTATATTCTTCGGGGGGAAAAAAAAACCAAATTCTTTGCAGAATTTGTAGTCAGGCTGACCCGGCACAAGCTTTCAGCTTGTGTCAGCCCGACTACAGATTCGAGATTGTACGAGATTCTACGAGATTCTGAGGATATTGTAGGATTCTGTGAGATTCCTAATTTATTATGAAAATCTCAAGAAGAAAGTAACACGCTTAGACAAGGCAATCACAATTGTCATTTCTAAGCGTGCTTCTTTCTTCGTTGGCATTTGCTTTGCATTTTACATGCTTGGCAGTAACATGTTTGGTCTGGATTTTTTAATTTCTTATATCCACACTTTTATTGTGAGCTCTTTCGTTTCTAACGTTTTACGGTGAACCTCTAGGGATTTGATGGATCGACCATGCTAAATCATGGATGCTGCCTGATTAGTTTGGTGCCTGGGGAGTCGCCAACTAATCAAGCACTGCCCTGACAGGTCTTCGGATCTGTAGTGTGTCTTATAAGCACGCTACTCTAAGGTAAATTGGCTCTAGAGACCAAACACACGAGGAGCTATTGCTTATGAACAGACAAAAACATTTTTGTACACTCTGAGAAGTTCAGCCACAGGAAAAGGAAAATAGAATAAAGAAAAAGAGTGCTAGGCATTAACTCATTCGCGGCCAGCCGCATCCGGATGCGCGGCTTATGCCGCGCATCCGGATGCGGCCGGCCGCGAATGAGTTAACTGTACTTGTGCTGATCTGTAATTGTGGACCTTGAGGCTTTAGGCACTGAAGTCCAAAATAACAGACCGACGCACTTAAGTGTGTCTTTGTGCTTGAATTGTTTACAAGCACCGTAATGAGAATGTTTCTTGTATCTGTTAGGACTCCGCCCAAACTAATGAGGGTAATTATTCTCTGTTGCCATTTGAAACCATTCGGCGAATCATAAATCTAAAAGGAGACATGCACTCATTAAGATTTGTGTTCCAACTTTGGTTTTCTTTTAAGAGTTGAATATCCACAACTTTGACATGATGAGTTTAAGTCCGTCAAACGCCCTAAATTATAATTTAGAAAATAAAATAAATACATAAATAAACATTGGCACATTTGAAATTCTATAATATTTTACTGGCGAGCAACGGAAATGCGACATCACTAAAGTGTTTCCGGCGATTCGCATTTCATTTGCAGGTCAGTATTCGAGACACTTTGGAGGTGAAGGTCTCAAAAAGCCCGGCTTTCGATTTGTGATGCTCTCATTGTGGTGTGACGTTAGAGTTTCACGTCACTGCAGGTGACGAGTCCAAGACCTATGTCGCATTTTGGAACAATACTAAACAGAAAATTGCAAAGAATATGGAAAGAAGGTTGCGGCGACCCAAACTATGCGACCCAAACTATAGCCTCACCTATCTGGTTTGTGAGTATGCGAAGAAGGTCCCAAGGAGCATCGCTTTCGACCACTCATTAACCCATTAAATCATGAGGCTGACTTTTTAATAGTTGTTTATTGTCATATGAAGACTACATTACAGATTAGGAGATAGACCAATTTTAGTTCAAGGGTGGTGCCAGAACAGCTTGGCGCCTCAGGCGCCAAGCTATTCTGGCACCACCCTTGAACTATCTTAGTCAATTTTATTTCAAGCAATAGTGTATCAGGATGAAAAGGATTAAGAACTTGAATAGTCCAGCGTGAATAATCAAAACACATGTCTTTCAAACTGCACACTCACACCCTACCCCCATCCCCCTCCCCCTCCTCCGCCCCCCCCCCCCCAACCCCTTCTTCACTGCGGCCATGATGCTCTATGTGTCTAAAGGCCCCGCCACACGAGCCGGTTGTGCCCCGATTTTGAAGCCGATTCCGATCCGATTGCGATCGGATGACGTCAATTATCCGATCCGGTCCCGATCGGCTGGGAATCGGGTGTCTAGAACCTGCTCTATTTTTCCGTTCCGATTCGGCCCCGGTTGTAAGCTTCAACCAATCAGAGCGCGTCTCGCAAAGCACGTCGTTTCATTTGCAAATGGCCGAACACGCCTGTTGTGATCAGTACCACCGCCGTTGCCGCTGATGTTTCGCCCGCCTCTTCCCGAATATGATGCAAAACTGCTGATAATGCAAGCACATCATCATCACTGTCAAAACTAGCAGTCATTTTGCAGAACAGGTACGACTTTGATCTTCGGTTCAAAGCGGTCGGCTAAACAAGTCGGGAAATGTCAGTGTGGCAGTGCATACGTTTTTTAGTACGGCCCGATCACCTACCGATTCGAAAACTGATCGGGAATCGGCCTCAAAACCGAGCTCGTGTAGCGGGGCCTTAACTGACGGAAGATGTTTTGCCAGGGTAACGAGAAGCAGGCTTTCGTGTCCATAGCTACACAGTCACGCCGTCACACATGGGTCGTGCCAGGTGATGTTAGTGCAAGGTGAGCGCGATTTATAGTTACTGTATCATATGAAATACAGTCATCTTCTATTAATTCAACCCTATGCGTGTCGCCAGCGGGCTTACAATCGCGATGATTCTTAAAATCTTACAGAAATCATCGTGACTAAAATCGCTACGACACGCAAACCCCATCACTGCAGAGAAAAAGTGAACGCAAGCCAACTGCAAGAGACATAGATCCTCATGAGCCCCCGCGACTGCGGGGGCTCATGAGGATCTATGCCTCTTGCTGAGACCAATTTGTATCCATGTTTCTTGGACGGTTGTGGCTTTCGATCGTTGATTGAACAAAGATTTATGCGTCTGTTTCTTTATTGAATCAAAGGCACACTCGACGAAAATATATATACCACCGAGGAAAGAAACACGCTTATAAAAGGCAAGTATAAGAAGCATAGATCCACCCGAGCCACTGCACCTGCGCAGGTGGTGTTGATGGTAAAAGGATTGATATTTTGAACATGTGCCGACTGGATCAACTCGAGATCAACAAAGATGAAATACTGAAGATTAGAACACTACCACCGCAAGCACAGGCAAAATCCAAAACATTTTGCAAGAGGGATAGATCCTGATGAGCACAGGCATCGTGCAGGGGTTCATGACAGTCTATCCCTCTTGATAGCTCTGTTTGCATCTATGTTGTGTGGGCCGATTGCCTCGTATGCTCGGTTACCTACCGTGGAATAGATACGCTTGAAGTGTGGTGGTGACTAGCAAGAGGAAAAGAGCACGCGGAAACAGCAAGATGAATTCAGTAATGTCTCGATGTAGCACTTACACGTATTTGCTGGTGGTTGGGTACCGTGCCTTTATGTGGCAAAGGCCAGTAAGTCCACTTTTGAGAAAAGTGAAATTTTCATTGTTAGTAATAAACATTTCGCTTTTCTCAAAAATGGACTTATTTGTTTTCATCACGTATGGTCTTGTTATGCGAACTAACACAGAAATGTGTCTATTTTTGTCTATGTCTATTTTTTTAGAACAGCGACAGTTTCATTTTTATACAATGAAAATTGCGCTTTTTCTCAAATGGCCATGCTGGCTTTTAGCATAAACACATAAATATTGTGTGCTAGTCTGTGATTTTGGACCTTACGGATAGGTCCAAAATCACAGACTAGCACACATACTTAAGTCTTCTTTTTTTTTTTTTAAAGAAGCGCCTTACCTGTTGGTCGGATGGGGCGCGGTGGGGGTAAGGTGGTGGTGCGGGGTGGTGCCCGCGTGGCGCCGTAACAGTGTGACCAGTAGTCCGGGCAGCAGTCGTACGCTGTCTCGTTACAGAAGATGTCGCAGTAACACTCCGTGCCCAGGATCGGGACAGCGCAGTAGTCGTCCCTGCCCACACAGCAGTCTTGACCGCGAGGGCGCTTCGCACACCAAGGTCCTTCAAGGTCAGGGCCCCACTCCAGGAAAAAGGGCGATGTCACTGGCACCAAGGTCAAGGCCAAAAAGAGGATAACAATGGCGGAGGGGGGTAAAATCCGATATGATTCCATTGTAATTGGCGTTGATGGATTGTCTCGTGAAGAATGCTGATCACTGATTATATTCTCTTTGTTTCTCTTTTATAAAACTCACCAGTCATGGAGGTATTGAGTATCCAGAGCTGATAAAGTATGGGAGTCACAAAACCAAGATAAATCTACATATATATGTACTCAGTGTACAACAAAGTTTACTATTAGATTCCACCTGAATATCAGCGAAGGAGGCCGGCACTGAGTTCTTATAGTCCGAGTCTCGCAAGAATCACTAAATAAGTGACAAATTACAAGACTGCAGAGTAGCAGTATATATTCGACAAAACCACCCCCGCTGTCGTAACTTGGGACGCCGTATAGCAGAAAATCCGCGCATTCCTCACAAATCCTTTCTTGACGTCTGATGAATCGTTTTAATACGATCGAGTACACTCATTTTCCCATGAAGCCGTGTCGGCGGCGATCTGAGAGCAATTCAGGCACAGCGATCACCCGATAACTCATTCTGCTTGCCAGTCCTAGGGCTTTGTCCCACAGCAAATCTGTCAGTACAGAGAAAAGTGGTTTTGATTGGTTGCGTTATCACATAGGCTCACCTGTTACTTGACTCATTCAGCCACGCCATACCACAGCAAGACACGGATCGAACATGATACTTCAAAGATGGTGCCAGAATAGCTTGGCGCCCATAGGCGCCACGCTGTTCTGGCACCACTCTTAAACTATCAAGTTCGACCTGTCTCTAGAATTGTAATACAGTCCTTGAGAGGGCAACTTCTCAATTTCAACACACATGGCTACATGCACAACTGAGGTAATTAACTCATTCGAGACGTGTCGCAACCGTCTACGGGGCTGAAAGCCGTGTATCCGGGTGCGGCACGTCTCGAATGTGTTAACCCCCTTCTTGCATGCAGCAACGGGTACATTTCACAGCTCCTGTGGTCTGCCACAGTGCATTTGGAGGTTAAATTATACTGAAATCACTCCTTCCTGGACCAAAAAAAAAAAAAAAGAAGCCATATTTGTGTTCGCCAGGTCTGTGATTTTGGAGTTTACTGCTCTAGGTCGTCAGGTCCAAAATCAAGAGACAAGCACTGACAGTCTTCCCGCCACGACCGACGTCGGTGCGACGACCTTTTAGTGTAACAAAATGTATTGAGAAAAGACCGACAGACAAAGACATGCACTTCTATACAAAATATGTTGCCGTAGTATACAGGTTAGACTCGGTATTGCGCGCTCCAGAATTACAGCGGTAGCCGACATAACACCAACAGGTCTCTGGCTGATTCAACCGACGTCACACCCGTGCGCGGGCCAGCTGAGGCTGACGTCGGCCCGAGGACCTTAATTCTGCATACCAAGTCCGGCTATGTACATTTAGCATTATGATAATGCGATCGGTCTGAATTAATGGCTCACGGGTACTGCGATATAATGAGGCTGACCTGCAGTTTTAAATTCAAGCTACACATGTCTCAATGACCGCAGCCTTCAAAATACTAGCTAGCGGAAAGTGTCGACTCAGTCAAAAGTATTCATAATTTACTTTCACCGTCACTCATTCACGTACAAAGTATTTTTAATTTTTTTGTTCAAATATGTCAACCCATTCATTTATCACTGCTGCACTAAAAAAAAAAAAAAAAATCTATGAAAAGCACAGATTATCAAGATCGCTCGCTAGCAGCAGGAGTTCGTGAAAATCTATAGCTTTTACATGCACCTATATACATCAATTTTCTGTTCTTGAAGGACACGAGGGCGCTTACATTTCCGTTCTTGGCATGTTTTAACAACTGCCCCTGCTGAGGGTGTGTGTTGAGACTGGTGACACGATTTTGACAGTCTGATAACCATGTACAGTTCTTTACAAGAAGAGCTGAAAGCCTCGACACCAAACATGTATTTTCGCAGCTAAAGGTTCAAGCCATCTGACATAATTAAAGTCCAACATGAACAAGAATTCAATGGTTTAATATCTATTGCGAGAAGAGCCCCACCCCCCCACCCCACCCCCCCCCCCCCCTCCCCCACACACACACACCCCTGCTAATCTTTTCGAAACGACTGCCAAGCTATTCAGGCACTACCCGTGAAATGTCAGCGTCAGCCTTTCAGTGTCATGCTGTTGACATGTCGAGTCCATGAGTTGACAGCAGAGTCTCAAATGGAAACTTATTGACTGTAGCGAGACATATAGGGTTTAATTTCCGACAGTCATGGCTGAATTGAAAACACAGCTTGTGAAGTCAAACGAAAATCCGCCCCTAGCTGTGATGTATTTTAAGCCGTTCGCTGCCAGTAATCACGGATTTCGCGTCTGAAACGATTGCACACTGACCAACATTCGCGTGACTGAAGAACACTATGTAATTGGGACCCAAAACAGGCATACAGAACCTATGATTAACAAGAGACATAAATCCTCATGAGCCCCCGCGACTGCGGGGGCTCATGAGGATTTATGTCTCTTGCAGATGGGTTCGCCTTGGCCCGGCAGTTAACGGGTTAAGCATACAGTGTATAGGTTCTTATTCATTTTTATGTTGTAATTTATTTTCACGCTTTCCATTCGTGTTTATGACCCCTGCTTACCCCTGGCATTACATTCTCACGGTGCCGTGTTCTTTTTTTAACACAAGCGGCGTTTGAATTGATGTAAATACGGTTTACCAGCTTTATGTAAGTAGGAAAATGAGGATAAATTTGGTATTCAATATAGAGCTGTTGTTTTTTTTACTTCAGAGTGTATGTACGTTAGGACGTAATCCATGGACCACACACACAAAAACACAAACACATGCACACGCGCATATTATTCGCGCGCGCGCGCTCACACACACACATACACACACACTCACTAACACACACACACACACACACACACACACACACACACACACACACGCGCGCGCACGCACGCACGCACGCACGTACGCACACCACTCCTGTCAATAAAACTCATTCTATCCCACCTCTGGACACTCCCCTACCTCCCAAAGAGTTGGACCATTAAACGGACATTCAAAACGCCTCAAAAGCCTATGTCCCGTTTGTGCGCGAATATTTTCGAGAACAAACAGAACAAAGACTTCTGTGAGAAATTTAATGCGTTTGCAACAGGTTCTTTCATAAGCAAAGACAGCACTCAAAACATCTCCAAGAGGCATAGATCTTCATGAGCCTCCCCTCCAAACTCCTGAGGATCTTTCCATTTTGGGGAAATCCAAACATCTCTTAAAGGCATAGATCCTCATGAGCCCCCCTCCGGACTCATAAGGTTCTCTGCATCTTGGGGAAATCCAGACATCTCCAAGGTCTAGGAGATGTTTGGGGTGCTGTCTATGCTATGGGGCGGTCCGTGGCGCAGTGGTTAAGGCGCCTGCCACCAATGCTAAGTGCGAGGTTCGATCGGTTCCGGACGGATTTCTCCTCAGTAAGTTCCGTTATTCGGGCGGCGTGGGTTCTCTACTCCGCTCTTCCCCCCCACTTGGTATCAGCCCTATAAATTTCAATACAAACGATTCCAATCGTCAGCTCGCTTGAGCTTGCCTTGCCACGTGATGTCTGTGTTACGTCAGTGTGAGTGATGCGTGATTCCGTGAGCGTGCTGTTGGCAGTTCGCGGCTACTTCTGCCATTGAGTTATTATATAGAAATGCGCCATAAATGCTAGCATTATTATTATTAGCTATGCCAAGCTGGTCCGCCGTGACTGCTCCGTCCTTGTTGGGTCGTCGTTGCAAACGGAGCCTCACTATTATCTGAACCCCCAGCGGTTTGAAGCGGTTCGTCTGGATCTACGCTGCCCTGTTAGTTAGTTTAGTTCGGGTTTAACGTCCACAAGCGCCGAGGTGATCATGGACGGCCCTGACGGGCGGGTTATGGGGGACAGGGAAATCTATTGCCTATGGGGGAGTACGACCTGAACACTGATCAACTCAGGCGCACTCCAACTGTGCCACTTTGATTTACCAGGACCTTTCAACGGACATGCTATTGAACAAATCCGTTTCCCCCCTGCATTGTGAGTCCAGCTACCGGGGCCGGGACGGGATTCGAACCCGGCCACGACCCGGCGAATGCTGCCCTGTGAAAGTGAAAGACAGTAAGTCCAGTTTTGTGAAAAGCGAGACTTTCTTTTGTATTACAATAAAAAATCTCGTTTGTCACAAAAATGGACATAATTTTCTTATTCTATCTTCACAGTGCAAAATGTCCAGAGTTTGCTGATGGAAGTTTCTGTATGAGGAACTGAGAAAGACTTTTTAAACTTTATTTGATCATTGTTTGTTCGTTATTGTCAACACAAAAACTCGGCTGCTCTGGAAAGAGACCCTTGAACTATCTCTAGCTGTCACCACAGAGACAATTTACTGGGTTTTTTTTCTTTGCCAACTTGCCGACCCACTTGACCAAAACACTCGAACTATTCTTGTGCTTTCAGTCTCGAGCAGACGAGACAGTTGACGGGACACATTTTTCTTTCTTAACCCGTTCAGTGTCAAATAAAATGTGAAAATCGTCCAACTGCAAGAGGCATAGATCCTCATGAGCCCCCGCAGTTGCGGGGGCTCATGAGGATCTATGCCTCTTGCTGACACCACTTTGAATCCGTGTTTCTGGGACAACCAGGGCTTTGGGGGGTTGGAGATGCGGTCTGCGGCTTTTTTTAAGCCCTTTCCTTTTAAGTCTGCCGCTGTGAAGATGTAAGTGGCACGCTCACAGAATGATGGATCTGTCTGAAAAGAGTGCGTCGGGACGACAAGACATGACATATATATACTGACGAGCTACAGAAATGCGACATTTTTGGATCCAGCGTTGCCGATGGTTCAAAAAACAAAAAAAAAAAGTCGCATTTCCTTTGCTCGCCAGTATATATGAAGGAAAGCTAGTGGACACAAGCAGAGAGCGCGATCTCACGGCGAAATAGTTTGTCCATTTTTTGTGAAAAGCGAGATTTTCATTTTAATACATTGAAACTCCAGCTTTTTGGCAAATCAGGGGGAGCTGGGGTGGCTCGGTGGTAGAGCGTTCGACTCTCGTCCGAATGGTCGTGGGTTCGAACCCAGCTCGGGTCAAAATCAGACCTGTTTTCGGTGCCCGGTCTTTGAAATCACCTTCGTGGTGGACAAAAGACTTTAAGCCCTAAAAGGTGTTGTTGTCTTTTGTTTGTTTGTTTGTTTGTTTTTCCAAATTAGAGCTATTTATACTTAAGACTAAACGCGTGACGGCTAAATGTTAGAATAGTCACACACTTAAGCAAACAAGCAAAGAGACAAACAAACAACTCTGCTTTGGAAATTAACTGAATGTGCTCGAGGTACGAAATACCCACATTTTGGAGTTATCTTCTGAGGACTGCATTATAGTTCAGGAAACAGATCGACCATGATAGTTCAAGGGTGCCAAGGCGCCAAGCTATTCTGCCACCACCCTTGAACTAGCATAGTCGAGCCATATCTTGCTGTGATGTGTCGCCGGCAGAAAGAGTTAAAAGACAAACCAGTTTACTAACGATGTCGTCGTATGTCTTGACGGAGAACTTTTGGCAAACTAGGTAGGCTATACTCAGCTATCACTACAGAGGTGCGAGGTTCGATAAAGGTGCGAGGTTCGATTCCGGGTTCCGGCGTCGGATTTTTCTCCTCTAGTAAGTGTCACCATTAATTCGGGCGGACCGTCGGGGGTTCTTTCTCCGGGTACTCCGGCTCTTCCTCCCCCTCCACTTTGGTATCAGTTTCAGCCAACTTAATAAAATTTCAAATACAAAACGATTTCCAAATACCGTCAGTAGCTCGCTTGAGCTTGCCCTTAGCACCACGTGAATGTTCTGTGTTTACGTACAGTGTGTGAGTGAATGCGTGTGATTCACGTGAGCGTGCTTGTTGGGTTCAGTTCGCGGCTACATTCTGCGCATTGAGTTATATTATAAGTATGAGAAATGCGCCATATAAATGCTATACATTATTATTATTATTATTATCATTGTATTTTGATGAATAGTTCTGTTACACCTGTGGCCTACCGTACTCGTGTGTCCAGCTATGTCCTAAATCAAGATCAAATGTCATAAGCGTTGTCGTCTGCAGGTCAGCCTCAGTTCAACGCGGTACCCGGGCGCCGAAAAGCCATACCACCTTACTCATCTAATAAATGTTTATCATGCATATCTAGGTAGTGTTACAAATAATGGGGTGTTAACATTTTTCTTTTTTCTTTTTCTTCTCAGTCATTGTTATCATTATTATTATTATTATTATCATTATCATTATTATTATTATTTAATTATTTATGTTCGCGTCAGTTTTGATTAACATCAACGGCTTGTGATAAAAAAAACCACCCAGCAAGCTAATGTTCCTAAGGCTGACGTCAGCACACGTTCGTGCGCACACCAACTTAAAACTGGCCAAGGAACTTTTGCTCACCGGTTATCTACGTGGAAGCCAGGCTTAGACCTGCCCGCGATATACTGAACGGTCCGCGCTACTGGATGCTGGCGGCATAATACTTAGTGAGGCTGACCGGTTACTCCTTAATCTACGACAGAGATATAGATATGCGATGTGATAAATAGGACACCTTTGATGTACTAGACGCCCCTGTCTTTGCAGCTGTGTGAATTTTCCAAGATCATTCAGTAACTATGTTATCATGATGAGAATTATGATTTGGAGATTCAACGATTTAACGAAAACATCTGCCAACAAAAATGTTCTATTGTTCATATGTTTTCGAGAAACCGGAGTCGAAACTGAGCTAAAACCAGGGTCCAAAGCTAAAACCGGTCGGAGTCCAAAGCTAAAACCCGACGAGTCCAAAGTTAACGATGGTACCGTAGTCCATAAGTTAAAACCCGAGTCCAAAGCTAAAACTTGAGTCCAAAGCTAAAACCCGACTACGAAGCTAAAACCCAAGTCCGAAGCTAAAACCCGAGTCCAAAGCTAAAACCCGAGTCCACAGCTATCACGATGTGAGCGCCTGTTTGAATTAACTCATTTAGCCCGACGACCGTATTTCCCAAATTTTGGAGGCGTCATCTAACGACTATGCATCAGTTGCAGGAGATGGATCGACCATGATAATTCAAGGGCAGTGTCAGATTAGCTTGGCGCCGACAGGCGCCAAGCTAATCTGGCACTACCCTTGAATTATCATGGTTGACCCATCTCCTGCTGTAGTGCGTGAGGCCTGAATGGGTTAACTGTTGTACTCACGCGATCATAAACTTTTTTTTCTTTCTTTTTTTTTAAAACTTGTATGACAACGTTTTCAAGACTAAACCTTCTAGCTCCAAAACTTAAGTTGCTTATTTACTAGCAGCAAACTGCAACCATTTGGCTGTTGGGTAGCGCTTTTTGTCGAGGTGATTCCTACAGGAATCATCTCGACAAAAAAGCACTACCGACAGCCAAAGGGTTATGCAGACATAACAGCAGAGTTTGCAGTTCTATTTCTGTTCAACTTTCGTATGAACTAAAGGTACCTAGTCTTGCAGTGTCGCCTGTAACTGTACAGAGAACAGGACAAAACAGCTACAAACAGGATTAACAAGAAAAGTTTGGTTTTTTTTTTAAACTGTGCATGGCCACAGAAAGCTGATGACACGTCTAAATGCACAAATATTCCCAAATGTACTCGTTCTTACATATTTTTCCTCACCACTGACAATTTACACGTAACTTTGTAATTTTTCTTTTTTTAAAAGAACGGGGGAGGGGGGGGGGAAAAGGGGGGGTGGGGAGGGGGGGGGGGAATCTACTTTTTACGACTAACAACCAAAGCTTCCTATATAGCAAAAACAGTATCACCTCTAACCCATTTCCTGCCAACGGACGTACACAGATTTTGGTGTTCTGAAATCTGTGTCTGCTGAAACACCAAAAGCCACAATTTTGTACAAAGAACATGGACACAAAGTGGTCTCAGCAAGAGGCGTAGATCCTCATGAGCCCCCGCGACTGCGGGGGCTCATGAGGATCTATGCCTCTTGCAGTTCGATCCGCGCCGTTCACTTTTTCTCGCCAGTTAAGGGGTTAAGCTCCTCTGTCACGAACTGCTTCAGGGCGGGCAGGCTTTGATTGCTAAAATTGTCCCGAGTATAACAGGTTCTGAAAGTTGCCCTCCCTCAACTGGTACTTCTCCACCCGTTTCCTTTTACAATGCATGCGAGAAGTGTGTCCAGCGTGCGCATGGGTGGAACTCTCTTGCGTGCAATAGAGAAAAAAAAAACACAGAAAAACGACATTCAATCTTCGTAAGTTAACCCGTTCAATGCCGAGAAATTTAAACGCCACCCAACTGCAAGAGGTATAGATCCTCATGAGCCCCCGCAACTGCGGGGGCTCATGAGGATCTATACCTCTTGCTGACACCATTTTGAATCCATTTTCCTTGGGCATTTAGAGTGTTTTTGGGTCTTGAATTAACGAATGTTTTAGAAACACAGTCTGGTCCGCTGGCACTGTAAGGGTTAAGTTATTTTATTCTGTTTGTCCAACATCTTTGTGAAGCTACAAAGAACATTTACACAGAATATTTTGGGAACTATTAACTCTTTCTTGTCTGGAGCAGGTCGACTTAAGTGCACACACACACGCCGGCAACAAGTGTTTTCAAAAGGTAGAAAGCAAACAGGAATCTCACCTTTTCAGTCGATCGATAACACGCACGCCTCCCGTCCAAAGTATCACAAGCTTTTTAAGTCCACCGGCACACTGTCCTCTCTCACCCCTCTCTCTCTCTCTCTCTCTCTCTCTCTCCCTCAAACACCCTCCGCGCCGCGCGACCTGCACCCCCCGAAACCTCCGTCACACTAACAGCACACGATCATTGCACTCCAGCGTTCCGTCAACTCAGCAAACAGCTAAAGGCGCCCGTCTCTCGGATAAAATGCGATACATACTACGGTTTCTGAGTGCGAAAACTGTGTTCACGCGAGAAACCGAATTATATGAAAGTGACGAGTGCCTTTGTAGACACCACTGACGAAATCAGTCCCTCGGCCAGCAACCTTACATCTACAAGAGGCATAGATTTTCATGAAAACCTATGCCTCTTGCTTAGCTATATCAGTCACATTTCTCATACAGAACTAGTTAACTGACTCAGAGTAAGCTGCCACCGAACTTGAAGAAAGTACTGTTGAAGACGTCAGGATTCTATCTGCAAAAGGTATAGATCCTCATGTGCCCTTTCCATCGAAAGAGCTCACCAGAATATATCGTACTCTCGCAGGATGTGTGGGAGAGGCTTCTGCTCCTCTCATAGAGTAAGTCAGCATAATTGTTAGTTTGTGGCGGACGCTGGCTGCGTGCGACGGTGACCGGTTGTTTCACGGTACGGGAGGGTCTTCGCTATGCTGCCATTTGTAGAAAGCTTGCTTACCTGGAGAAAATTATGTCGAACCATAGACTTAGAATGGAATAGTTCTACTCTATATTTGGCTGTCGGTAGCGCTTTTGGTCGCGTTGATTCCTGTACCCTGTGGCTGTTGGGAGTGCTGTTTGTTGATGATTCCTGTACCCTGTGGCTGTTGGGAGTGCTGTTTGTTGATGATTCCTGCACCCTGTGGCTGTAGGTAGGCGGAGCTTTTTGTCGCGATGATTTCTGTAGGAATCATCGCGACAAAAAGCGCTACCGACAGCTAAAGGGGTTAATTCAACATTAAACATTAAACCGTAGTAATTAAAAGGTGTAGACATAAAATTGACCAGTTAGAGATCGGCCGTACACGCACGGTGCAAAATCAGACAGACTGAACCAAAACACAATTGAATACGTTCAGACCACGAACTTTACAGAGGTGATATTTCACCCCCCCACCCCCCACCCACCACCCACCACCACCACCACCTCCACCCCCACCCCCCCACCACCACCACTGACCCCCCCCCCCCCCCGAAGACTGAGCCCGAGCAAGGTGAACGCCAAACTCTAAAGTGTTTCCGATACGATGGCGGTTTCGAAAATGTAGCTTTTCTTTTGCTCGTCAGCATAGTTGCTGTAAAACTTGCTTTATAGCGACCAGAAGAAATTAATGCAGTACTTTAATACGCATCGCGAAAACGCATTGCTGCTCCCCAGTCTGTGATGAGTTCAGCATTGAGTGGGCAAGACAACAGGACTCTCTCTCTCTCTCTCTCTCTCTCTCTCTCTCTCTCTCTCTCTCTCAGTCTCTGCGTGTTCTGTTCCTGTTTGACTAGTCCGCTGACGATGCAGACGGACGACTTGTACCTGTAGCAATAAGGTCGGGAGGGCTTCCCCGCCAAGACAAGGGACAACCAGTTCCACAATACAATTATGTGCAACCCTCTTTGTGAAACTGTGAATAAGCTCATTTTGGGTGAAGGCCTGAGCCGCAGATGGTACTGAAGGTTGACGCCCGACATAAATTGTGTTTTTATAAAACCGCAAACAAACAAGCAAATGAACAAACAAACAAACACATGAGCGAACGAACGAGCGTGCGAACGAACGAACAAACAAACACATGAGCGAACGAAAGAGCATGCGAACAGACTAACGAACGACCGAACAAACAAACAAATCTCCTGCACATAATTATCTCAGTAATCGAAGGAACATAGATACAGAGTGATTTCAGCAAGAGGCATAGATCCTCATGAGCCCCCGCGACTGCGGGGGCTTATGAGGATCTATGCTCTTGCACGTGGATCGTTCTGTTTTTCTCGGCAGTGAAGGTGTTAATGCCTGATAAGTACCTTCAACTTTGGATGTCAGTGGAACAGCCCCTTGCGAACAAGAAGCATATTCATTTTCTCATGTTTCTCTGCGTAGGCAGGGCATCATTTGAATATTCCTCTTGTAGATTGTGCGGGCTGGATGTATCCATCGAATGTTTGAAGTCCGTGCAATGTGTTTCCTATTTTTATTGTTCTGTAGTAAACTTACCAGCTGATTCATTCCGTATTGTCTCTACGACCATAAAGCCATCAAGAATACTTTTCTCAACTCACTTCGGTTTAAGTGGCGCGTGTAAAGGCAATATGTGTAAGACTACCTGTCATTTAAGCCGTATTACAATCAGGGGCGGATCAGTTACCTCGAAGGGGGGGGGGTCAAATTTTTTTATTGGGACCTTCAACCTGATACAAAGGCCTCCCCAAAGATAGACCTAGCTTCCAGGGGCCAAAATATCAAACAACGGGGTGGTGGTGGTGGTATGGGGGGGGGGGAAGGGGGGGAGGGGGTCGTTTGTGAAAACTCGCCAAAATTTTTAATGTGTGCGTGTGTGTGTGTGTGTGTATGTGTGTGTGTGTGTGGGGGGGGGGGGTTTCCAAACACACCAAAAAAAAGGAGGGGCTTTGTTATAGCATTTTTAAAATTGTGGGTCTTGGGGGGGGGGGGGGTCCGGAACCCTTGCCCCTCCCCCAGATCCACCCCTGACAATAGCGACAGACTATACAGTGTTCGTGTGCTAGTTTGTCGCAATAATTATGGGACCCCTTAACCCCTTAATCGTCAGCGGACGCAGACTGAGTTCCTAAAATCTGTTATTATTCAAACCCAAAGAGCCCCAGCGGTCAAAACTTATAACATGGGTCAAGGGTTTTCAGCAAGAGGTATAGCGGATCCTCCGCAGCGGCTCATGAGGATCTACACCTCTTAACCCTTTGCGTGTCGGTAGCGGTTTTCTGTCGCGATGATTCCAACGGGAATCATCGCGACAAAAACCGCTACCGACACGCAAAGGGTTAAAGTTGGGCGGCGCTCTATTTTCCTCCGCAGTGAACGTGTTAACGGGGCCCAGAATCGTAGTTCGAAACAGCGCACACTGACTGAATCAAGACTGAAGGTTTATGATCGAATGCTTGTAGTAATGTACTGTACCCGCTTCTCCTCCTAGTTTAGACTTAAGTGTTATCCGCTAAATGTGGGCCGCAAATGTCACTGTATATATACATACACCCTTTTCACTGCTAACTATAGCCCAGCTTTGCCGATACAAGTAAGCGGTGAGCACTGAACCCACACTCGTCTAGATTTTGTTGACCCTGTCATCTCAAGGGCAGCGCCAGATCAGCTTGGCGCCTGCGGCGCCAAGCTGATCTGGCGCTACCCTTGAGATGACAAGGTCGACGAGCGCCAAGCAAATCAGGCACTATCCTCCAGCTGACATGGTGTGCCCGTCTCCTGCCACTGGTGTGGGCATGCACCTGCAGCGTGTGCTAGGAAAGTTCAAAGAAGCCCGCTGCGCTGCATGTTTTACTGACACACCATGTCGCAAGACCGGGAGCCAGTTGCATGAGCGAGCTTAGTACTGCACCAGCCACTTAGTTAGTGGCTGGCGCAGGACTAAGCTCGCTCATGCAACCGCCCTCGGGTCCGCAGAATACAATGCCGGATTCTTGTGCAGCTGTTGCGCCGGCCGCCATCCGCCAGACTAATCAGGTACAACATCTGAGCGGTCATGGTCATCATCATCAAGATTGTTTCCACTTGTAAAAGAGCGCGACATCCATGTACAGCGCCGGATCAATCAGTTTTCAAGGGGGAGGGGGGGGGCTCAATTTTTATTTTTTTCTATTGCCAGGGTCTAGTATATATCAAAACACCACAACCGAAACTGTTCTACTGACGTTTTTGAAAGTTTCTAACTGGTGTTACGTACGGCACTGAAACACAAGTGTTGCAACTCAATTTTAAACACACTTATTTATAGTTTGATGCCAGCCGAGGGGGTGGGTGGGTGCTGTAGTACCAAAGCACCCCTCATGGATCCGGCCCTGATGTAGGTGAGAACGTGTTCGTGACGCAGTGGCCAAGAACGCGAAAGAGACAAAAACAGCGAGATACAAGAACAAGAAAGGGGGTGGGGGTGGGGGTGGGGGCGGAGAAGGGGGGGGGCGGGGGGGGGGAGGGAAGGGGGAGGCGATAGCAATTTCCTTTTTATTTTTTTGAGTAGTTAACCCCTTCCATGCCAACGTAGTGCGTACATTTTGTCTCTGAAATCTGTGTTTACTGGACGACCAAAAGCCACAACTGGCCAAAGAACACGGGCACGAAGTGGTGTCAGCAAGAGGCAAAGATCCTCATGAGCCCCCGCAGTCGCGGGGGCTCATGAGGATCTATGCCTCTTGCAGTTAGATCGCGTTCACTTTTTCTCGGCAATGAAGGGGTTACCAGCGGATGAGATGAGCCTTGAGTTTCTTCCAGGATGACTCTATTCTACTGACTTTTGTGAAGAGAGTCAGGTAGGCTGGCACCGCCCCTTCTCTTGTTAATATTGTCACCAAAAGTAGTCATGGTGAGTCTAGATCAGTGACAGCGAAAAACACGGGAAGGGGTGTGTGGCTTGACTAGTTCCTTGAGGTACTCTGCCGCAGCTTTTTGGAGACACTGGTAGCTCAGACCAGGAGTGCATTATAGTCAATACGTTTGCTGACTGGTAGCCAGTCTAACTGGTCGATCCATCTTCCGCAGCACTAAGTGGGTGCTGGTGCTGCCGAAAGAAGCCCCGCAACTCAGTCTGATGGTGCTAGAAAATGTGTAGTTGTAACAGTCCATAAAGTCCTGGCATGCTACGATATGATGTGGACATACTTTGATAGTTCAAGGATGGTGTCACTGAGAATCGCTTGGCACCTGTAGGCGCCAAGCTATTCTGAAACCACCCTTGAACTATCATGGTCGATCTGTCTCAGAACTTTATGTAGACCACAAATGATATCTACGAAAATTCATAATTTCATCCTCCGAAATGTAATGCGTTAGGAGCAGACTGAGGAAGCTAGCAAAAAAAGAATTTTTGCGCAACTATCGGGTCAGGTATGGCATGGCTATATCCTTAAAAAGAAAAAGAAAAAAAAACAAAAAAAAGTTATCAGAACATAGACCAGCACACGTTGGCACAAAAATAGCCAAAGATTTTCAGTACCGCAGATCCTCTGTTTTTCTTTAGCACCAGTCAGTTTGCATTATGACCTACAGCTATTCTGCCTCCGCCTCTCCCCCTCCTCTTCCCGCTCCCCATAACCCCCTCCTCCCCCCCCCCCCCCCCACCCCAGTCCCCCTCTCCCCTCCCCCCTTCCAGTCAAGCCAGTTTGTCCACACTACTTCCACTTCTTCGTTCGCTCTTGTCAAGTCTGTCATGCTGATGCCCGTTTTCAGTGTTATAATTCTGCTCACAACATAACCTATGTTCCTGTCTCACGTACTGTTTCTCTTCACACCCCAGTCTCGAGGAGCTTCTCCGTTGGAAACAAAAAATGGTCTCAGCAAGAGGCATAGATCCCCATGAGCCCTCGCGACTGCGGGGGCTCATGAGGATCTATACCTCTTGCAGATGGGTGATTAAACAACAACAACACGTAATGAAGACGTAACAGTGCAATGCGCCTACGCAGTATTGTCTGTTTGACTTTTTAGCCAGTAGAAAGGTTTTGTGTTTGACGTCATCCCCCCCCCCCCAACTCCCCTCCCCGTCGTTTGATTTTACCCCTTATCACCCCCACCCCACCCCTACCCCACCCCCATTCCCCGATCTTAAGATCTTCCTGCAGCACTGCAAAGGTGGTGTTTTTGAAGCAACAATCTTACTTGGTACTACTGTATTATGGTGCGGTCTATGATGATTTCATTTGTTTTGACTTACAGTGTTTCACATACACAAGCTGTTTAGTACAGTCGCCACAAGGACCGACTAAACATGTAAACCTACCGTGCCACTGTTCTTTCCCAGAGAAGCAAATTCACATTGACTCTTTCACTGCCTGGGAACAAAAGTGAACACCACCCCTGCAAGAGGCAATATAGGCCGCAGCTATTATTTGATCGAGTTCCTTAACCCATTCAGCCCTGACGCACTACAGCCTGTCGGCGCCAAACTAATCTGGCACTGCCCTTTGAATTATCATGGTCGATCCATCTCCTGCAACCGGTGCATAGTCATTAGATGACGCCTCCAAAATTTGAGATATACGGCCGTGGAGCTGATTAAATAGATAGAGTTGTGCCGTGTTGAATTTAACCATTGTATCAAATACATTATATGACTATGATTTTTGTTTTACCTGGAAGTAAAAGGGGCAAGGCGAAGGCTAAACAGCTGCCGCAAGAGACATAAACCCTCATTAGCCCCCGCAGTTGCGGGGGCTCATGAGTAATTCTGTCTCTTGTTAGTCCTGTGCTCGTTATATCTATTGTCGGTCCCATTTTATTTGTGTCTTTGACGCCAACGTCGGTCAGCAAACGCTGGTTGCAGACGCGAAATCATGGCAGTGAAGGGTTAATCGTTTAACTCATTCAAGATGCTATTCGCCGCGTATCCGCATGCGGGACGTCTTGAATGCGTTAACCCATATCATCCTGAGGCTAAAAGCTTCAGATTTGTACACTGCCATATGCACGCTACATTATAGTACTTACAGATAAGGATATAGACCAATGGCTTTTTAGTTCAAGGGCAGTGCCAGAATAGCTTGGCGCCTAGAGGCGCCAAGCTATTCTGGCACTACCCTTGAACTATTTTATCAAACTTAATTCACACACTGGTGTATTCCAAATGATAAGGGTTAAGGAAGAATTAAAAAAAAAAAAACATGAATCAGATTTATTTTTTTGGGTACGAAAAAAGACTGAGGCAGCACTGTAGGTAGGTAAGGTTCTCATTTTAGTAGTGGAGGCGTTACTCGTACTAAACAATACCGTCATTACAACCTACCCACACTGTTTGAAGCTTCAAATTTGTACACTGCCATATGCACGCTACATTATAGTACTTACAGATAAGGATATAGACCAATGGCTTTTTAGTTCAAGGGCAGTGCCAGAATAGCTTGGCGCCTAGAGGCGCCAAGCTATTCTGGCACTAACCTTGAACTATTTTAAGCCCACTTATTTCACACACTGGTGTATTCTGAATGATAAGAGTTAAGGAAGAACAAACAAAAAAAAAAAAAAAAAAAAAAACCAAAACATGAATCAGAACTTTCTTTTGTACGAAAAAAGACTGAGGCAGTACCGTAGGTAGGTAAGGTTCTCATTTTAGCAGTGGAGGCGTTACTCGTACTAAACACTATCGTCATTCCAACCTACCCTCGCTGTTTGCATGAACAAGACTAAAGGTGACACCAGACATACTGTTGTATCAGCACGTCCCCGGGACGAAAAAAAGTCGGTTAAATCAAACACACAACGGCACTCACAGAAAGCTAATCTCCCCTCTCAACCTTTCAATTTAAATTCTTTTCTTCTCCGGCTGAGTCAATGCACACCGTGACGCGAACATTAGTGGGTGATCATATTATGGGGAGGGAGAGAACAGCGGTGTATGTCAGTCGTATAGGTTGGCCAGACACAGTGACTATAATGTTGCAGTTTTCACATACTTTGCAGGAGGCTCTACATTCCTAAAGTTTGAGGTTATCCCTTCAAGAATGCAGTACTTTTCAGGAGGCAGATCGACTATGTAGTTCAAGGATGGTGCCACAATAGCACTGGATAAGGCAACTTTAAACTGTTCCTATTGGGCGCACATTTTGCTAATTCAGCGACCAAAGACCACAACCGCCCAAGGAACATGCAGATAATAATAATAATAATAATAATAATAATAATAATAATAATAATAATAATAATAATAATAATAATAATAATAATAATAATAATAATAATAATAATAATAATGATAATAATAATGGGTATTTATATAGCGCCTAACCTCCTGATGGAGCTCTAGGCACTTTACAATGTTTGTTTGGTTGGTTGGGTTTTGTTTTTGCTTTTTAATATCATGCAAATATAAATACAGAAATAAATAAATATTAACAAAATAAAAGAACAAAACCAACCAGCCACAAAACAGATGCAAATTGTGGTCTTAGCAAGAGGCATAGATCCTCATGAGCCCCCGCAACTGCGGGGGCTCATGAGGATCTATGTCTCTTGCAGTCGGGTCATCCAGTGTTGACAATTTTTCTGCAGTGAAGGGGTTAACTCATTAGGGCGTGACAGGAACACGGTTTGGTGATGATAAACATAGTGGTGGTACACAGGTTGCGGTACAGAATCTATTTTTCTGCCGGTGATGATTGAAAAACCCAAATGTTAACAAGCGTGCAGGTGTATGCAAATTTGCAACGAAAGCTCAGAGCGTGACATGAAAACGCAGGTTAGCTGGTGAAAATAAATAAATAAATAAATAAATATAAATTAGCGCATTAAATAGGCGCTTTATCCCAATTGAAAATCGGCTCAAAGCGCCGCCGCGAACTGAACCCAACAACCACGCTCACGTGAATCACGCGCATTCACTCACACACCGTACATAAACACAGAACATTCACGTGGTGCTAAGGGCAAGCTCAAGCGAGCTACTGAAGTCATTTGGAAATTGAAATCGTTTATAATATGAAATTTGATTAAGTGGGCTGAAATTGATACCAAAGTCGTGGGGGGTGGGGGGAGTGGGGGGGGGGGAGGAAGAGCCGGAGTACTCGGAGAAAGAACCCCGGACGGTCCGCCCGAATCAACGGTGACACGTACTAGAGGAGAAAAGTCCGACGCCGGAACTGGGTATCAAACCTCGCACCTCTAGCATTGGTGGCAGGCGCTTTTATCACTGCGCCACGGACCGCCGGGCAGAGTACATTGAAGCTGCTGTAAAATACAACAAAATACAAATACAAAGAGACGCAGTCAAAAAAGTGGTGTGGAAACCGTAAGAGTCGTGGAAGCAAAAATGTAACCATGTGCTGGTATTTTTGAACTTTGCTGCTCTCAGCACACACAGCCATAAACATCAAATAATGACAGGTCAATGCAGTAACCCCTTTACCGCCAATGGACGCAGACAGCGTTTTTGAAATCGTTGTAAACTCAAAGTCAAAGATCCCCAGCGGCTGTCAAAATGATACAGAGCATATGGGCCCGATGATAGTAGCTTTGACTAATGCAAATCCGCTGCGCCACCGCATGCGTGCCACCGCCTACTAAGCTCAAGTCAGATTACCGATGATAGTAGCTTTGACTAATACAAATCCGCTGCGCCACCGCATTCGCGCCACCGCCTACTAAGCTCAAGTTTTGACTTGAACTTAGTAGGAGGTGGCCCGCACGCGGTGGCGCAGCGGATGTGCATTAGTCAAAGCTACTATCATCGGGCCCCTATGATACAGAGTGGGTTTCAGCAAGAGGCATAGATCCTCATGAGCCCCCGCAACTGCGGGGGCTCATGAGGATCTATGCCTCTTGCATTTGCGGCGTCGAAAGATTCTGGGCCATAGGCCTCCCCGGAAAGATTTTCCGGGGAGGCCTATGGCCCAGCCTCTTACAAAATCAAACTACATGGGGTGGGGTGGGGGAGGGGTGAGGGAGGGGTGGGGGTTCAAGCCGGAAGGGTTTTAGTGTCAAACATGTTTATACTTAAAGCAAGCGTTCAGGTGGCGTATCATTATCATCAGTATCTTCTTTTTCACAGAACAGTGACACCTGGCGTTTATTTATTTGTAGCAAGAGCTCTAAGCTACACTGAGCATCTTGAAACCTGTATCTGGAAAAAGCATGTCACGTGTATATTTCATTGGTAGGGCCCCAAGGAAGCATGGCCCAAGTAAAAAAGAAAGTTTGAAAAAAAATGATACTCCTGCCATACTTTTCCCAGAGAATGATTGGCCGAGCCATATCTGCTCCTCCATCGACACCCCCACCTCCACCCGCCATTCCGCCCCCCTACACCCCCCCCCCCCCTCCCCGCCAAGGCTTCCTACGCTTCAAATGATTTAATGATTTTTGTAAAAGACTCGCAAGTTTAATTTTTAAACAAAAAGAATCAGCGCTAAAGAGAGACCGTAGACACGCACCGGAGAGAAATAGAAACCGGAACATTCAAAGTATTTTTTTGTTGTTTGTTATGTAATGTTTTGTTTTTCCTAGACAGACGGGTTACAAAGTAAACATGTATTTATCCCAGAGGTAGTTTATGCTCGCGAGAGAGAAAGAGACACCAAACACATTGAAAATGATCCTTTGTTGTGTTTTTATTTCTTGAAGACACACATTAACCCGTTCAGTGAGGAGAAAATGTAAACATCACCCAACTGCAAGAGGTGTAGATCCTCATGAGCCCCCGCAGTTGCGGGGGCTCATGAGGGTCTACGCCTCTTGCTGACACCACTTTGAATCTATGTTCCTGGGACTGCTAAGGCTTTTTTTGGTGCTGAGTTAAAGTACCATTATGCATAAATCTGAAGACACATTACAGCACCATTTGTGTTTGATATGCCTTGTCGACACACCTAATGAACTTTAACAGCAGTTTGGACACGCAGCAAAAGCACACGCGTAATAGCACTTATTTATTCAGCGCAGCCGTTAGCGTGTCAATCTATTTTTAGCTGTTTCTCGCAGTCAATGCGTTGTATTTCTAGAACGGAGTGGAGTCACTGTCAGTTTACTTGATATAAAGACGACGGCAGAAGCCCGCCACTCTACAAGAGAAACTGTACGGGCCTGTGGAGGTGCTACAGAAGACCACAGATTTCATTTTGAGAGCCAAACTCCAAGTGTGACGGCGTTCGAGAAGAAGAAGAAGATATAAAGACGACGTGTGCTGAACTGGATTCTCCTATGCCTAAATGAACTGTAACTAGACCTGTGTGTAGCGTTTAGTAACCATTTGTTACAGAAGTGTATCTTTGAACAGTTACGGCGGTAGTGGGCCTTTACCCGTTACATCCTGAGGCTGATTTGCTAAATATGTGCTTATCCTGAGGCTGATTTTCTAAATATTTGCTTATCCTGAGGCTGATTTTCTAAATATTTGCTTATCCTGAGGCTGATTTTCTAAATATTTGTTTATCCTGAGGCTGATTTTCTAAATATTTGCTTATCCTGAGGCTGATTTTCTAAATATGTGCTTATCCTGAGTTTGATTTTCTAAATATTTGCTTATCCTGAGGCTGATTTTCTAAATATGTGCTTATCCTGAGGCTGATTTTCTAAATATTTGCTTATCCTGAGGCTGATTTTCTAAATATTTGCTTATCCTGAGGTTGATTTTCTAAATATGTGCTTATCCTGAGGTTGATTTTCTAAATATGTGCTTATCCTGAGGCTGATTTTCTAAATATTTGCTTATCCTGAGGTTGATTTTCTAAATATGTGCTTATCCTCAGGTTGATTTTCTAAATATGAGCTTATCCTGAGGTTGATTTTCTAAATATGTGCTTATCCTGAGGTTGATTTTCTAAATGTGTTTATCCTGAGGTTGATTTTCTAAATATGTGCTTATCCTGAGGTTGATTTTCTAAATATGTGCTTATCCTGAGGTTGATTTTCTAAATATGTGCTTATCCTGAGGTTGATTTTCTAAATATGTGCTTATCCTGAGGTTGATTTTCTAAATATGTGCTTATCCTGAGGTTGATTTTCTAAATATGTGCTTATCCTGAGGTTGATTTTCTAAATATGTGCTTATCCTGAGGTTGATTTTCTAAATATGTGCTTATCCTGAGGTTGATTTTCTAAATATTTGCTTATTGTCCTATGAAGGCTACCTTACATTTAGGAGAGAGATCAAGCATTTTAGGTCAAGGGTGATGCCAGAATAGCTTGGCGCTTTAGGCGCCAAGCTATTCTGGCACCACCCTTGAACCCTTGGGGCGGTCCGTGGCGCAGTGGTTAAGGCGCCTGCCACCAATGCTAACGGTGCGAGGTTCGATTACGGGTTCCGGCGTCGGGCCTTTCTCCTCTAGTAAGTGTCACCGTTAATTCGGGCGGATCGTCGGGGGTTCTTTCTCCGGGTACTCCGGCTCCCCCCCCCCCCCCCCTCCACTGTGGTACCAGTTACAGGTCACTTTATCAAATTTCAAATACACGCGATCAAAATTTCCGAAACCTCAGTAGCTGAGCTGACCCTTCGCACCACGTGAATGTCCTGTGTTTGTCTTGTACTGTGTTTGTCTTCAGTGTGTATGTGTGAATGTCACGTGATCGTGCGTGTTGGGTTCAGTTCGCGACGCTTTGAGCCGATTCGCAGAATTGGGCAAAGGGCCTATGTAATAACCGGTATTATTATTATTATTATTATTATTATTATTATTATTATTATTATTATTATTATTATTATTATTATCTATCATAGTCAATTTTATTTCAAGTGATGGGTGTATCAGGATGAACAGGGTTAAACTAAGATAGCACAAACACAGTCTTCGTCAACTGGTGCTTGAGTTAAGCAAGTTAAAAAGTAAGACTGAATGGATGCAAAGAAACACTGATGATGACATGAGCCTGTCCTCTCGCATAAATTACACGAGATAGGGTGGCGCCCTGGATTAGCGTGTAACGCGAGCCTGTAACGCGATCGTAGGCAGGGATTAACCTGTGGGCGCGGGCTCAAATGGGGCTGCCCTACACGACCTACTTTCTTCCTTTGAATGCAGATTTTGTTTTTCAGACGTTACTTTCACCCTTTCACTGTCAGTGGATACAGCTTGTGCTCCTGAAATCTGTGTTAATTATGCAAACGTCAAATTAACCCATTTACCCCCCGAGTCCCTACAACAGGAGATGGATTGGCTATGATATTTTAAGGGTAGTGCCAGATTAGTTTGGCGCCTTCAGGCGCCAAACTAATCTGGCACTACCCTTGAATTATCATGGTCAATCCATCTACTGCAACTGGTACATAGTCGTTAGGAAACACCTCCAAAATTTGAGAAATGGGACCTTGGGGCTAAAAGGGTTAATAGCTTCAGCTGTTTAAAGAACCTTGCTATAAAGTGGTAACAGCAAGAAGACAATCAATGGTGCATTGATATTGATTATTCATTTTCATTTTATCTATCATTAATATGCCGTATAGCATTCCGCGTTGGTTTGTTCTCTAGAAGGCTGTGGGATACAGCCGAAATATCCAAGTGAGTCCAATGGGCTGTGTGTGTGTGTGTGGGGGGGGGGGGGGGATACAGCCGAAAATTATATCACAGTGAAGAAGATCGTGGGATACAGCCGAAATATCCCAGTGAAGAAGGTTTCGGGATAAAGCCGAAATATCCCAGTGAATAAGGTTGCGGGATACAGCCGAAATATCCCAGTGAAGAAGGTTGCGGGATACAGCCGAAATATCCCAGTGAATAAGGTTGCGGGATACAGCCGAAATATCCCAGTGAATAAGGTTGCGGGATACAGCCGAAATATCCCAGTGAAGAAGGTTGCGGGATACAGCCGAAATATCCCAGTGAAAAAGGTTGCGGGATACAGCCGAAATATCCCAATGGAGAACGGCTGTGGGATGCAGCCTAAAAATCCCAGTGAAGAAGGTTGTGGGATGCAGCCGAAATATCCCAGTGAGTGAATCTTGGTTCCGAGTCAGAATGTTATTTCTGTCATGTCTCACCCGAAATGGGAAAGTCTCTAATCCTGTGGACTCTTCACTAGATACTGGGCATTAGACCACGATTTACTATGTAACCTACTAATGGGGAGAAGACACCCGAGACACGTCTCACTCGATAAATCTTCGACCGTAAATCTGACGACATAAACCCACGAGGCATTACCATGCGGTAAGCCACTCTAGCTACTAGGGTACTCGTAATCTTATCTCCGAAAGTCCGTGTCAGGATACAAATGGGGCCGGTCGATGCTAGCAAGAGACATAGATTCACATGAGCCCCTGCTGTCGCAGGGGCTCGTGTGAATATATGTCTTTTGTAGATGGTTAGAGCTGAGGACATAAATCTACGAAGCATCACCACTTATTAAGCCACCTGAGCTGTGCATTTGTTGTAGAGTTTAATCCAGACAACCTCTCTCTGAAGATGTAAATCGGACTGAATTCTTGTCGGCAAGGGTTAAAATTTACATGAGATCCCGCGGCTGCATGGGGCGCAAGGAAATCTGTGTCTCTTTCAAATGGCAGGGCCTGGATGGAGGTCAAAGAGTAAATGAGGGCAACATTTTAGTGTTATTTTCAGGCTGCCTGGACACGGTACATAACCTGGACTTTCCACAAAAGTGAGCATCATGGTTTTATAGTAAATCTTGTTGAAATCTCGTATACGTTCTGATTTTGCTTCTGCACTTTAGAGTAACTAAAAGAAAGAGTAAGATGGGACCGTTTCGAATGAAATAAATTCCTAGAAGTGTGTTCTGTGACTTCATGAGTATCTGGTTCACTGGTTTTGTATGATAGGACAAACAACAAAAGTGCAATCAAATGAACTGCAAATGAACAAGCAAATGAACAATCAAAATTAGAATGAATGAATGAATGAATGAAACAAACAAAACAAAGAAAAGATGAATGAATGAATGAATGAATGAATGAATGAATGAATGAATGAATGAATGAATGAATGAAACAAACAAACAAGAAAAGCAATCGAAACAAAGAAAAAAGAGAGAAAGAAAACAAACAAACAAATAAACAAACAATTGGCAGACATTTTGAGTATACAAAAGTTAGCAGACGTTGACTTCCGGGAAGTAAAACGAAGAAGCTCCGTGAAGTTTACATATCTTTGATGAGTGAAAAAGTTGCGCTCCACGCAAAGTATCATATACATCTCCTTCGCGGCTTCAGTATTTGTTGTGTACCGTGAAGGAGAGACGGTATTTCATTTTTTTTCCCCAACTGCTTAGATCAACGTGATATGCTCACCGCCTGTACAGGAATACATCTTAGCGCAAGAGCCAGAAGATCCGCCACACAATTTGTTGTGATACCTCTTCACCTTTTCTTCCAGCGAATACCCCTTCACTGCAGAGAGAAAGTGAACGCGATCCAACTGCAAGAGGCATAGATCCTCATGAGCCCCCGCGACTGCGGGGGCTCATGAGGATCTATGCCTCTTGCTGAGACCCCTTTGTGTCCATGTTCTTTGGACAGTTGTGGCTTTGAACGCAGATTCCAGAAACAAAATTTACCTCCGTTGGCAGGAAGGGGGTTAACATCGCCTGCTTAAGGATGGTTGGTTGGTTAGTTCGGGTTTAACGTCTACAGCACGAGGTGATCATGGACGGCCTGACGGCGGTTATGGGGACAGGGAATCTATGCTATGGAGTACGAGCTGAACACTGATCACTCAGGCGCACTCAAACTGTGCACTTGATTACAGGACCTTTCAACGGACAGCTATGAACAATCCGTCTTTCTCCTGGATCTGCTTAGGAGCAAGGGACTGAAATAAATAGGATCCGAATTTTTCGCAGCAAGAGGCATAGATCCTCATTCTGCAGGGGCCCATGGGGATCTGTGCCTCTTGCTGATACAGTTTCCGGTGAGACTTTTTTTTTTCGTTAAACCAGTAGCTTTTTAGCTGAGCGCATGTGTGAAAAACGACACCGATGTATTTTCATATGCCACATCTGTTGTATCGTTGGTAGACACCATTGTGTGAGCCGGGGCATTATTTTGAGAAGAAAAAAATAACTGACTAAACTAAACAAAAAAAATGATGATTTGTTTTTTTAAGGTAAACGAAACGCTATTGCGCCCTACACTATATCTACACGACCGACAGTTCAAGTTCATCAACAGATTTTGAATACTCGTATCACCGAAGCCGTACACGTATTAACAACAACGTTAAACTACACGCACTGAGTATAAAAAAGAATGCTATCAGTAATGAATTTTAACCCTTTGGCTGTCGGTAGCGCTTTTTGTCGAGGTGATTCCTGCAGGAATCACCTCGACAAAAAGCGGTACCGACAACCAAAGGGTTAAATGAACATGCCTGTGTTGAGTACTGCAACGAGACCACCGATAATTGTTCGAATAATAAGGTTTGAGTGAATGCTGGCTTACGCCTTTGTGTCTACTTATGCCTACGGGTACTATTTCACGAGACTGACGATAATGGATTTTAAATGAATATCATATACCAGCTAGAATTTAAGGAGTGTGATGTTTACATGTTGGTATGGAAATATGAGTCGATAAGTGTTTGACATCCTGTCTCGAAAGACAATGGAGTATATGCGCTTGCTGGGTCAGTCACTGGAGTGACCTCTCGGCCAGGGCACAAGCCTGGGCGAAGAGTGTGCCGTGAGAGATCCTGGGATGCCCATTCGTCAAGATCCCCCTCTCGACCTCGCTGATGTAGTCCAAAGGAACGCAAAGCAGTACGTTTGGCACCAGTTCGGCTGCAGGAGCTGCCAGAACAGTGCGTGAATACACGCAGCTGTCTGCCTTCGGGGCTCCACTCCTGATTTGAAGGGTTTACTCCCCCACATTTGGCCGTTGAATCGAGTCAAGCCTGATCTCCTCGGTCCTTTAGCCGTTGGCTGTCAGAAACAGGTCATCCGCCTAGTGGTGCAGTGTGAACACCACCCCCTCACGTGGTTTAGCCCACCACTAGCTGAGGTGGTTTGCCGGGGTGTGGCGCTTGGAGTCAGCACGTGAGAGATTAAGGAGATGGATGAGGACCAGTGATGCCCGTCCGTCCTATGTAGGACGCAGCTGCCGAACAGCAAAGGTACTACCTCAATCCAGAGCCCCCTACACCCCTGAGTCGATAAGTACACGTACCATAATTGGTTTACGCTCTAATTGTCGGAATAATAATGTTTCTTTGAGCGGACCAACAAACTTTCTATACCATGCCGCATGGTGGCTTCCCGTTAAGCAAAGGTCCTCGGGTTGTGCCGCACGGAGGCACTGCAGCCGTCGTGGTCCCAAAGACGTTTTGCTATTAGGGTTAGTGTTTATAATGCGCGGTGCCCCATTTTTCTTCCGCAAATTCGGTCGCAGGTGATTAAAAGCCAACAGGCTACGAAAAAGAAATGTTTACGATTTTATTTCAATGGTTCGTTTTTTGCCGGCTAATGCTCAGAAACCTAGAACGAGTGTTTAACTTCATTGAACCTGACGGCAGTATTTCCCAAATTTTGGAGGCGTCATCTAATGACTATGCACCAGTTGCATGAGATGGATCGACCATGATAATTCAAGGGCAGTGCCAGATTAGCTTGGCGCCGACAGGCGCCAAGCTAATCTGGCACTGCCCTTGAATTATCATGGTCGACCCATCTCCTGCTGTAGTGCGTCAGGGCTGAATGGGTTAAAGCAGAAAGGAGAACGTACTGCCCAGATTTAGCTATATAACGCCAGTGTGTTCATTTTTTGAGGCAAGCGACGTGTTTAGGGCGTTGAACAAAACACAAATGGACATATTTGGTAGAGTACTCGTAACTACACTGTGGTTGATCCTTCTATTTATGTGGAGTACTAACAGTGCTAGTATGTTAACCCACTTAACCCACTTAACCCTTACACACCACGAGATCGACCATGGTTGTTCAGTTAAGGTACCATTAAGTATAAATCTGAAGACACGTTTCTGCACCATTTGTGTTTGTTATGTCTTGTGTCGACACACCTAATGAACTTTAACAGCAGTTTGGACAGGCAGCAACAGCACATGCGTAATCGCACGTACTTATTTATTCTGTGCAGCCGTTTGCGTTTCAAACTATTTGTAGCTGTTTCTTGTACTGATAGCACTCAAATGTATTTATAGAACGGAGTGGAGTCATTGTCAGTTTACTTGATATTAAGACGACGTGTGCTGAACTGGATTGTCTAAATGAACCATAACTTGATCTGTGTGTGGCGTTTCGTAACCGTTTGTTCAGTACAGAAGTGTATTGAGTCTTTGAACAATTACTACTAAGAGTTGTTGCTAGACTTGTGCAAGAATAGCTTGACCCTTCTAGGTTTCAACTGATATTTGTTGGCACCACTCTTGAAACGTGGTTGATCTATTTGCTGAACTGCGGGTATGTAATCTTAACCCTTTTACTGTCGGCAGTGTTTAGTGATTTCCACAGGAATCACGACGACAATAGTTCTGTTGATAGCCTAAGGGGAGTTCGCCGCGGTGATGGAGGGTGGTGGCGGGGGTTCGCCCGCATGACTAAAGGTGTTCATAAGCTGACCATACACTCCCGCGCAGAAAAACTGATCTTGTCACAAATAAGAAAAAAAGTTCGCTCAAAACTTTAAACTTGCAATCTCTCAATATTGTACATGAAAAGTCATGTGTACGCGGCGCACATAATGAAGCAGTTTGACACATTTTCTTATCTCAGGATAAACGCTTGTATCATTAACGACGTAACGCCTCCGGATACGCGGCATAAGACGCATTTCCGGAGGTGGCAAGTCACGAATGACTGACTTAGTGTCTTCCGGTTTGCCCCAGAAGTACTCAGAGAGTCATGGTAAGAAATTAGTGTGAGTGAGTTTGTTTGCAACCACGTGTGTACATAAATCAATAGCATAAGTGAGCTTAGTCCTGTGCTCGCCACTAAGCAAGGTGCTCCGCTATATAGCGAAGCACCTTGCTTAGTGGCTGGCGCAGGACTAAGCTCACCGGCAACTAGTCCCGGGTCCCTTGATTTACTGGCTGTGGTTGCAGACAAATCAACACACGTCGCAGGCTCATTTCCTACAGCGCCGGGCTCTTACAGTTCCACACAGCCACAGACTTAAAACCCTGTAACTTACTCCCGTCTGAGGGAGATAAGACCACACTTACATGAGTTACTAAAGCCAGATAAGAAAGATACCTCACGGCGCTACAAAGAAAACTGAACAAACAAACAAAATTTTCAATACAAATGATCATGTTCACAAAAAGGGACATCGGCATGTTCAGTTCATACGCCATTGCCTAAATGTGTTCGTGAGAATCTGAGGCTCTAAATAACTAGATAAGCAGTCGTGCCTGCAAGAGGCATAGATTCTCATGAGCCCCTGCATTCGCAGGGGCTCATGAGAATCTATGCCTCCTGCTGATGAATTCGGCTGAGTGAGTGTATTTTCGGCCTCGCTAATCGACCATGACAGCTGCTCTGATGGGTGGCGTGCCGTGCGCAGTCACGCGTAACGGCAACGCGACAACCATCACGTCACACAAGAAAAAACAATGTGCCTGACCCGTGATTTATCAGCCTTTACGCCGGGACACAATAGTTGGATTATTGCAAACAGCTGTACTTGTGAAAGAGCCAGTTTATCGAGGATGTCATTGCCGCGCTTCAGTACAGAGAGACAGGAAGCAGAATTCACTAGTATTGTCTGAGCGAAGCTTGCCTCGTGTTTTAGTGCAAGTGACTGCTGCCCTCATGAAGTTTTGAACATAACCTATTTCACCCTGCTAAACTATACCCTAGTCGAGCGCTACACAGAAACACACCGATATATTTATTTCCGTAAACTTCACGCTCTCTATGTTCAATGTTCAATAGCAATGCGTCTGATCCGTGCATATAGCTTGACGTAGTTTTAGCGTCAGAGAAGCAGGTTAGTGTTCACTTCATGCGGCCTGAACAGGGTGTATAAGCAGGCCATTTCCATGATCTCCCGAGGGTGGTGTCTAAACCGGTGGGTAATTTTAAATAATAATAATAATAATGCGCAAAAACGAGACACACACACACACACACACACCATCACACACACAAACACACACCATCACACACAAACACACACACACACACACACACACACACACACACACACACACACACACACACACACACATACACAGAGTCTGCAGGGGGGTGTACAGAAATACCTTAGAAATTACACGAAAGTCTGCGAGAAAAAGTAAGTTTTTAAAATGAACTAGGACCAAGTTTGGTGATCACCTTTTGTTCTTCGTGTTGCTCCGAAATATGTTGAAAGGTCAACTGGAAAAACACGCGTCTGGCAAGCTCTGCTCAAACGGGCCAGTGTACATCCATTGGGTCTAAATGCTCGTAACTAACAAGTTTGTGTTTTCGAGAAAAACGAGCAATCCTGTTTGCATCTTAGAATACGTATTCCTAATGTTTCTTCACAAGGCAGTAGTGAGGTTACGTTTCAAAAGAACGACTGCCAACAACGAACGAGAGTCAGGTCACAGCGGATAGCCTGCATTTACCATAAGCATAGACAACACTCCAAACATCTCCAAGAGGCATAGATCCTCATGAGCCAGGATCTATGCCTCTTGTAGGTTTGGAGTGTTGTGTATGTTTATGTATGGTACAAGCTTGGGCGCCAAGCTATTCTGGCACCACCCTGACCGTGAACTATCATGCTCGATCCATGTCTTGCTGTTGTGTATCGGGGCTGAATGAGTTAACTCATTCTACCCCAACACCGAAATCCCAAAATGTTGCCGTTGTCGTCTGAAGACTGCATTGCAGTGCAGGACACTGATCGACCATGATAGTTCAAGGGTGATGCCAGAATAGCTTGGCGCCCATAGGCGCCAAGCTATTCTGGCATCACCCTTGAACTATCATGGTCGATCCTTATCTTGCTGTGGTGTGTCTGGGGTAGAAAGAGTTAAGGCATGCGAAAGCCGTCGACATACGCTTTTAATGCAACAGTGGGGGATGGATCATGAAAGTTGATGGGTAGCGCCAGATTGGTCTTGACGCCTTGATGAAAGGGCGATCAATCTCCTACAGAGTCCCAACGTGGTGAAATTGTAGAGTGGAAACCTGGCGATGACACAGATGTATAAGTTACGAAAACATAAGGCGCTGGTTCTGTTACAAAGTATACTGACGAGTAAAAGAAACGGGCCATTTTGTTTAAATCAACGGAAACACAAAAAGCGTTTTCGATTATTCCAAAAATGTCACATTTCTTTTGGTCGTCAGTATAATTATAAGGAGTCTTAGCCCATATCATACTGAGATTAAAAGTTTGAAATTTGTACACTGCCACTGATATGCAAGCTACATTATAGTACTTACAGATAAGGATATAGACCAATGGCTTTAGTTCAAGGGTTGTGCCAGAACAGCTTGGCGCCTAGAGGCGCCAAGCTATTCTGGCACTACCTTTGAACTATTTTAGTCAAACTTATTTCACACACTGGTGTATTCCGAATGATAAGGGTTAATTGCCAGCGCGAGTTCTCGATCACACTGGCTGTCATGCTCGATTCAAGCGGTAGCATATATCAACCGGTGTGACTACTGCTCGATCAGTGACTTAGTCATGGCGCAAAGGTTTATGTGCCGGGCGTACGTTATCGAGGATGTATATGTCTACCGGGTAATCCTCGTGTATACACCACGTAACGTTATAAAGGTTAAAACACCACTTCTGCCCGCATTCCTGTGTTGTGTCGAGACTTCTGTCTGTCGTGACGGTAACACCCATTAAAGGCCCGCTGTGGCTTACACGTATACATGCAAAATGACCCATGCTACCATTATAAGAAGAAATTTAGCTCATCAAAGTATTGTTCACGTTTCGTTTTGGCCATCTTCAACGTACAATAACCACAGTTGATCAAGTAGGTATTTGCTGTTTAGTAACCCCAGAGGCCATGAATCATTCTCCATAAACTGAAATCCAGACCAAAAAGGTGACTGCCAAGCGTGTAAAATGCAAAGAAGTACCCAAAGGAGAAAAAAACCACGCTTAGAAAAAACAAGTTACAACACAATTGTGTTGTAATTTATTGTGTTGTAACTGTCTTGTCTAAGCGTGTTTTTTTCTCTGTTTGGTACTTCTTTCCTTAAACTGAAGCCTCACGCGTTCAAAGCTGACTGACTGAAACTTTATTTATCAAAGATTGCGATATTAGGCGCGCAGGCCTTTCTTCCAATCTGTCACCCTTGCTACATCTACGGACATACAATAACAGCGAGGGCTCATGAGGCTCTATGCCTCTTGCAGGTTATTATTATTATTATTATTATTATTATTATTATGCCTGCTCAGCCTTAAACAAGCACCATCTCCTCTTGAACCTTTAACGGCACTTAAGGATGCTTCAGGTTAGCCACAGAAACAGTGATCGAACCCACTTCAGCCCCACTCCAGATCTGAAGAACGCGAAAGCGGCTGAATGCTGATACGTGACTTTCAAAATAACCTATGGGTGTAGCCTTTTCTTTGATAGTTGGTTAGGTCTCACGTTTCATACACTAAGGTTATACGCGAGTGTACCTTTGTCATCTTCTGTGCTGACTAAGATGAAGCGTATTGCAACAGGTGTGCAGGGAAAAAAATCCGGCGATGTACTGCTATAGAGTGTGTACTAACACTGCGACTGCTTGAGAAAACAAGCGAACAGGATCCAACTGCAAGAGGCATAGGTTCTCATGAGCCCCCGCGACTGCGGGGGCTCATGAGAACCTATGCCTCTTCCTGACACCACTTTAATTATTATATCTATGTTCCTTGGATGGCCGAGGTTTCTTGGCCTTGAATTAACACAGATTTACAAAACACGTTCTACGTCTACTGACAGTGAAGAGGCCCGTGAACATTTTGGCTGGAAGCACTTGACAGACACTTATGTTGTAACATCGGATGTAACCTGTAACCTCCAGCACCTGTTCTGCCGTACCTTTCTACTAGCCCAGCAGGCTGGGCCTCCTAAACTGAACAAGGTTCAATCAAAGTAAAATGCGATCTTGGGAAAATAGACCTATGCATGGCCTGGCAGTCAAAGTGGACCTTCCTTTTCAAAAATTACTCGTGAATAAAATGTTTATAAATAACGTGTTTGTTAGTTTGTTGTTGAGTTTTGTAATGGTTTTATTTATTTATTTATTTATTTTTGGGGGGTGGGTGGGGGGGACTTGTTTGTTTGTTTGTTGTTTTTTGTTGTTGTTGTTGGGTTTGTTTGTTTTGTTGGGTTTTTTTGTTTGGTTGGTTTGTTTTGTTTTGTTGTTTTTTTTTGTTTTTTTGTTTTTTTTTGGGGGGGGACGGGGGCGGGGGAGGTGGGGGGGGGGGGAGGTAAATAGAAAGCAGGAAACCATTTTCTGCTTGTGCCATTTTTTCATGCACTACCTAAGGGTAGTCACATATATTTCAGAAGTAGATCAAAAATTGCGCGTCTTTTCACGCAAACTGGACAAACATGCGATATCGCATGTTTGTGTCAAAAGATACTTCTGGTTTACCGAAATCGTCTATTTGTTCACTTAAATCTTTAAATCATGATACGCTCTAACACGAGATAAATTTGACCGTGATAGATCGAGGGTGGTGCCAGGACAGCTTGACGCCCAAAGGCGCCAAGCTGTCTTGGCACCACCCTTGAACTATCATGGTCAATCTATCTCCGGAACTGTAATGTAGCCTTCATAGGACAAATCACTATTCTGAAACTAAAAACAACAACCTCAGATTGTAATGGTTAATTCTCCGTTGAGCAGACCTGATGCTGCGTAGGGTCTGCGATGGAGATTAGGCGGGCCTCTCACAGCCGGCAAACGGCAGAGTGACGTCGACCCAATGACCTTTTGCGCACTGGTCGGGCATCTGTCATCATTCAAATACCTTTCTCTTATCCTCAGCACGTCGTGTGCATAACTCAGTTGGTTGTCAGCTTTCACAAGGAATAAAATGGCCATAGTACCGTGTTTGTTCACTTAGGAGCGCGATCTAGTCCCAACCAGTGCACCTCAAAGAAATATATACTCGCTGAATAGTGCGAAGCATGATGTGTATCAAAACGGCGGGTGTAGTATGAAAAAAAAAAAGTTGAGAGAATTTCTTTCTTTGATAGATCCTACATTGTGTGTTACTTGTTCTGCGTTCCATGAGAGTGTGCTGGTCTGTCAGTTTAGACCTCACGAGGCTCTGCGCCGTTAACCCATTCAGGCACTGCCGAGAAAAAGTTAACACGATCCAACTGCAAGAGACACAGATCCTCATGAGCCCCCGCGACTGCGGGGGCTCATGAGGATCTGTGTCTCTTGCCGAGGTCAATTTGTATCCATGTTTCTCGGACGGTTCTGGCTTTTGATCGTTGTATGAACAAAGATTTCAGAAACATAAATTAGGTACACTGTGGCAGGAAACGTTAAACGTTTAGGGCTTAACGTCTTTTGTCCACCACGAAGGTGACTTCAAAGACGGGGCACCGCAACAAATTTTGACCACAGCTGGAATCGAGCCCAGGACCTTTCGGACGCCGATAGTCGAACGCTCTACCAACGAGCCACCCACGGCTCCCCGTACAGTGGCAGGGACGGGGTTAAGACTCTAAATGAAAGATAAGCTACAGATAATTATACCCGCACGTTTGCAATCCATTAACCCCTTCGCTGCCAGTGATCACGAATTTCGTGTCTGGAAACCACTGCACACTGACCGACAATCGCGTGAAAAACGCACATGAAATGGGACCAAACATGGGCATACAGGAGACAGAACTAACAAGAGACATAAATTCTCATCAGCTCCCCCCCCCCCCCATCACCCACCCCCACCTCCCCGCACCCCACCCCCACCCCACCCCCGAGACTGCGGGGGGCACATGAGAGTTTATGCCTCTTGCAACAGTTTAGCGTTCGCCTGGCCCGGGCAGTGAAGGGGTTAATATTGGTGCTTCTAGTCATTCAGCGCGGCGATATTTTTTATTTTGCAGTGCGGCAATTGCTTTCTGTCCTGTAAAAGAACACTGCTGCAGGAAACACCGACCAACACTGAAATCAGCTCTTTCATGGCAGAGCAGCATTCAGCTGTACGAGGTACAGATCCTCTTGAGCCCCCGCATGATGGTTTATGCAACAGTTTTTATCCATTGTTCTTCTGATGCGGTGACGGGAACTTGTGAGGGGAGGAGGAGGAGGGAGGGGGGGGGGGTCTTGCCCCCGTCCTACCCCCTTTAACCCATTCAGCCCTGACGCACTACAGCAGGGTTCGTATCCCCGTCCCGGTCCCGGTAGCTGGACTCGCAATCCAGGGGGAAAAGACGGGCTTGTTTAATAGCATGTCCGTTGAAAGGTCCTGGTAAATCAAAGTGGCACAGTTGGAGTGCGCCTGAGTTGATCAGTGTTCAGGTCGTACTCCATAGGCAATAGATTTCCCTGTACCCCATAACCCGCCTCTCATTCTTACTTCGCCGCTGTGACGCCTGGGGATCCTTTGACGTTAAATTTACAATGAATTTGGAAACAAAAAATACAAACCTCGTCCCGGCACTGGCAGTGAAGCTGTTAACCCCTTCACTGCCGGGACAAAGCGAATAATGCGCAAAATAATGCAAGAAGCACACATCATCATGACCTGACCTTATGCTCGCCCACAATATTTCTGCCGTAGTCATTACTGATAAACAATCGTATGAAAGGCAATACCGAACGCAAGGAGGGCTACACCTACATCTAATTAAGTTATTCTGGCGCACACATGTTGTTCTTTTGTTTCAGCGAGTGAGTTATTAACAAATAAATACGGGGTTTACTTCAAAGCTATGGTCGGTGAACCGTAGATTATTATTACAGACGACAGCGCAGCTTTGTCGCGGCTTCGTAAAATTGTGTTTCTCGTCGGGTGGCTCAGGTCCCAGCATGTGTGGATTCAAATGGGCCCGACCTCTGCCAGCGAGTGGCTAATAAATGAAAAGAAATAGAGAGACGGACAGTGCTAATATTTTAGGAAGATTACAAAGTCAAGTAGGTAAAAGTATTGTCAGGGGAGAAAATTGTGCAGTATCGACCAATGATCATAGATCAAGTTTGATCGAAGCACACACACACACACACACATATGAAAGAAAGGTGCGCTAAGTAAGTGACTGGAAGTAGTGAATATGGAAGCTCCTCCCCCCTCCCACCCCCCCACCCCCACCCCGAAGGAGGGTGTATCGCATATTCACTAGATTTCTAGCCCCTTGATGCATGGAAATGTATATCTAGGTCCTCCAATAGGGGTCCAGATTGTTTAGCCGGTGTGGACAGCTGTTTCGGTCTTGGCGACTTCGTCAGTACACCATTCGGCATATTGGTGGAAGGCAGGAACTTCTGCCTACCCGCAAAGACAGCCACATTTTACTGTGGTGTCTAATATTTTCATGAGCTCCTGCAAAACTGCAGCATGTCATGAGAATGTATTCCTCTTGCAGATCAAAGGGTGTTGACGAACGGTAGTTTCTGTTGTTTTACATTGTAACGTACACACATCTATATCTATCATTATAACCCCTTCGCTGCCAGTGATCGCGAATTTTGCGTCTGAAACCTCTGCATACTGACCGACATCCGCTTGAATGCATAGATGTAAATGGGACCGAAAATGAAAAAAAAAGAACATAGAACTAACAAGCGACATAAACCCTCATGAGCCCCCTCGGCTGCGGGGGCTCATGAGGGTTTATGTCGTTTGCAGTTGGGTAGCGTTCTCTTTGTCCTAGCAGTTAAGGGGTTAAGGACGAGAAAATTAACCCATTAAGCCGTACGCTTTAAACTCCCAAACTTGGAATTTGTCTTCGGAAGACAACATGGAAGATAGATCTACCATGATTGTTCAAGGGTGGTGCCAGATCAGCTCGGCGCCTACAGCCGAACTGTTCTGGCACCACCCTTGAACTAGCGTGGTCAGTCCATCTTCTTCTGTAGTGTATCAGGGATTAACTGGCTAAGTTACATATATATCTATGTTTTCGTTGTTGTGGATCTACTATACAGTGAAGATGATGACGTGCAATGATGATGGCGACAGCGACTGAGGATGACGACGACGCTGATGGTGAGAACGATGACGGTGACACTACAGGGCCAACCAACTGCACCAGAAAACCCGAACAGAGTTTCTACGTAACATATAATAAACCACAGTCCTGAAAATGAACAAATACTACTTTTAACAAACCCGACCCTTTATTTTCGAGTTTTTGCTTTACAATTTACAAAAGCTCAGGAAGACATCAAGTGAAATGATGGGTAGAGGCATCAGTCCCTTTCAAATTCAACAACTAGGCATAACCAACCAGATGACTGGATTGCAGAAGATGGTGAAGAAGAAGATTCAGCAGCTGTTCATGAGTACAGATCGATACCGTATAAGTGGACAATAACGTTTTCGTAATCAATTGTACATGTAGAATAAACTCGTTGGTGGACTGTCCTGGGTTTTTCTGATTCGAGTGATTGTAGTGTTTTTCAGTGGTTTACGCCGACTAATGGCACTTGGGTCTAAAACCTGCACAATGGACGGATATTATCAAGTTACAAATACTCAACTTGAATTCACAACATAATAGGCATGCTCATACCTAAGGTACTACACTGGGAGATGGATCGGTTATAACAGTTTAAGAGTAGTGCCAGATTATCTTGGCGCCTTCCAGGCGCAAAGATAATCTGGCACTACCCTAGAACTGTTATAGCCGATCCATCTCCCGTACGTGGTACAGTGTCATCACTGAGGTGATATACTGACGCTGAAAAGGTCTTTTTATGTGTGAATGAGCAAACATTGAGTTTGCTGTGGATTCCAAATACAAGAGCTACTTAAATTCTAAACAAATACACATACACACAAATGTACACGTCCTCTAAGGATGTCCGATTCATTGAAATCGACACAAATACCGAGAGATTCATGCAATACAAATCATACACAGGCACCAAAATCTGTTTTCGACAAGGAAAACGCATACAAGACGCAAAACTATGCAGAAATAAATACACATACGATACACGTGTTCTCTGATAATGTCAGACTCAATGAAATGGAGATTCAAACACACACGGAATACAAATCATACAGACACAAAACTCCGTCTGTTTTTAACAAGCAAACATATTATCAATACGTGCACACTGGCATAAATCATGCAGTGCAATCGAAATCCAGACCAAAAAGGTGACTGCCAAGCGTGTAATGTGCAGAGAAGTACCGAACGGAGAAAGAAACAGGCTTAAAAATGACCGTTACAACACAATTTATTGATAATTGTTTCAAAATAAACAAGCACACAATTCAGTGGCTACTTATCTCACAAGATACGAAGCGACTAAATTGTATACTTGTTCTTTTTTTTTAAATTAATATAATTATTAACTCATTCAGCCCGACGGCCGTATTTCCCAAATTTTGGAGGCGTCATCTAATGACTATGCACCAGTTGCAGGAGATGGGTCGACCATGATAATTCAAGGGCAGTGCCAGATTAGCTTCGCGCCGACAGACGCCAAACTAATCTGGCACTGCCCTTGAATTATCATGGTCGCCCCATCTCCTGCTGTAGTGCGTCAGGGTTGAATGGGTTAATAAATTGTGTTTTAACTATCATTTCTAAGCCTGTTTCATTCTTCGTTGGGTTGTTCTCTAGTGAAATCGAAGTTCAACACCGAGTAGAGTATGAAAGATGAGTGCGATATAAATCACATAATAATACACACAAACACAAAAAAAATTTCAACAAGCAAACCACATCAACAAAACATGCACACAGTAACATAACTGAAAAATAACAAAAGCATCAAGTCCTTTCCTCGCCTATGAACACAACGCAGTACTTTGTACTGTATCTGCACAACATATACTCTGACAATGTACATTCAAATTTTTCGATGTATTGTATTTGACGTAACGTTTATAGTTTATAATTTAGTTTTCCACTTTAACCCTTGCACTTCTAACGTGCGTACGATTTGTTTCTGAAATCTGTGTTCACTGAACGACCAAAAAGCCACAACTGAACTGTCCAAAGAACATGGACACGCAGCGGTTTCAGCAAGAGGCATAGATCCTCATGAGCCCCCGCAGTCGCGGGGGCTCATGTGGATCTATGCCTCTTGCTGTTGGATCGCGTTCACGTTTTCTCAGCAGCGAAGGGGTTAAAGGCATTACGGCCTGACGGACAGAAGTCGATGCGTATGATGGTCTGTGATTTTGAGCCTTTCGGCCAAAAGCCGCAAGTTAAAAAATCACAAATTGAGCAGCACACAATATGTCGCCTCTGTCACAAGAAAAAAAGCTCGCTGCATGCACTGAGGGCGAACGCACATTTTCGAGCACATTACTACTTAGTACAGTTCCAATGAAAACTGACATTAGTGCACAACACGATGAAAACGTTACACGCATATGGAACAGACTACAGTCTGCAGATATGTTTACCCGGGCCTTCCCTGCCGCTGGACGCATATTTGGTGTCCACACTGAATCGGTGTTCAGGCCACGACCCAAAAAAAGCTCACAGCCGACCAAGGAACATGGATATCAATTGGTCTAAGCATTACGCACAGATCTTCATGAGCCCCCTCAGTCGCGTGGGCACATGAGGATCTATGCGTATGGCAGATGGATCGCGCTCACTTTTTATCGGCAGTGAAGGGGTTAACCCCCCTTTTGCACGCGGCCACCGGTCCGCTACTGCGAACAGTACCAAGGTTTTAGTTGCGTGCACACAGGTCGGGAGGGGGGGGGGGGGAGTGGTGGGGGTTACAGTAAAATGACAGTTTAACCCCCTTGCGCATGCAAGCACGAGCCAACAAACAGGACGATACAGTAAGACGTTCACAATGAGCAAAAGGTCATCGGGCCGACGTCGGCCGCAGTTGCGGCCGACATCGGCCCGACGACCTTTTGCGCACTGGGCTAGTCATGCCAGGGCGAGCCTGATCGCTCATGCGTGAGGGAGGTGTACACGAATGGCGTAGGTCTGATCCAGCAGCTCCTGGCGGGGGTACGGGCTCTTGGAGATGATGAAGAATTTGAAGTTGCTCAGTCTCAGGTCGTTGAACTTGTTCTTGTCGTACTCTGGCCCGTCTTCTTTTTTGGCCAGACCCATGTACCTGAGAGGGAGGACATAAGACTGATTAGTGGTGCACGACATTTACACAATCCGCGGGCCCGTGCACAGCCAGGGCGGTCAACGGCGGCCCGAGGACAAATTGTTCACCAGGAAGGCTTTATTTAACTCATTCTACCCCAACACGGAATTCCTTAAATTCTGCCATTGTCCTCTGAAGACTGCATTGCAGTGCAGGACACAGAGCGACCATGATAGTTCAAGGGTGATGCCAAAATAGCTTGGCGCCCATGGGCGCCATGCTATTCTGGCATCACCCTTGAACTATCATGGTCGATCCTTATCTTGGGGTAGAATGAGTGAAACATTTCTTCATTTGCACTAAAAACAGGCCCTTGTGCATGCAGCCACCGGTGGCTCCAAATATAACGTGTTTTGTGTAAGAGTATTTTGCTAAAATACAGTCTATACAAACCTCAGTTGATTACTCTTGTAACGTAAGAATTAGCGTTGAGTAATGAATGCTGAAGTGCTAAGTTACACTGAGAATAACCCAAAGAAGAAGAGAATAACCCAACAAAGAAAGAATAACCCAACTAACGAAAAAAACACGCTTAGAAAAGACAGCTACAACAAAAGAAAATTACAACAAAATGTATCAAATTTCAACTGAAATAGACAAACAAGCTAGTACATATACACTTCGCTACTTATCTTGTCAGTAGGTGGAGAAAGTTACAACTGAAGAATGTGACGTAAAAGAAAAGATGATTACATTGCACTGTAACTATGCCAAGAAAGTCCGCCAATTCCCTGCTAATCTAAACAGGGCACTGTTCATGAAGTAGCACAAATCCATATCCAAAAACTGACGATGGAAGTGAGAGCGCCAGAGTAGACTACACAGTAAAACGACCAACTCCACTGAAACAGTACTCATTGGTCTGAGGAACAGTGGGATCAACAAGTGTCCTAGGTTATCCTGAGTCCCTGCACTCAGCGCGAGGCATAGATTCTCATCAACCCCTTCCCCTACGATGGGTCACATAAATCCGCTATGACTCTTGATGACTGTTCTCCCTGCGAGTACAAATGCAAACCTCCCTTAACGTCTGCGGGAGTACTCCCAGACAGACCTATTCCGGGAGTACGCATCTCATTTGAATAGAAGTGTGCTCGTGGCGTGCTCCCCAAGTGGTTCCATCTAGGAACTACTCCCGCAAACGGTTGAGTGATTACTTTTTATTCTGATGAATGGAACTGTTCATGATGCTGGCCAACAAGCGGGGAGTACGCCACAACTGAGCACACTTCTAATCAAATGAGATGTTTATCATCTCATTTCAATAGAAGTGTGCTTGTGGCGTACTCCCCGAGTGGTTTCATCTGGGAACTACTAAGGGGATTACTTTTCATTCTGAAGAATGGACCTGTCCATGATGCTGTCCAGCAAGCCCTTCATGATGTGGTCGAAGCGGTCTGCCACGGTCTGCCACATATCCACCTCCATCATGTCCAGTACCAGCGGCTTGCCGAAGCGGAGTGCGCCCAGAATGGCCAGGCGGGCGCGGTCATCCTCCATATCACCTGGGCGGATGGCGTTGATGTAGTTTGTATCACGATAGCGAAGAAAGGTAGCAGCTTGCCCGCTTGTGTCGATAATAAGTGGCCATCTGGAACCGATTGAAGATTTTGACAGGTTTAAGATAAGTGCATGTTTTGTCAGTTGAGAAGATGGTTTGTTGATTGCTAGCAATTTTGATGTTAATACCAACCAGCCGAATACCAACCAAGTAACCAACCAACTAGGTAACCCACCAACCGAACAATTCGGCCGATAAAGTCTTCAGTGACCAGCAAACCCACATTGAGCCATTTAACCCCTTGACTGCCGAAGAAAACTGAACACCAGCCAACTGCAAGAGGTATAGATCTTCATGAGCCCCCGCAGTTGCGGGGGCTCATGAGGATCTATGCCTCTTGCTGAAACTACTTTGTATTCACGTTCCTTAACCCAGCTGTGGATCTTTGACGTTAAATTCACAATGATTTCAAAATGCAGTCCGCGTCCATTGGCAGTGAAGGGGTTAAGCTAAAGCGTGGACACATCCATGCACACAACTACCAACCGAACACTCCAGCGTTATACACTGCATGTCTTCAACTAATGAACCACGCTTTCAGATTTTGGGCCGACATAATTATTAGGAAGTCAGCCAAACAGCCAACAAAGATGGTCAATGAAATTGTCTGTGATGTGGACCTACGGCACTAGGGCCGTAAAGTTCAGTGTCACAGATCAGCACGACTTGTGTGAATGATGGACAAAAGATGAATTAGTGGACAAAATGTAAGGATGGACAATGTAAGGATAAACAATGAAAATATGTTTGTGTGGCACGACGGATAATGTAAACAATGGAAAGATGAGACGATGAAAGCATATATATATATAAGATAAGATGTGTGTGTGTGTGTGTGTGTGTGTGTGTGTGTGTGTGTGTGTGTGTAATGTGCGTGCAGGTCTGCGTAGGCCGTAAGGTCCAAAATCACAGACCAGCACTACTTTCTGTGGATGACAAACACAAGATGAGCATTTTCTTTAAAATAAAATTGTGATAACCCTTCCACCGCCAAGAAATAAGTCAACACGATTCAACTGCAAAAGACATAGATCCTCACGCACCCCTGCGACTGCGGGGGCTCGTGAGGATCTATGCCTTTCGCTGAGACCAATTTGTATTCATGTTTCTTGGACGGTTTTAACTTTTGGTCGCTGAATGAACAAAGATTTCAGAAACAAAAATGTACCGTACAGTGGCAAGGATGGGGCTAATCTGTGATTTTACATGCGCTGGTCTGAGATTCGGACCTTATAATAACGACGGCCTTGGTAGCCCCTGCCCTGAGCCGTAAGGTCCAAAATCATGGTCCGTCAAGACTAAAATCACAGACCAGCACTGACATGCGCATGACGTACTTGCCCGAGTCCTTGATCTTGTTGCCCACGTCCCTGAAGAGCACGTCATCCAGCTCTCTCACCAGAACCTTGTGTCCAGGCTGGTCCGATCCTATCTCACCCGCTACACACACACACACCACATACACACACACACACACACACACACACACACACACACACACACACACACACACACACACACACACACACACACGGCCTTTTAAAAACTGCACGATTTATGAACAAAGGCAATAGTGGCGACCCTTGTATTAACCCATTCAGCCCTGACGCCATACAGCAGGAGATGGGTCGACCATGATAATTCAAGCGTAGTGTCAGATTAGCTTGGCGCCTGTCGTCGCCAAGCTAATCTGGCACTGCCCTTGAATTATCATGGTCGATCCATTTTCTGCAACTGGTGCATAGTCATTAGATGACGCCTCCAAAATTTGGGAAATACGGCCGTCGGGCTGAATGAGTTAATAATATCCGACGGGTGGTACCTCACACAACAAGGACCTCACAAGTTTGCAGCTCCATCCTGGAGCCGAACTTACTCCTGAGCAGGTCTGAATGGGAAGGGGTGGGTGTGATGGAAAGGATGGAGAACTGTGTGTGACGGTGGTCGGGTGATGGGGGGGGGGGGGGGAGGGAGCTTTGCGGGGGGGGGGGGGGGGGGGGCTGGGGATTGATTGATTGTACATTGCTTAACGTCCCGACAGCAACAAGGCTTTCTCAGGACGTGCCTGCACTGCTTGTGAAAAAAAAAACTAAACAGAACATTGAATGTATGTCGCAAGCCGGTCAAATACATTAAATAAACCTAACACATGGGGCCTAAATAAAGCTAAGACCATTTAGCAACACACATCCAATATCAAGAGCTACAGGCAGTGCAGACAGTAGGGAGAGTTTTAAAAAGGCAAATACAGGTGAATGGACCTCGGGTAGACAGAAACACATGCCCCAGAATAGAGAGAAAAACTCACCCTGTGGGGCTGACCAGGTTGACCCTGGGAGCTAAAAAGTACCTAACCCCACCCAAGTCCCCCAGGGCAGACCCGGGTGGGGGGGGGGGGGGGGGGGCTGGGGAGGGAGGAGTTGTTATAATATAACATGGACCTCAAAGGTAGAACCTAAAAACTTAGAACATAAACCCTTGAACTATTAAGGTTAAACATTAAAGTGAAAGAGACCAGACTAATTAAATTCCATTTCTGTTTCATCAATAGTTGAGTATAGACCGTCAATACAGTCCCAGTTAACAAACCCTCCTCGGGCCGAAGTTAGCCCTAGTTGGCCCACGCCGCACGGCTGTGCGCGGCCCAACTTCAGCCCAAAGACCTTTTGGCTGGATGCGGTACCTTCTCCAGTCTGGGCCTCCCTGAGCTGTAATCTCAACTTGGCCAGCTTGTCTCGGGCCTTCTCCATGTCCAGCTTGGCAAACTCCAGGTCAGCCTCGGCGTCATGCACAGTCTACACATGAAGAAACATATCACAGCCCGATAAGCAAAGGTCCTCGGGCCCACGACGGTCGCAGCGGGCCCGCGCACGGCTGCGGCCGTCGTGGGCCCGAAGACGTTTTGCTATTGGGAAGTAAGCATAAGGTCATCGGCCACAGTTTGCTCGCCGGGCTAACTGCGTCTCAACTGTTTGATCTTCGACCCGAGAATGAACCAACTTAAATAACAACGTTTATTGGTGAACATGTTGTTAGTGTACTGTCTTCACAATTTCAAGTGCAATAGTTGTATACATTATACAGTTATGCTTCTGGCACTACCCATGAACTATCATGTCACACGGCAGTTGTTCGAGGACACAGCACAATTTATTTTGAAGACTCAGTTGAGCTGATCTACAGAAAAAATGAGGAGGGGCAAAAAGTATTGTAAAATTTCAACAGCTGGAGAAATGACTCACACAATGACTAATGATATATTTTAATAATTTGCATCAGACTGGCCGAATCAACAGGTGAGAAATAAAAACTGAGGTGAGGGGCACAACGCACCAAATTGTGCCGCCAAGCAAGCTGAAGCAAGGGAAATAACCTCCTACTACTGAATTTTGAAAGACTGAAAACAGCGACAGTGTTATTTCCCATCTGTAACACATACTAGTTACCCTCAGTCAGACAAGTACAGTGGGAGCTTGGTCGGTCATGATAGTTCAGGGATAGTGCCAGCTTAGTACCCTTTATAACTGCTTCCAAAAGCTGTTGAAGTTGATTAATATTGGTGTGAACAAGCTGATTTTAGCCCGGAGACCAAAGTAAATTACAAAATACAGTCTAACCTGCAGTGTGATGTCTGTGCGTTCAAAGCCAGCATCACGGGCAGAGTCATGCTCAAAAATTCGTTTGTTCAGCTCCGCATATGCTCGATCCAGCTGGGTAAGAATTGAAGAAAAAAAACTCAAACATAAATGATTTGTAAAAATTCATCTACTGGAAATCAAGCAGTCAATCAAGCTATTCATCCCATCCGGCCAATAATTATTACATGTCAGTATCCATCTGTGGATCCAGCCAAAGGGACACAATCCTTCAAACCAACCATCCATCCAACTTTGAACATTTGAACATTCATCCATCCATCCATCACTCCCTCTCTCCATCCATTTATTCACCCATCCTGTCATCCCTTCCTCGTCCATCCATCTATGCACCCATCCATGAATGCAGCAGCCATCTATGCATGCATCCTCCCTTATCATTGGCTAATCCACCCATTCCTCCCTCCCTCCATTCACCCGTCCCTATATATTATATATATATGTATATCCATCCATGCATTCACCCATGAATTCTTCCAAGCAGCCGTGCCTCCATCCCTTTTCCTCCATTCATCCCTCTATCTATCAATCCATCTAACCACTCATCCTTTAGTCCATCCATGCAAACATCTCGGGGTAACAAAATGTTTAAAAACATAATTGCAATTACCTTCTTCTGCATTGCCTCATACTCTTTTTGTGCTTCCTCAATTTTGTCTTCAAGTCTGAAGAAGAGGTGAAAAGCAAGAAATAGGTAAGAATAATAAGAATAAGAATAAGAGTACTTTATTATCTCGAAAAGAGAAATTTGTCTTGCCACCTCAGGTGCAACTCGCAATCACACACACTCACACAACAGTTTACAAACAAATGAACAATAACATAGCTACAAAATGGACAATGACTCGGGACGGGTGAAGCCCGTCGCCAAGCCATCTAAAGGCCGGCGCCAGTGGCCTCATCCCGACCCGAACCTCCCTGACAAAAACAGAATACTAAGACAACCCTATGTCTCCTGAACACACTATTATATGTTCTTTCGTAAAGTTCCTACTTGATTAAAGCTAGTACATGAAATACAAGTTAACAACAGAAATGAAATACCGTCGACAGACAAATGATCTCAGATCTAGGCTACATAAAAACAAAAGCCAAAGCTGCACCTGGGGGCCCATCGCCATAGTACAACGCCGGTATTTAGAGGGCACCGCTCCGACAAAGTCCGTCAACACTAGGAGTTATATTAGTACAACAACAAATAATAGTATGCATGTTATTTGTGTGCAGCATATCAACTAATACAAGAATCACACATACACTAACCCCTTCCCTGCCACTTGAAGTGCATTTCATTGCTAAAATCTTTGTTCAGTCAATGACCAAAAGTCACAACCGTACAAAGGACTGTGGATACAAACTGGTCTCAGCAAGAGACATAGATCCTCATGAGCCCCCGCAGTTGCGGGGGCGCATGAGGATCTATGTCTCTTGCAGTTGGATTGTGTTCACTTTTTCTCAGCAGTGAAGGTGTTAAGCAATCCACCGCCATCCCCCTTCCTCAACCCTTCATCCCATTTCCCAGGAGTAGGCGACAACTTCACGCCAGGAATATTTTCCCCTCAAAAGACTATAGACTTTAGCTGTGTGTACAACTTACTTTGATTGTTCAGCCTCTTTCCTCTGTCTTTCTTCCTCCTTCCGTCTTTCTTGCGCTTGTTCCAGCTTCCTGAGCAGCATTTCTGTCTGGGCAATGTCCCACTCTCTAAGCATCTGACCTACTGCCTCCACTGACGCTACCTATCATGAAAGTATCCAATTGCTCCATTTATGGTCTAACAGTGAATCTACAGGAATGTAACGAGAAGGTCGTATGGCTGATGTTAAATGCTGTTGGCCGGCACATGGCTGTGCGTGGGCCAAATGGGGCACACTGATGTCCCGACTGAAGACCTTTTGCATACTCGGCTCTTGTTTCACCAGACAGAGCAGAGTCAGCCAATAAAGCCCTGGCATGCATGCACATTGACCATTATAGTGTAAGGGTGATGCCACAATAGCTTGGTGCCTGAAGGCGCCAAGCTATTCTGTCACCACCCTTTAACTGTCATGGTCGATCTGTCTTCAGAACTGTGATGAACACCTCAGAGGATATCTAAAAAAAGGATTTTTTCATCATTAAGATAAAATGAGTTAGGTGAAAAATATCTGCTTAGACCATTAGTGCTTGGTGTTGTTTGGTCAAAATACACACTACAAGTTAATTGTAACACTTTTAATGCCAGTGGATGCTGATTGAGCTTCTGAAATCTTTGTTAACCCATACCATACTGAGGCTAAAGAGCTTCAAATTTGTACACCGCCATTGGCAAGCTACATTATAGTACTTACAGATAAGGATATAGACCAATGTCTTTAGTTCAAGGGTGGTGCCAGAATAACTTGGCGCCAAGCTATTCTGGCACTACCCTTGTACTATTTTAGTCAAACTTATTTCACAATAAACCAGTGTGTGAATACACCAGTGTGTGAAATAAGTTTGACTAAAATAGTTCAAGGGTAGAAGCTATTCTGGCAGCACCCTTGAACTAAAACCATTGGTCTATATCCTTATCTGTAAGTACTATAATGTAGCTTGCACAAGGCATTGTACAAATTTGAAGCTTTTCGCCTCAGTGTTATATGGGTTAAACTGACTAAGAACAAATGTCTGAGGAAATTAACCTAAAAATTAAGTAACTTGTTTTATTTGTATCAGAATTTCTATATCAAGATAAACAAAATTCATTTTTAAATTTGACACACTGGAGTAAAAATGTACCTGTTCAGGTGTCTGTCCATCAGAGGCATATAGTCTTGGATCAGCCCCATTTTGTAGAAGTAGCTGTAACAGGTAAAAGAAAGATAATTCAACAAAGGCATCCTATGAATATGTGCTGATCTGGGATTTGAACTGTCCTTGATGTAATAAACAACCCATCTTCTTCTAGCCATAGTGCTGTCGACGGCACAAAACAGTATAGAGTGTATTTTTCACCCCAATTCTGTGCCGGTGACAGCACTGTCCCTGAACCAGTAATATATATCTTGTATGACAAATAAAATCCTGCTTTAACCCATTCAGCCCTGACGCACTACAGTAGGAGATGGGTCGACCATGATAATTCAAGGGTAGTGTCAGATTAGCTTGGCATCTGTCGGTGCCAAGCTCATCTGGCACTGCCCTTGAACTATCATCGTCGATCCATCTCCTGCAACAGGTGCATTGTTGTTAGATGACACCTCCACAATTTGGGAAATACGTGCGCTAGGCTGGATGAGTTAACTAAATTTGTTCATTCAAAAAGCCCAACATTTTCACATGTCCCACAACTTACAACCAAGCCAACTGCTAACACATTGAGCCTTTCGGTAGAAATTCCAATATTCTGGAGTTGTCATCTTAACACTTCACTGCCAGTGAATGCATATTATGTTTCTGAACTATCTTTCAATTTGACTCCAAACAGCCTGTCGTTCAAGCAGAATGAATACAAAGAGGTGTCAGAAAGAGGCATAGATCCTCATGAGCCATCGCATATGCTGGGGACATCATGAAGATCTGTGCCTCTTGCAGGTAGATCGTGTTCACCTTTTCATCAGCAGTGAAAGGGTTAAGAATATTTATATTACCAGGGCTTGTAATGGTCTGGAGTTAAAAAAGAGGAAATTGGCCGGGGTCCAGGTGCCACCTAGGGGCTGGTGCAGGGTGACCTTTCCTCCCCCGCATACATTTTTTTTAAATCGCGGAAATTCACGGAACCACGGAAAATTACCAGCCCTGTATTACAGATGAGGAGGCAAATGGACCGTGACATATTTCAAGGTTGATGACAACAATGAGGCTAACATGAATTCCTTCATTTGACAGTTGTCCTCTGAAGACTGCATGACAGTTCAAGCACACAGACTGATCACGACAGTTCAACGATGCTGCCAGAATAGACGGGCACCTCTAGGTGCAAAGTTATTCTGGCACCATGCTTGAACTATCATGGCTTACCTAGGAGGCACCACATTAACCCATATCATACTGAGGCTAAAAGCTTCAAATTTGTACACTGCCATATGCAAGCTACATTATAGTACTTACAGATAAGATATAGACCAATGGCTTTAGTTCAAGGGTGGTGCCAGAATAGCTTGAAGCCTTAAGCTATTTTAGTCAAATTTATTTCATACACTGGTGTATTCCGAATGATAAGGGCTAAGCTGTTCTAACCAACCTTAACTGATGTATCATTGTCAATCTCAGAGTTACGAAGCTATTCTGGCACCATCCTTGCATTATCATGGTTGATCCTACAGGCTCCAAGCAAAGCCAACACCACCCTTGAACTGTCATGGTCAATAAATATACTTTTTGTAGTTGCTAATCCTTTTGCTGTCGGTAGCACTTTTTGTCATGATGATTCCTGCAGGAATCATCGCAACAAAAAGTGCTATAGACAGTTAAAAGGTTAAGGCAATTACAGTACTTGACAGGCTTCCATGTGTCCAGCAAAAGCAGCTCGGTAGAGAGGGGTACGCTGAAACTGGCCACGACAGTTGGGCTCTGCACCCTGGTCTAGCAGAAACTTGATGGCTTCTACATGACCACCACCTGTAACAAAACCCCAAAACTTACAACTGTGACCATTCACTTCTCGTGAAAATTGGGGGAGGTATGCACAGACTGTGACAGTGTTGTGGGCAGAGTTGCCAAGCTAACAATGGACTATCCTTGGGCTAGTCTAGTTGAATACCTATATAGCTGAACACATGTAATCATTTATTATATTATTACTTTATTTATTATTTTGGCTGAGCTGCAAGTTACAAAATCACAGACCCACACACCAATATCTGTCATGTTCGACTGCAGTCAAGAAAACAAAAACACAGTGATCACATGCAGTGAAATAATAAAGACATGCCCAATGCCCCTGCTGAACATGCAGCCAATGGTACTGACAGTAAACAGTTCTGATGGATGCATGCACAAGGTGGTTAAATCAGACGAAAACAATCTAACTTGCTGCTTCAGAGACCGGTGTGTTGGCATTCGCATCTTCACAGTTGATAATATTCAGCTGATGTCGATTTCGTAATGCACGACCAATTACATCGTGACCAAGACCATTTTTATCATCCATGTCCGATACCTGAAACACATATTTAGCGACATAAAAACATTTTCTTGAATGAACAAGACAAGCATGGATGAACTTGCTGCTTCAGAGACCGGTGTGTTGGCCTTCGCATCTTCACAGTTGATAATATTCAGCTGATGTCGATTTCATAATGCACGACCAATTACATCGTGACCAAGACCATTTTTATCATCCATGTCCGATACCTGAAACACATATTTAGCAACATAAAAACAGTTTCTTGAATGAACAAGACAAGCATGGATGAACCTTTTCACTTCTAGAAGTGCAAGCTATAGAATTATTACAGAATTGAGCAACTACAAGTATATAACAAGATGGGATGACCCTGCCCATAGATGTTCCTATTTTTAAGCTTATCCATCTGATTCGATCATCTCTCGCCCCCCTAATCCACCCTACCAAACGATCCACACACACTGGCACACACAAATACAAACAGACACAAGGCGCTTTGCACCAGTTGTACATTCTGGAGGCTTCAAATGCTGCAGTCATTGTGAGGAAGAATAACAGCACGAGCTGCGAAATGAAATACATGTCATGTTATCATTAGCCCCAGGATGTTGTGTGCACAGTGTTGAAATTGATGTTTCACATCAATCATTCATCTTATTTCATTTTTTTGTTATTAGTAGTAGTAGTTCTTATTTATAAATTTCATTTATTGTTTGTTTGTTTGTTGTTTTTCTTTCCTTTTCTTTCTTTTTTTTTTCTTGTTTTTTTGGTTTGTCTTTTTTCCTTTTCTTTTTTTTTTTTTCTTTTTTGTTTGGGGGGGTGGGTGGGTGGGGGGGCGGTTCTTTCTTTTTTTTTTTTGAGGGTAATTGTTATCACTATAATTAAGTCGTTATTTTTTGGTTAACCATTTTATGATTATTTATTTCACTAGTTATCCCCTTGTGTTTGAGGCCACTGGTACCATAAACAGTGCCTGTGGCTGCATGCATAAAAGTGCCAAGCATATGGCTACCTCTTTCAATTTCTGCTGCTTGAGGTCTACATCTCAATCACTTAGTACCATCTGAATTTTTCAGATTTGTGAGTTGGCCTACGAAAGCCACATTACATATCAGGAGATAGACTGACCATGATATATGTACTGTAGTTCAAGGGTGATGCCAGGACAGCTTGGCGCCTAAAGGCGCCAAGCTGTTCTGGCACCACCCTTGAACTATCATGGTCAAATTTATATCATGTTATGGTGTAGCAGGATTTAAAGGGTTAATATTAAAAATATGGTTACCTCTTTCAATATCTGCTGCATGAGGGTAACATCTCCATCAAAGGCAGCATCCAGCATCCTCTTTCTCCGCTTGGCCTCCTCAGCTCTCCGTTTGCGTTCTTCATCCTCCTTCTGTCTTTGTCTCTCTGCCTCCTCTTGCTCCAACTTCACCAAGTGCACAAAGGCCTGTACAACACACATAAACATGTAATGGACGGCAGTTTTGCTTTTGTTACTGTTCCAACTCCCGTGCGCATGCATGCAGCCACTGGTACTGTTTATGATACCACTGACTGCATGCACAATTAACCCATTACATGCTGAGACTGATTTTTTAAAATCTGCCTTTTGTCCTATGAACGCTACATTACAGATTAGGAGATAGACCAACCATTTTAGTTCAAGGGTGGTTCAAGAATAGCTTGGCACCTCATGCCCCAAGCTATACTGGCACCACCCTTGAACTATCATAGTCAAATTAATTTGAAGAAATAGCATATCAGAATGAAATGGGTTAAAAGGGGTTACATATATTATTATCCTGCACCCAGCCCCACCCCACCCCACCCTCCAACCCCCCCCCTACCCCCCACCCCCAACCCCACCCCATACATGCAGTTACCAGTACTATAAACAGTAGCAGCTACTTGCCTGTAACAACAAGGGCATTAACCAATATCATTCTGGAGCTAAACTCTTCAAATGTGTGCACTGCCATATGCAAGCCACATTACAGTACTTACAGATAAGGATATAGACCAATGGCTTTAGTTTAAGGGTGGTGCCAGAATAGATTGGTGCCTAGAGGTGCCAAGCTATTCTGGCACTACCCTTGAACTATTTTAGTCAAACTTATTTCACGCACTAGTGTATTCCGAATGATAATGGTTAAAACATTATATCAGTATCAAAAGCAGTTTATTTGTGCATATCTATATAATACATTGTGCAGTGCAGACCATCTATCTGCTTGTTTGCATATCTACTGAATGATACATTCACAGTCATGATTTGTACTGGCTGTTCTGTTTGCTGATCTGTATGAAAGTGACACTCTTCTACATGAGTATCAAACTAATTTTGCAGAATAACAAATACATGCAAGCTGACATCCATATTGGCCCCCTAACTTGTGTATGCATCTAACTAGACAAACCTGGTGACTGCATGCACATAGGGGAAATAAATTAACATGCTGCTACTAAAATGAAATCCATGCATCATGACACTCACAATATCATGAAATCATAAATCACATAAAACATAAATATGATAAATAGTGCTCAGCAGCACACTTAACCCTTAACATTTTGAATACACCAGTGTGTGAAATAAGTTTGACTAAAATAGTTCAAAGGTGGTGCCAGAATAGCTTGGCGCCTCTAGGCGCCAAGCTATTCTAGCACCGCCCTTGAACTAAAGCTATTGGTCTATATCCTTATCTGTAAGTACTATAATGTAGCTTGCATTTATGGCAGTGTACAAATTTGAAGCTTTTCCAGTATGATATGGGTTATAATTACTGCTTACCATATAGCATATATACATACCTCTTTCTGCAGTCTATCCATCAGTGCATCATATTCCTCTTTCTCCTTCTTAGCCTTTTCAAGTGCTTTCTTGGCAAGCCGTTTCCGGTATGCCGTCTGGATCTTGAGTGCTGCATCATCCTTCGGTCCCCAGACTTTCTCAGGTGGTTTTGGTGGCTCATTTTTCTGCTGACTGGCTCCTGCCTTTCCTTTCCCTGCAGCTGGTGCCCCACCTTTCTTGGCACCTGCAAATGTCATGCATGGAATCAAATAACCCCAGTATAAAGTGTCAACATTTTTAACAAGCAGTGAAATACATACAGTAAGTAAACACTAGGCTGTTCATGCTGCTATTAACCCATATCATAATGAGGCCAAAAGCTTCAAATTTGTACACTGCCATATGCAAGCTACATTATAGTACTCACAGATAGACCAATGACATTAGTTCAAGGGTGGTACCATAATAACTTGGCACCTAGAGGTGCCAAGCTATTCTGGCACTACCCTTGAACTATTTTAGTCAAACTTATTTCACACACTGGTATACTTGAATGATACAAGTTCTTCAAGTATTCAGCTACCACAGCCTTGCTTTCAAAAATGTTTTTAGAAAAGAAATATTCAGAAAACACCACATATACAGCAGTACAACAATTAATCAATCTTATGTAACAAGCACCTGCTGCTTCAATGCTGGTCTATCTAACACATGAGAGAGATTAATAATGAACTGATTATTGATCCCTTTGGCCCATGCTTTTTGTTTGGTACACCCTGCAGTCATCATCGTGATAACAGTCATACCTCTTTGTAAGTTTCATATAGATCTATATGAAGAGGTAAATCTTTTGGATGCTGCATGTGTACATATGAAATACATATATCTAGATATATATTACCACAAGTAATAACTAGGTCTCACTAGAACAACCTGCTTGTAAAGAAGTTTGCAGATTGTAAACTACTTCCTACTATAATATTTATGGTATTCTAGCGCACCCTTGTAATATAATGCATTGTGTGCCCAGCTCAGGTAAGAGGGGTAAGAGGAGCAAAATCTGAGGATTTTAAAAGTTTTATAATCCACCAAGCTCCTCTCTGAAGTGGGTCAGATTTAAAACAAAGTGCATGCATATTTACATGGGAGACACAAATACTGCCCGATCTATGTCAGTGTATGAGGTAAAGGTCACTCATTGTTATAGTATTGCAATTGTATGCACTTCCATACTTTTGAAACATTTTAGCTGACAAATTGACCAGCTCATACCCGACAGCCCGGAAGAACCCTAAGCTATACATGTCGATAGATTTACTTTTTCATAAAATGATTTAATAGGCTGAGTTTACACACATTGTATGTGAGCTCTCAACATACCTGACAGACTTGATCCAGACCCTCTCTTAACTGGTGCGGCTTTAGCCCCAGCGGGTTTGGCAGCAGGCTTTGCAGCGCCCTTCGCGGCTGCCGGTTTGGGCGGCATGTTTATTAATGTGGCTCGCTACAAAAAAGAAAATGATACTTTTACATCGAATGGTGTGTAAACGTATCTCAAGTGCGACTGTTTTTTCTCCAAACACTATTTGATTAAATGTGCATAGCTTTGTTGTGCGTTGTGTGAAGTGTGTCGTCTGCGAGAGGGCTGTAGTATAAATCCGCCATCTTACAACATGAAAATCCCGCACTTAGCGATTAGGAGAACCACGTCTGTCATTGGTTAAAAATGTATGACGATTTCCAATGGCATTTTTGTCACTTGATCGTACACCAGCGGCGGTGTTTTTCGACTCCAAAAATAAAATAGGTTGGTCGCGAGTGATTCCAACACGAATCAAATGGTCAAAAGAGAGCTACCGCCAGCCAAAAGAGTTAAAACTTTAAATGTAAGACTGACTGCGGACGAACGCAAGCAATTTGAGTATCGACTCAACCGAGTCACGTAGTCACAGCTGAGCTGCGGAACAGTCAGTCTTACAGTCCAGTTGAATAGTAAAAAAAAACCGGTAGTGGGAAGCCTGACGAGTTACTCACCACCCCCTACGCCCTCCCCCACTTCCCCCCTCCCCCCCCCCCCCCCCCGCCCCCACGGCCCCCGCGCCGCCCCGCTCCGGCCTCTCCGGCCTTCCGGCCCCCCCCCCCTCCCCCCACCACTGACCCCCCCCCCCCTCCCCCGGCCTCTCCCTCCCCGGCCCCTCCTACCACCAAGTCGGCTAATTCATAGATTATTACCACGACCCCTACCCCTACCCCTGTCAGTAGTCCCATATAATCCTAGATGCAACAGGGACAATAAAATGGAATTGTGAACCGGCCTGACTGAGGCCGGACCACAGATCCTGCACTTACACTCTGCGCCGGTATGAGCCGGCGAGTGCAAGACCGTCATCGAGATGTCAGCATTTGGAAAACATCCACAAATTATAGCGTGACATAAGTTTGACATCAGTAACGTAACATAACACTTAATAACACAACAAGGTCTAGCGTCGGGGATGCTTTTTGTCAGGCCGAAGGTCCCAAACAAAACACTTTTGGAACCCTCCCGGCCCCCCCCCCCCCACCACCACCACCACCCCGGCCCTTCCAGGAGTGAACTGATCCGCGCCTGCAACACAACATAACACAACCCGCCACACAATGCAGTAATTAGCCTAATAGTACTAAAGGACAAAAAGAAACTTACACTCACACACAAAATTAGAAGACTGTGAAAAAAATCTCCCGTACTGATTTGACCCCACTGAGTCGGCTCCAGTGAAAGATTGACTGTCCAAGACATGTTTAGTCAGAAAGACTGAGATGTCCTTGACCTTTGTATTCAAGTGAGTTAACGAATTGATTTATTATTATTATTTTTATTTTATTATTAGGCGCTGGAAACTCAGAACCATATTGCCAAATGTAAGGCCAAGGTTTCCCAATACTAATGCTTCAGTCTACGTCGCAATGCAATTACGTTGTTCACCCAGGCCAGTGCCTTAAATGCTCTAGCTAGTACACGACGGAGTAACATTCTCATGAGCTCCCGCTGTTGATAGCCAGGCTAACACCTTCAATGCCAGTGGATGCAGATTGTGCCCGCAAGAGGCATAGATCCTCAAGCGCCCCCACAAGTGCGGGGGCTCATGAGGAGCTATGTCTCTTGCGGTTTGATCGAGTTCATTTTTTTCTGGGCAGTGAAGGCGCTAAAGATTGATATGATGGACCCGTTCAAATCTGAAAATTTAGCATAATTATAAGTATGTCATCACACAAGGTAAGACTTTAATCATAGTTTGTGAGACCACAGATGAAGGGAACTGTATAGAAAACTAAAGACGAACGGATAACTGTAACTCTGTGTAATATGTCAGTCTAATTATGTTGTTCAAATTACAGGGCACAGTGCAGTCGGAGAAACATGATTGCATATAGTGCAAGTAATCCGCGGCAGTTCAACCACCTAAAAGTCAACATAAAGGGGTAGAGGGAGGGGGGGGGTGGATTGTGTGGCGTTGGGGGGCAAGCAAGTCTCCGAAGGGGAGGCTTGAAATGGGTGGATAAGGGGGAAGGGGGGGGGGGAGTGCGCGGCGATAGTTGACCACCCTCTTTGGCTATATGTTTACATCTAAAAATAAAAGTCCGTATGATTTTTTTTTTCTGAAAAAATACCCACTCATCCACAATCTCCCACCCATCCCCCACCCCACCCACCAACCACCCCAACCCCTCGTTTTTTTCCCCACTGTCATATTGTTGCCAACTGTACAGCTTAGTTAATGAGTTGACAGCCTTGCAATGGGACTGACAAATTTATTACAAACATTATGATCCGGACTGTGCCCCAAGTTCCCTCGGCAATGGGGTAAGTGTTACTGCTGAACGAATGTAGAACATAACAAGCCCAAATCCAATCCAGCTAGTCACAATAACCTTCAACTCAAGGCTGAAAAGCTCTTGCCTGTTCATTTTTGAGGCTAAGGAAACCTCAATAAGTAATGTCCCCTGACATCAGCCTCTATCATTGTAGAGGTAGGGAGTCTTTGTCAGACAAGGTAACTCGTGTAAGATTCTTCGTCCTGTGCTTCCAGAACAATCGCTTGCTAATGATCTCCCTATTATTATTAGCACACCACGTGACCCAGTCACTGCGATATAAGTGCATCAAGTATCGATGCCACCGACAAGGTAGTAAGGCATAGAAGAAGTCCGTCCCAACTGACTGGTAAAGCTAAAGATCGCCGGGCCAGAAACAAAACTTGGCTTTAAGGGCCGACTCAGGACTAGGCTTACATAGCTTGTAGAGAAGGGCGCTGACTTTCGACACATCATTCAAGCAATTATCAGGTTCGTTTTAGTCAGTGTCAGAGTTGAACTTGAAGTAGAAGTTGTACACTGTTGGTCAGTCGCTGTAACACGAGTTGCATTATCCCTTATCATTCGGAATACACCAGTGTGTGAAATAGGTGACTAAAATAGTTCAAGGGTAGTGCCAGAATAGCTTGGCGCCTCTAGGCGCCAAGCTATTCCGGCACCACCCTTGAAATAAAGCCATTGGACTATATCCTTATCTGCAAATACTATCATGTAGCTTGCATATGGCAGTGTACAAATTTGAAGCTTTTAGCCTCAGTATGATATGGGTTGTTGTCACCAAGGTGTGGCAGAATCCTACACGTCTTTATAATTACACCATGTCAGACAGCTCTAAAATCATGACGTAGGCGTCCTTTTTATAGGATCCAACGGTTCAAAGATATTATTGGCTTTGACCTCAACTGAGGGGCATCGCTTAGAGTCGAGAGTTGTGTCGACAGGTACAGTTCAAGGATAGCGCCAGATTAGCTTGGAGTGCGCTAAGCGGGCTAATCTGTCAGTGCCTTGAATTACAATTATCAATGTGAAGTATGTCCATGCTGAATGTGTCTTTTTTTCTACAGCCGATATTGTAACCGGCCCTGTGGCGCAGCACAGGGCAAGGACTACGATCGAAAAGTGCAGTGTGCCGATTTCGGAATTAAGTTCAACTTTCTATTTGCCGAGAAAAAAATGATCACAGTCCAACTATAAGAGGCATAGATCCTCATGAGCCCCCGCAGTTGCTGTCTTGCTGTCACCACTGTGTATCTATATGTTCCTTGAATGGCTTGAGGTCTTTGACGCCGAGTTAACACACATTTCAGAGACGAAATCTGCGTATACTGACTGGCAGTGAAAGGGTTAACCTCTTCTGTTCAACTGTCACTGCTGTGATATAGTGCCACAAAAATAAGTTGATTACAGGCACGGGACGATCGCTGCGAAATCGACTACTACTATAGTAACTCGGGTAGTACGACATATTCCTAATACCCGTAATACAGTGTTGGTCGCTTGTACAACGAATACCCCGTGCCTGTGAGGTTTGATACTGTAAACTAGTGTACAGTATGACGAAACGGTTGTATGGTTTTTGCCTATCAACAGAGACACGTGGGCATCTCAGCTGAACCATGCCTCACAAAGCAGCAGCCAAACCCGCCACTAAACCCGCAGCCAAACCAGCAGGTGCCAAAAATACCGCTACCCCGGCCTCTAAAGCAGGTGCAAAACCAGGTAAGTCAGAGAAGACATATCAGTTTTAGCTCGTTCAGTGCCGAGAAAATTTGGACACCACCCAGCTGCAAGAGGTATAGATCCTCATGAGCCCCCGCAGTTGCGGGGGCCAACACCAATTTGAATCCTTGTTCCTGGGACATCTAGGGGTTTTGGCTGTTGAAGATTGCAGACACACATTGTCTGTGTCAGCTGGCTCTGAACGGGTTAATTCGTTATATTTGATTTTAATCCCAGCTGCCTTCTGATCAAATTATAAACACTACCGAACACGTGCTTGCCGTGTTCGAATTCCACCTTACCTCATCTTTTCCCCAGTTTGACTTTCGGACCACACCACCAGCAAACCACTATACTATTTGCCGGATTGTAAGCTATGCTCAGGTGAATGGCTTTCGTACCCTAAAACGTGTGTAGCTAAAATTTCCTGTGTTCGTTTGTTCTTACCGTTCAACATACGATCACTACTGACCGTCAATACATGTATACATGTATACATTTCCGATCCACTGGCTGCTCACTGCAGCTGATATTATAACATACCCCCAACTGAAAGCTTCTCTTCTGAAATTATAAACATACAGAATCACTTGTTATGAAGGAGTAAAAGGACCTGCCGTATGAAACAGTTTTGCGGCTATACTCCATTAGGTTGTCCACTTCACTAATTGAAAAGTCTCTCGGCCGTTCCGCAGCAAGTTCTTGACCCAGTGTACAAACGGACATCTGGCCGACTTCGGGCCGCCGTGCGCAGGCTAGCGGCGACCGATGTCGGCCCGATGACCTTTTGCGCACTGAGTTTGTCTTAAAATACAATACAACTTTATTGTCTGTTCGAATCAAAGCATGACAGAAATTTGCCGTTTGGTTCGTCATAAATCAACAAAACAAGACAACATAAGAACATTCCATTAACATTATCATTGCAGCAATCTATCACAGGCAATCCGATCACAAGATGGGAGGTAATGTTAAGTAGATCACACATTATATATCACGTCGTTATAAACAAGAGTTCAAAATCGAGACTGCAGTTGGAATAAAAGACTTCTTTTTGGCAAGAGTCCGAAATAGTACAAGCGGTTAAGCGTCGGAGCAGGAGAGCGAAGGGAATCGCCGGGTCGTGGGTTCGAATCCCCGTCCCGGCCCCAGTAGCTGGACTCGCAATCCAGGGGGGAAAGACGGGCTTGTTCAATAGCATGTCCGTTGAAAGGTCCTGGTAAATCAAAGTGGCACAGTTGGAGTGCGCCTGAGTTGATCAGTGTTCAGATCGTACTCCATAGGCAATAGATTTCCCTGTCCCCCATAACCCGCCCGTCAGGGCCGTCCATGATCACTTCGGTGCTGTGGACGTTAAACCCCGAACTAACCAAACCAAAATTCTTTTTGGCAAGGCGTTGATTCTCATGAGCATGTGTGGTCACACTGACTCAGCTGTGGCGGCACTGACTGAACGCATAATTATTTGCCGGCAGGGACCTGCCTCATTATATAATAGTCTTAACTCATTACATACTGAGGAATAAATATCGGGCAATATTTTTATATATACGGGGCGGTCCGTGGCGCAGTGGTTAAGGCGCCTGCCACCAATGCCAAGGGTGCGAGGTTCGATACCGGGTTCCGGCGTTGGACTTTTCTCCTCTGGTAAGTGTCACCGTTAATTCGGGCGGACTGTCGGGGGTTCTTTCTCCGGGTACTCCGGTTCTTCCACCCCACCCCACCCCCCACACTTTGGTACCGGTCTCAGACCACTTTACAAATTTCAAATACAAGCGATCAAAAATCTCTGTAACTAAAGTAGCTGACTGGCCCTTCGTTTGTCTTGTACTGTGTTTGTCTTAAATGGCGTAAATCCGTGTCTGTTTCGTGAGTGTGTGTGTTGGGTTTCAGGCGCGGCGCTTTGAGTCGATTTCCCCAAAATTGAGAAAAAGCGCCTATATAATAACGGTATTATTATTATTTATTATTATTATATGTCCTTTGCGGTCTGCGTCACAGTTCTCGAGACAGACTGACTATGATAGTTCAAGGGTTTTGTCAGAATAGCTTGGCGCCTTTAGGCGCCAAGCTATTCTGACACCACCCTTGAACGATCATGGTCGACAGACATCCTGCTGTAGCATGTCAGGGCTTGATGGGTTAACTCAGGTACTAATAATCAGATCGTTCACGGCTAACTGTGTTTTAACGTGTGAGCCGCTGGTCTGCGGTTTTGGACCGTAAGGTCATAAAATCAGTCTCAAACCTGCACACGTTTGATCTCGACCGAGTTCAGCGGACGTCTCTGTCGTTCTTACCAGAGTACCCGTTTGTTTAAAAAGTTATGTCATGCATTGACCTTTGTGTAAATCATTCGAACTCTGCTGGAGCTGAAGGCCCGACGAAATATAAGCAGGATTACACGCAGTGCCATTCAGTGTGCATGTGTTTGGCGTGAGCCTTAGAACTGCATGTACCGAAGTATACACATTTTGGGATTTACTGTATTAACCCATTCAGCCCTGACGCAGTACATCAGGAGATGGGTCGACCATGATAATTCAAGGGTAGTGCCAGATTAGCTAATCTGGCACTACCCTTGAATTATCATGGTCGACCCATCTCCTGCAACAGGTGCATAGTCGTTAGATGACGCCTCCAAACTTTGGGAAAAAATGCAGCAGGATGAATCCTTCACGCCATGAATGGTGATAAGATAGGTAGCGAACAGGGCTGCGTTACGAGCATGTCAGAGGGAAGAGCCTGTTTAACCCCGCGGATTTCAGTTCGCGTCTGAAACCACCGCACACTGACCGTGAAGAACACAATGTAATTGGGACCAAAAACAGGCCTAAAGAACACAGGCCTAACAAGACACATAAATCCTCATGAGCCCCCACGACTGCAGGGGTTCATGACGATTTTTGTCGCTTGCAGATGGGCAGCGTTCGCCTTGTCCCGGCAGTTAAAAAGTTGACATTCCAGACGTCACGCATACGAAAATGAGGCATGTCGCCAAACGCTGACTTCATTTGACGCATACTGACTCGCGTACAACACATCTCAGTCGAATGCCAGTTTGCCGCGTATTACACAATGATATTAGCACCAAAAGCAGAACGAAAGACATAACAAGAGACATAAATCCTCATGAGTCCCCGCGACTGCCACGGCGGGGGCTCATGAGGATTTATGTTTCTTGGAGATGGGTAGCGTTCGCCTTGCCCGGTAGCAGGCCCGGATCCGGGGGGGGGGGCATGCCCTCCCCCCTCTTCAGACCCCAAATTTGTTAAAATGCTAGCGTGGTGGAGGCCTTTTGCATGAGGTTCAAGGTCCCAAACAAGAAGTTGCCCCCCGCCTTTCTGGAGCTAAGTGATCCGGCCCTGCGGCAGTAAAGGGTTTAACACTTGATACAATACCAATAAATGTACACACAGTGCCGTGTTGGTCACTGTGGCAAACACGAGTACTGTACAAGTAGGCCTCCTCGAGGAACATTGATCGCAGTACAATGGAGCAGTAAGCATCTTTTTACACACGTTGTCGCCAACAAAGGAACTAATCAAATGAATCAAATACAGCTATGAAATCGGGAACTATACATGCGACCAAACTAACAAACGTAGCATTCAAGACGCACGCACACCAGAACAACACTTACTTGAATACTTAACCTTTTTAGCCCCAATGTCCCATTTCTCAAATTTTGGACGGAGGTGTTGCCTAATGACTATGTACCAGTTGCAGGAGATGGATTGACCATGATAATTTAAGCGTAGTGCCAGATTAGCTTGGCGCCTGAAGGCGCCAAGCTAATCTGGCACTACCCTTGACTGATTAGCATGGTCAATCCATCTCCTGCTATAGGGATTCGGGGATAAATGGGTTAATAGCGTAATTAGCGCCCTTTCCTTGAGGGGAAACAAACGCGCAAAGCGCAAAATATGTTCAGACAGGCTCAAAGCCCAAAGAGTAGCAGGAAAAAGTAAAATCGGAACATATATGAAGCAGTACTGTGGCGCTATTTATTCTATTTAGGTGTCCGATTCGACCCAAGCCCACAATCACAAACCAGCACACAAGAGTTCATTTTTCGGTCTGCGCGTGAATCAAATAACGACAACATGGACATTTTCTTCATAGCTATCATCCACTGAGCAGCAGCCAAACAGCGCAGCAGATTCCGCAAATGAGGCGTTCATTCAACAGCCACCCGTTTAAGAAA
>BTPG01000005.1:199428659-199492727 GCA_036245525.1 Semisulcospira habei
TTAAGTTCTGAATTCTTTTACAAATTCAATTACCAAGCGCCACATTCATCCACGGAACATGGAAACGTGTACGAAATAGGGTTAGGAAGAGAGATTGATCCATATGAGCCATGAGTGTTTACGTTTTCTTGGCAGTCCAGGGGTTAAATCGCAATCTGTGCTCTCTCAATGTGTGAGCGGGCATTAACCCGTTCAGTGCCGGCTGACACAGACTGTGTTTCTGCAATCTTCCTTAATTCAAGACCCAAAAGCCAACGAACTAGCTGCTCCAGGAACATGGAATCAAAGTGATGGCAGCAAGAGTTATCGACTGCGAGGGCTCACGAGGATCTATAACTCTTGCAGCTGGGTGGTGTTAACATTTTCTCGGCACTGAACGGGCTAAAGGCTATCATTTATGTGGTTGTGGCCGACTAAGTGATGGTCTTGACAGGTGATATCTCCGGCAAAGGTGGCCTCTCAAAACAAATTCTGCTCGTTACTCTGTTCGTCCGTGTGAAAAATTTACGTCATAGTCCGTGTGAAGAATTTATGTCATAGTCTACTCGGCCATAGGTCCAAATTCACAGGCCAGGGCACGTATTTTCCTTGAAACAAAAGTACACAACATTGATATTTATTTTTATCATCCAGCCGCAGGCAAAACCGCAGCAGCTGCCGCACCCGCAGCTGCTGCCAAACCCAAGCCGGCGCCGTTACCGGAAGTCGTCATTAGCCTGAAAGAAATCAACAAGGCCATCGGGGACCCAGAAGACATTGTCAAGAAGTCTGGACGGTAAGCAAAATGCTACACTTTTATTCACATTTCAAATTTAGATTGCACAAATTATGTATTAATAAAACACAACACTGTTTACTTTATCCTTTGTCTGCCGAGAAAAACGGAATACGATCCATCTGCAAGAGATATGAATCCTCAAGAGCCCCGCTGTCGTGGGGGCTCTTGAGGAGCTATGTCTCTTGCAAAGACCAATTTGCATCTATGTTCTTTGCACATATTTCAGAAATACAATATTTTTATGTTCAGTGGCACGGACGGGGTTAAAAGTTTGTTGGCTTTTTTTGCGCTCGTCCTTTCAAAGCGAGTTGCCACTCAAAAATCTGTCAGTTGAAGCAAGGATTTGGTATGGAAAAAAAACACCTAAAAAGGAGAGATTGAAATCACATGAACAATGAAACAGAACGAAAACGTTGTGGGTTTCCGTATCACCAGAGGAAGGCTCCCACCTCTGAAACGTTGCGTTTCGTTTCTCTTGTATTTAAAGGGTGTTCAACTCTTTTTAGTTTTCTTTATAAAATGTGTCACAAGGACGCGCGGCGTGTGTTCGATTCGCGCATTATCCAACTTATAAACTTTCAGGCATTAGAACCGCTCGTCGGTACTCAGCCCCCCCCCCACCCCCACCCCTCACCCCCCACTCAAGCTCATCCCACGCCAGCGACCCCCCCCCCCCCCCCCACCCCCTCCCTCCCTCCGCCCCCAGCCCTTTCCTTTTAGAATCGGTCATAATAATAATAATAATAATAATAATAATAATAATAATAATAATAATAATAATATAATAATAAGCTAGGTAGGAAACGTGGGGCTGCTTATGTTTCGACCAATTTTCCCGTCGTGGAGCAATAAAAATGCAAAAAAATATACATATATACTTTTCTTTGTCTGATTACAGATGGCCGCTTTTGATTGACGAAGGCGAGAGAGTGCCGGTGTTTATCCGCCATCGGGATTTCAACAACCTGCATTCAATGGACTCGCACGATATGCAGCCCGAGACCATCCGCATGGCTCTTTTGGGCTCCCTGAGGTAAACATACAGTATTGTGTTACGACATCGCATGGCTCTTTGGGCCCGAGTAAACTACGTTAGTTGTATCGACATCCGCATGGCTCTTTTGGGCTCCCTGAGGTAACATCGTATTGTTGTATCGAACTCGCAGGCTTTTGGCTCCTGAGTAACATACAGTATTAGTTGTATTACGACATCGCATGGCTTTGGCTCCGAGGAAACACGTATTGTGTATACGAACATCGCATGGCTCTTTTGGCTCCTGAGGTAACATGCAGATTGTTGTACGAACTCGCATGCTCTTTGGGCTCCTGAGGTAACATCAGTATTGTTTATTACCAACTCGCATGCCTTTGGGCCCTGAAGTAACATACAGTATAGTTGTATACGAGTAGGCTTTGCCAGTGGTTCTTGTCGCCTCGAGGGTCCGATCAGGTTTTTTTTTAATTTGAAGATGAAATGTAAGGGCTTTAGCCGGATATTTTCATTTTCGAAATAAACTCACTGATCGAACCCGAGAGGCGACGAAGGCTTTTATCTGCCATTATTTAGCACATAATGAACAAAAAAAAAAAAAAACAATAAAAATATTGCTTTTCTAAAAAATAGACATACTTGGTTTTGAGTTTTGCAGATATATACGTACAAGACTGACATGAGGCATAGATCTTCATGGACCCCCGCCGACGTCGGGGGTTCATGTAGATGTGCACTGACGCGACATGCAACCTGAAACCATCCACTGACCCATTCAATGAACAATCTGATGATTATCGCACATTTGATTTATTTGTTTTCTTTGAAATCTACATTTAACTCTTTCGAGACGTGCCGCATCCGGATTCGCGGCTTTACGCCGCGAATCCGGATGCGGCACGCCTCGAAAGAGTTAAAACGTTCAATGCCGGTTGACGCTAACTATGTCTGCGGTCTTCGATATTTCAACACCAAAACACCCTAGATGTCCCTCCCAGGAATATGGATCCAAAGTAGTGTTCGCAAGAGGCATAGATCCTCATGAGCCCCCGATCTATATCTCCTTCATTTGGGTGGTGTTCAAATGTTCTCCCGGGCGCTGAACCGGTCAATTTACTAATCACGGATTACGCATTGTATTGATATCTCCAGACACAACAAGCCGTTAACAATAAACCTGGGTGAAAACGGCAACCTGGACATTGTGCAAGAAAGATTCAACGAGGTCGTTCCCGGCTTATTCGACATGATCATGGACAAGTCCATCCGCGAGGAGGACAAGTAAGTTTTCACTGACGACCCTGGAAGAGGGATTGTGTGTGTGCTGCTCTGTGATTTAAACCTTACGGCTCAAAGCCGTAAGGTCCAAAATCACGCACCAGCGCACTTTTATGGTTGCCATTGTGTTTGTGTGTGACACACGTGAGACATTTAATGCTGTATCATTAGGATAGTTGAATGCTTGATAGGATGGTTGAATAGACTATGGGACATGCTAGCTCTTTCGCTTGTTCGCTGTCTGTAGGGTTTTGTCGATGAGTTTTTCTGCATGAATCACTCAACAGCCAAAGGGTTAGTAGATGATTTCCGTGATAAAATTTCAGGCATTTCGCATGCGATGTCGCGTGTTTGACCGAGCTTTTCAAGCACGGTTTTCGCCGAAACAAGTGCAATTTTGACCTATTTGAGATAGTTTCCGAACAACATGTACTGTAAGAAAGATGTCCGTGAAACGGATGGAAAGCTTCCTCTCCTAGTATAACAAGTGCACCTTCTAATTTCTATCTGACCTGTTTTATTTTTCTTTACACAGTTTCAAAAAGCTCGTCCGACAGACTGACGGCGAGGAGTACACTCAAATCTGGGGGCTGGGCGAGAACTTCACCGTGGTTTTCTTAACCTCTAACCCCACCCCTACGGACGATACTAAGAGTAAAGTCATCATCTTTAGGGTTGAGTAACGTCGTTTTCAAGTCTGAGTGTGTCACACTGGTTGTCTCCTTCCATTCGCTGCGCGGATAGCGGATAGCGCAGCGAATCGAGGTCGACAACCAGTGTGTGAGTTTGTGAAGCCACGGACTAAAGTGGACGACTAAAATCTTGAAACCGGTGGTCAGTTCTCACTTTGAAGCACAATGAACGCTCTTCTCAGGGACTTCTGTACCACGATCGCAGTGGGCAGCCACAGGGGCTCAGAGATCGGACCCCACATCATCTTCGCTGCGATTAACCCTCCTCAGTGTGTGTGCAGTGACTAATACCGTTTACAGGAGACTGCAGGCATAACTGGGTTAAGAAACTCAATCTTGACTGCCCCTTGACCTCTTCTGACGTAATTACGCGTCTGTTCTGCCGAACGGCCGGTATTGTCAGTAGCAGTTATTTTGAACCTTAGGTATGTCGATAGCGGTTTATGTCGCGATGTCTCCTGCAGGATATATCCCGACAAAAACCTCTAACGACAGCCAAAGGGTTATTGTTCTGTTTTGACACTAAGAAACATCCATTACATGTACGACAAAGTGCAAATCGCATTGTGCTGATCTGTTCGCAACCAGTAAGCAATGGTGCTCAGGCCCACGACGACCGCAGTGGGCCCGCGCACGACTGTGCGCGGGCCCACTGCGGCCGTCGTGGGCCCGATGACGTTCTGCTATTAGGGAAAGGCCCAGACTCAAGAGTAGCACACGTGATTATCCGTCCATAAGCAGTTTCCGTCCCTTTTGTGTCAAGAAATTCTTCCTGCTTAATTGTTTGAGATTGATTTATTTACAATATGGATGTACTTATTCCAAAGATTCAAAGATTTTATTTCCTTATCGGACTATTGAGGAAAATGTTGATTACCGTTTGAGTCATATTCACTGATACACGATGGACAAAAACAAACATTCTTTTTTAAAATCTTCATTATTAATTAGTAAAAGTAAGTTCGCAGATAGCGTTGAACATGAGAAGACAGTGCGAGGTTTCTTTAACTCATTCGTGCCGAGCCGCATCCGGATATGCGTCATAAAGCCGCATATTAACATGCGCCTGGCCGCGAATGAGTTAACAGCAGTGAAATGAGTTTCATCATGTATCCGATAAATGATACAGTTTATTTTATTTTATTTTTTTATTCAACCTGAGACAATTTGTCTGTAAATGCAATTATATCAACGTTTTAACCCGTTCAATGCTGAAAAAATAAGAATCAGACATCTGCAAGAGGTATAATAATAATAATAATAATAATAGAGAGGATTTATAAGGCGTCTATACATGGTAAGATGGCTCTAGGCGCCGTACATATGAACAAGAAAAATATTACACAAAAGATGACAAAACCAAAACCACATGTACAATTACACAAAAGAACAGAAAATGACTAAATACATGAACACTGATAATCACGATTGGAAAAGATGGGCTTTAAGACTCTGTTTAAAACTGGCACTGGACTCACTGTGTCTCAAAGATTTAGGAAGATCATTCCATACTGATGGACCTTCATGAGGATCTACCCCTCTGGCTGACACCACTTTAAATCCATGTTCCTGGGACAGCTAGAGGGTTTTTTTTTGTGTTGAATTAACGAAGGTTGCAGAAACGCAGTCTGCACTGAACGGGTTAACTCATTCAGCCCGGCGCACGTCTTTCCCAAATTTTAGAGGCGTCATCTAACGACTATGCACCTGTTGCAGGAGATGGATCGACCTTGATAATTCAAGGGTAGTGCCAGATTAGCTTGGCGCCGAGAGGCGCCAAGCTAATCTGGCACTACCCTTGAATTATAATGTTCGACCCATCTCCTGCTGTAGGGCGTCAGGGTTGAATGGGTTAAACATAATGCACGGTGTTTCTTGCGATCATACTAGGTTGATTTGCATGACATCTTCAGATATTCCTTACATCATGTCCGATACCTGTACATTTCTATATTTATAGTTTATTAATTGTGCATTTGAATGTTCTTTGCGATCGTTTTTGCCGTATGTGATGTGAAATAAAATGTATATTATTTATGGTGTCGCCACAGTTTTGGCTTTTGTGGTTGTGTGTGGTAATAGTTTAAGACATTGAGCCCTAAGAAGTAAATTCAAATCATTTTTTTTTAATTTTTCAAATTATGATTAATTAATTATTCAGATTATCCTCTAGAGAATGCATCACATACAGGTCAGGAGACGGAGTTAATTATTAACCCTTTTAACCCTGTTTAACCCCTTGCCCGCCACTGTACGTCTGTCTGCACGATTGGTTTGTTTGTGTGGATTTAATGTGTTGATTGTTGCCATTATAAGGTAAAGGAAGACAGTATTCTACAGATTACTGTAATCGGTTACTTATACCCGTGGGTAGGAGTGTAGGGGGACCTGAAAGATGTGTGGAGGGGGGGGGGGGGGACTTGGGGACGCTTATATTTCAGGCTTAGAAATCCATATTGTTAATCAATTTATTTATTACCATATACCTAAACTGTAACCCTAATTCTAACTTGAGCAACTGTACAACCTCAATAATTAGTCCGCGATTAGATGCTGACTTTTCATTGGCTTGTAAAGAAATAAACTGAACACTCTGCAAACAAAAGATCCTCTGACCGTATTTGTCTGTCAGTCTACAAATGTGGCCGTCACAGTGAAATTACTGAATGTCAATATCTGTGCCAAGGAATGATGCAATCTGTGCTGTTGTCGAGGCGCGTGAGGATAAGTAACTCACATCGGATTTCACATAACAAATACAGAGGTGTGGGAAAACTGTATTCTTACATCGGTGTTTACCCAGCAAGCAAAGGTCCTCGGGCCTACGACGGCGCTGTGGTCCCGCGCACGGCTGTGCGCGGGCCCACTGCGGCCGTCATATGCCCGAAGACGTTTAGCTACTGGGGTAGGTGATACTGAAAATCTCACTCTCGTGGTACTAAAAACTTATCCTATTCGCTTTCGGTCGTAGGATAAGATTGAACAAGATAGGATGAACCATAACCCACAAAGTCCCTTCTATATGAGAGCTGTCTTCGCTGTCAATGGTCTCTAACTTTTGTCTTTGACCTGATTCTGATGTTAAATCATCCTATTGGAAAACGTCTCGCAGATCTGCCAAGGCGTCAGCGAGTTCTATAAGGGGCGCAGGACATACGCGACATTGATTTGTCAAACGTCATTTGTCAAGACGTAAGTTTTAGCGGTTTTTGCGTAATTTTATATTTTACGTGATATGAGTTTCACTTTCGCTTCATAGGCTTGAGAAAATGGTGACAACACTAGAACTTCACAGTACAATTTCAGTCTTGATATAATTTGTGTGAAAGCAGGTTGACGTTACTAGCTACATGATATACTAAGTACAAGGGTCACCTGCATGCTCTTTTGAAAGCGCGTCGATGTGTGTGTGTGCGTGTTAGTGCGTGCATGCGCGCGCGCTCCAAACATCTCCAAGAGGCATAGATCCTCATGCGCCTGGAGGGCGCATGAGGATCTATTCCTCCGGGAGATGCGTGCATGTTTGTGTGTGAGAGAGAGAGCCGCGCGCGAGAGAGAGAATGACGTCATATTTGGAGTATTAGGTCAGTGTCTGCGTGGTGACGGAGTTTGTCTCTTTTACGTCACCGCCACTGTCTGACCTTTCTCTAGAAGTCAAGGTTTTTTAGTGTTTTAATTCTTTTCTGAAAATAATTAACTTTTACTAAAGAAATTGAAAGAATTCAAAGCTGGCTAACGAACTCATCCAATGTCTTTCTTCAAACTAGCCATTGTAACGCACGCAGACTTGCCCACAGTCGTACGCACAGACTCTCACGCAACAGACGCATACACCGCCACTGACTCAGACGGGCGCATTCATGCGGTAAAACACAACACACGGGCTCCCTTTCTAAAGTAACCTTTATACACTATAAATGAAAAGACGACTTAAATGATTATTAACTATATACACTGTTCTATTATCACACCACACACGTATCACAATATCTTTGCCAGGTTAGGTCTTAGTCTCACATTGCCTCCAACCTGTTTGATGTTGTTGCCTGGTCACGTTGGTCCTTCTCACGTCTAGGCGTGAAAGTCCTTCGTCGTACGCTTGTTGCCGTCCTGTCTCTCTTTGGGCACGGACGTCCTCGTTCTCGTACGGTACTCAGTTCTCACTTGGACTTGGGTGTCTTGGTCCCCAGTCAGACTCACTCTCAGAAGAGCTGGAGGGATGACCTCACGTAGGTCCCACCTGCGACTCGACGTCTCGGCGTCCGTCTTTCCACTCTCGTTACAAGAACTCTGAATAGACAAAAGTCCCAACGTAACACTTGCTAAACACACAACATATTGGATCAATGAGAAACGTCACGTAACCTGGCTGATACAAATAACTCACACGTTCATGACTTCACACACACACACACGTGCTTCATAAACTATTTTCGTAGCACCCCATCTGTCACTAACTTGAAACAGACTATAGCCTAACACTCTTGCTATACATTACTCTATACCCTGGAAAAGACTATGCTTACCCAACCACGTACTATCTTCATAGCGGCTTAGACATACACACTTCATATTCCTTTAGTCATCTAACTCGGTAAACAACTGTATACAAAAACACCGGTTACTTCACCGAATTCTAAACATACTATACTAAACCAAACCGGAACACCGCTATACAACCACATTAATCTTACCACGCATACTGTCTTTAACTAAACAACTATCAATACTACGTTTATAGAAACATACCTGAAATCTAGGCTTCAGAGTCTTGGAATGCGGGCTAGGTAACTCAAACACAACCGTTCCATACGACGAAACAGCCCGCACTCCCGATCTAGCCCTCTGACAGTCACAGCTTCCGCCTAGAACTCACTAAACAGAACTCACTAATAAATCCCGTGCTAACCATGTCTTACATATTCCACGTGGACAGCAGGCCCCACGGACTTTCGGCACAAACAAACCGTTAACAAAAACCGTACCGTACTAATCCTATTGTGCGAGCACTATGCACAAGCATAGAGCTTCATCACAATTCCCCCTTCCTCGGGAAAAAAAAGAAACGACCGAGTTTCCTTTTAAGACTACTCGACGTAATATCATCCGAAAACAGGAAAGGACTAACTTTTACTATTATGGAATACAAGAAAAAAAAATTACAGCCTGACGCCTCAACGCACACCTTAAGATCGCACAGCGACAGCAAAACAGAACTAACGCGCTAAAACCTCCAGAAATGAAAAAGATCCAACGACTGCCCACACGATCGCGAGATCCCAGTCTCCGACCTACCTACAATCGCGAGATCCTAGTCTCCGATCTACCTAAATATTGGGTGCTGAGCGGCATTTCTGTCCGCAGCAGAAGTATGCCGCCTCAGACCAACCCGACTGTTGGGCCACACCCGCTGACCGATTCCCTGTTTCTGGACGGAAATAACACGTTCCCTCTGCCCACGAGCACGCTTGCTCGGAGCTCTCGTCGCGACTGATGGGACTGCACCGCGAGGAACGTGAGCTCGCGTGATCGCTCCGACTCTAGCGATGACTGGCTGCACACCCTTCATGTTACCCAGAGTAACTAAATCAACTACTGGCTCGTCGATGACACACGAAACCAGACTACCTGTAAAAAACTCTGTATCAATCTCTATCTTAGCTAACGGAAAAACTTCTATCTTTCCTCCAAACGAAACTACTTTCTGGGACTCGCCTGTGAACTGATCTGGTCTAACAAGGCTACGCCTGACCCCCGCGGTCGTTGTACCGGAGTCACGGAGAACAGAAACAAGGCATCCATTAACAACACCGTCTACCAGCGGTAGGCAACCACCTCCGTCATCTGAACACACTGCGCCCAGCTGTGGTTCCTCCCCAACTGGGACCGCAAAACTGGCTACGTGAGTGGGCTGCACCGCCCCATCCACCATACCAGGATAATTAGGACCATGATGAGCCAGATGGCCGTGCTCCTGATAACTAGCATACTGCGCGCCTGCACTGTAGTACGGACAGCTCCGACTGAAGTGCCCGTACCCACTACAAGAAAAACACTGCGTGTCCGAACTCGCAACACGACCACGACCATACCCACGCAAAGAAGTCCCTCCACGTGCGTACGGATCGCTACCGCCATTGCTGTAACCTCGATCACCGCGTCGAAAACGCAAAGTACCTCTACCGTTACCCAGCTGGGCTCCACGCAAAGTATTTATGCCCCGGTAACCCTCAGTCGTGTTAGCAGCGACCAACCCGACTGGCGGTGTCTCGGTCCTAAGCGCGAGGTTTTTCGTAGGATGCGCCATCCGAAAAGCCTCCGCGTTCTGCACTAACTCGTCCGTAGTCTTGAGGTTACGCTCTCTCAAGAATACCGCTAGATCCTTGGAAACGCTCCCAAAGAACTGTTCAGCCAACATGAGATCGAACAATGCTTCGTACGTGTGGTCGATCTTTGACAGTTCGACCCAACGTACGAGCAAATGGGACAATCGTTTGCCAAACGACATAAACGATTCCCCTGTCTCTGGCCGACAAGCTCTCAAGCGTTCCCTAAAACCTTCCGCATTACACTGGAACTTCTGCAAGAGACACTCCTTCAAAGTCTCGTACTCTATGTTCCCCGAAACGGTCAAACTATGGTAAAGACTCAAGGCCTGACCCTGTAGCACAGATGAAAGCAAAACGGGCCAGTTGGCAAGAGGCCAACTCAACGCCTGCGCATGAGACTCGAAACGACACAAAAAAGCGTCAATAGATTCCACGGACCCTTTAAACATCGGCAGTTTAGGAAAATTGCGTATTCCTCGGCCTACTGAATCACTATCTGGTCTAGAGCCCGCATCTCGAGCTAACTGCATTTGTACCTCCCTATCTCTCTCCTTGTCCTCCCTATCCTTTTCCTCTTTCTCTCTCTGGTACTCTAGTTCCTTCTCTCTTAAAGCATGTTCCCTCTCGTCTTTCTCTCTCTGAAACGCTCTATCTTCTCTTTCTCTTTCTCTCTGTACTTCTAACTCCTTCTCCTTAAAGACTCTTTCTCTTCTCGCTCTCTCTGAGCTTCTAACTCTTTCTCCTTTAACTCCATTTCCTCTTTCTTAAGTATTCTGTCTTTCTCTTCTCTCTCCCTCTGATTTTCTAGCTCTTTCTCCTCCCTCTGTATCTGCATTTCCAACTCTTTCTCCTCTCTAAGTCTACGAATTTCTATTTTTTTCTCGTCCCTCACCCTCTGAATCTCTAACTCTTTCTCCTTTATGGCTTTCTGAACTTCTAGTTCCTCTTTCTTAAGTACTCTTTCTCTCTCTTCCCTTTCTCTCTGAGCTTCTATCTCTTTCTCCTTTAGGACTCTTTCTCTCTCTTCTCTTTCTCTCTGAGCTTCTCTTTCTTCTCTCTGAGCTTCTCTTTCTCTCGCTCTATCCTCCCTATCCCTACATTTCTCCACATAGTCAAAAAGTTTATCATCCTTAAGTCCTAACCTTTCACCCTGTTTAATGTAAGCCTCTACCGGGTCTACCTCCATACTTACTGCAACAACTTCCCAAAACTTGAAAACGTAAATATACAAATACCACAACCAAATGACGAAAAATAAAAAAAAATTAATGAAATCTCACAATAACTTACGCAGAAACAGTGACCTACTTGACGTCCAGATAGAACGAAAAATAAGAACGATAGAAAGAAGAGCAAGGCCAAGAACACTACCTATACAAAAGGAAGAAACAAGAACTAGCTCCTCGTAAGTTCCCGAAAATTACAGAAATAACGGATCTTACCCCCTAGAATCGGAGAGGGGAATCTAACACAACAACATGCACATAGCAACAAATCCTACTCTAAAATCGCTACTCCCTATCGCTCGCAAATACTTCTAACCTACCGCTAAAACAGGGTCACCACTGTAACGCACGCAGACTTGCCCACAGTCGTACGCACAGACTCTCACGCAACAGACGCATACACCGCCACTGACTCAGACGGGCGCATTCATGCGGTAAAACACAACACACGGGCTCCCTTTCTAAAGTAACCTTTATACACTATAAATGAAAAGACGACTTAAATGATTATTAACTATATACACTGTTCTATTATCACACCACACACATATCACAATATCTTTGCCAGGTTAGGTCTTAGTCTCACATTGCCTCCAACCTGTTTGATGTTGTTGCCTGGTCACGTTGGTCCTTCTCACGTCTAGGCGTGAAAGTCCTTCGTCGTACGCTTGTTGCCGTCCTGTCTCTCTTTGGGCACGGACGTCCTCGTTCTCGTACGGTACTCAGTTCTCACTTGGACTTGGGTGTCTTGGTCCCCAGTCAGACTCACTCTCAGAAGAGCTGGAGGGATGACCTCACGTAGGTCCCACCTGCGACTCGACGTCTCGGCGTCCGTCTTTCCACTCTCGTTACAAGAACTCTGAATAGACAAAAGTCCCAACGTAACACTTGCTAAACACACAACATATTGGATCAATGAGAAACGTCACGTAACCTGGCTGATACAAATAACTCACACGTTCATTCACACACACACACGTGCTTCATAAACTATTTTCGTATCACCCCATCTGTCACTATCTTGAAACAGACTATAGCCTAACACTCTTGCTATACATTACTCTATACCCTGGAAAAGACTATGCTTACCCAACCACGTACTATCTTCATAGCGGCTTAGGCATACACACTTCATATTCCTTTAGTCATCTAACTCGGTAAACAACTGTATACAAAAACACCGGTTACTTCACCGAATTCTAAACATACTATACTAAACCAAACCGGAACACCGCTATACAACCACATTAATCTTACCACGCATACTGTCTTTAACTAAACAACTATCAATACTACGTTTATAGAAACATACCTGAAATCTAGGCTTCAGAGTCTTGGAATGCGGGCTAGGTAACTCAAACACAACCGTTCCATACGACGAAACAGCCCGCACTCCCGATCTAGCCCTCTGACAGTCACAGCTTCCGCCTAGAACTCACTAAACAGAACTCACTAATAAATCCCGTGCTAACCATGTCTTACATATTCCACGTGGACAGCAGGCCCCACGGACTTTCGGCACAAACAAACCGTTAACAAAAACCGTACCGTACTAATCCTATTGTGCGAGCACTATGCACAAGCATAGAGCTTCATCACACCGTATATGCTTAAAGGTCCTGGTTCAGCAATTAGTCAGTTGAGGACAGCGAAAAAAAATTTCGAAGTCCCTACCTGACTTTAAAAGTGCAACCCTGATAGGGCCTCGTCAGATGGGATCCCCGAACATTCACGTTACTATAGCTGCTGTAGAGTGTCAGACGTCCTTGACGGCTGTCACAGTTCACGCAAACAGGTATACGCCACTCAGCTGCCAAAGGTCACTTCCAGTTGCATCTGTCCGTACACGGTAACACCCACAATTCTCGTGCAACAACGACGAAACGGATGACTATCCAACTTTCACTTCTGGGCCGGTACTGGGAAGCACTGAGCGACGTCCACAGCGTCCAAAAATGGCCCAGGGAATGGTGACGGTACGTCGAACATGCTATATCGTGGTCTTCTCATTTCTTATGTCCTCGCATTTATCCAAAACAAGGTTTCCTCGAAAGCGTTTGCAAACAACAAGTCTTTATGGTAGTCGCCATTTTTACGAAGGGAAGCTACTAGATAATGTTTGTGTAAGGGACAGCACTCCCGTGCTAAGCAACGAGGAAACGCCCACCTCAAAACGATTTTATTTTTCACAAAAGCCTGGGAGATAATTTACAGGTCACAATGCAACGATGTGATGTGCATGGGTGACAGTGCGAGAATATGAAATGAATGTAAACGGGACATAAATATGCCCCATAAATCCATGGCCAGCAAGCCATATACATTCCCATGAGCTCCTGCGGATGTAGGGGCTCATGAGAATGTATGACTTTTGCATTTGGAACAGGCTGGCTGAAGGCCTGTTCTGTCTGAACCAAACAGCTGAAATTCATCTTTTCGGGATTTTGAAAAGCTGAATCAGCTTCTAGGAGTGAAGACTGTCACCCATTGATGTGATTGTGCCTGTTCGTGTGTGTTACACGGACATACTAATTTGATTCCATTATAAGAATCTAAGCACTAGGTAATATTTTGCTTTGTCGATTACTTCTCATCTTGGTTTTTTTTTTTTTTTTTTTGTATCACAAAAGATAATTACTGTCTGCAAACTTGATGAGTTCAGTGATAATATTTTCTCCCCAAACCAACTGCTGTCTATGCAAACGCAATGCACCCTGCCCAATGCATACCTCATGCAGGTGCCTGACAGCAAACACCGATACACCAACTACAAGCTAAAGGGTGCATGAGCAAACGAGAGGCAAGTTTCAAAATAATTAGATACAGGGCCGCAGCAGATGGCTCCGGCCTTCGCCATACCAATAATGTATACATTTTTTTTGACAAGACCATATAATTATTTCCTTTTATGCCCTCGACCCAAATTAATTTAAATGTTACTAATTTTTCCATTTTGGGGGGTTGTGCGAATTCTACCCCCCCCCCCCCCCCCCCCCCCTGATTGACTTTAGGAAGCAGATGAAAGCAAGCTGGCATCATGCAGGCATGCACCCCTTCGGCTGGAGCATTAGGTTTATTTCACCTCGTGCTATGGTTATGAGATATGAAATAAATGTTAGGAAACAGATATATATATATTATGTAATTGGTATTCTAACCACAATATATTTCATTCATAGTTTATCTATGTTTGCACTGACAGCAAACCATGTGGGATTTATTTCTGATCACTCCATATAGCAATGTTCTCTATCAGAAAACTGAAATGACTCAACCCGCAAAAATAAATATCAAGGAAATATATCAGTTCACAACAGCAAGAGGTATATCTCACTTGATCTTCATTTTGTGACAAAAACATTTTTTTCAAATACACTTCAACGTATGGTTTATTTGTTTATATCTGTACTGAGTGAAACTGTTAAAAATGCCTTTCATTGTGAGGCTTCTCTTATGAGTTTACCAAAATCGTCAAGTACATCAATAAGTGTCTCTTGGCTTGACTTCACAAACGAAGATTCTATAGGGCTTGCCCACGTCGTCTGCAGGCATTTTCGTGGCTGCGGAGGCCAATCCGGGACAGGCAGGTTTACATCAATAAGTGTATACATAAATAAAACACAGTGACCATGATTGTCATAATTCCTAAAAATACAGCTGATTTTTTTTATGAAATGAGTATGTCTATCCTCAACAAGACCAAGTAGTCTATGTACCCTACAGAACCACATAGTCCAGATCAAAATGGTGACTGCAAAGCGTGTGTAATGCAGAGACGAACTCAACGAAAAAAAGAAAGACGCTTAGAAAAGACAGCTACAACACAATTTTATTCATATTATCTAGTAATAAATTGTGTTGTAACTGTCATTTCTAAGCAACGTTCTTTCCTCATAGGGTTCTTCTCTACAGAACATACATGTGCACTTTTACTTCCTGCACCATATATAGGGTTCTTCTCTACAGAACATACATGTGCACTTTTACTTCCTGCACCATATATAGGGTTCTTCTCTACAGAACAACATACATGTGCACTTTTACTTCCTGCACCATATATAGGGTTCTTCTCTACAGAACAACATACATGTGCACTTTTACTTCCTGCACCATATATAACTGTAATAATACATGAGGCAAAAACACAAACAGAACAGAGATAACCATTTTAATTATAAAGAAACAATTTCTGTGATGTCATTGAATTATATTATGCATGGTGTATTTTGCTTATGATGCTGTCATTCAAACTTGGTCTCTGTGTTTTGGTAAGTGAGGGAGAAGGGGGGGGGGGGGCTGGAGGGGGCGGGTACACATGCAGGCATATATATATATATATATACCGCAACGATTTCCTAATGTATTGTTACATATGGCAATATAGTTCTATCATCATATGCTAAATTTTGCTGTCCACCAAAATGCTAATATTGCCATGATTCCACAGCAGACAGACAGCCTTCATGGACAGGTCCAACCAGTGAAGAGACAACAGACTGGCCAGTGTCAAACATGTCACCAAACTGCAGGGGCGTTAGCAGCAATGTCACACAGAAACTTTGGAACAGCAAACAGCCTGATGCAGTGCAGTGTGCCCCAACTTGCTCTCAGCAGGCAGCTGCAAGACAAGAACAAAGGTCAGTTAGTACATGTGAAGATGTACTGCAAACACTGTTCTAGAGGAGTTTACTTGGCTACCTGGTATCAGCCAGTATAATCTACTCAACATGAAACCAACCGTAATGAATCACAGCCAGTGTAATCAATAAACTCCATACAAGACAGATTTGCAAAATAACTTTTACAAACAATATCTTTGTCTCGGTGATGGTCAAACGATTTATACAGTTTTGTTCTAATAATAAAAGACATTGTAGCTTTGCAATGCTGCTTGGTAACATGATATTATATGAATATGTTTTCAGGTCAACATAACCAACTTTTCCCTGGGGGAGACTAAAGATGCACTCAACCAATGAGCAGCCCCTGGTGACCATATCGAATGTGGGAGTAGAGGCGACACCTTATCAGCGCGTGACCAGTGAAGACAATCCGGCCTACTGGTTGTGTGGGAATCATCTAATAATAATGGACAACAAGAACTACTGAATTTGATCCAGCTGATCGAGTTAACAGAAGAACCAACTTTTCCAGATATTTGTAAGAAGCAGACCAAAGTCAAATTTTGCAGCGTCAAAAATTATAACATCACATTTGCAAATAAAATTCACACATTATGATAGCAATCAAACATCACCAACACTCTACATACAGATTTTTTTTTCAGTTGTGACATGAGAGCCATATGGGGCTTGGCAACAGCAAACACTGTTGCTCTTATCAGGTGGCCATAATAAGATGGCAGTTTCTAAGCCCCAATCTAAACTACCTGAGGGCACTATCTGGTTGTGTATGTGTGTGAAACCAACCTCCAAGTCTTTACTTCTGCGGAAAAACCACATCCACTCGTCGCTCAATCTTGTCATCTGTACTGCGTAGGTAATGTAACAAACTGGAGAGCTTCTCATCAGTGAGGCATTCACGATACAAGGCCACAGAGCACATTCCTTGATGAGAAAAAACAGAATGAAAAGAACATTTTCATTAACTTTTAAAATTTACTTTCTGTCATGGAGATTGTTTACATCTGTTTGTACAAGTAGTTGGGACATGAATAAATGGACACATGCATGTAATATATACTCCATATTGTGCACTTTGTACTCTCTATAGAAGAAAGTATTAAAGTTGAATGTAAAAGCAAAATGTTGGACATTTTTTGTTTTCAATACATTTGGACATTCTTCTTTATACATGTCTGCTTTCATTTTTCATCCTTGTTATAACTACATACTGTAAACAGTGCACATGAACAGGAATTCTGCACCTGACTTGCCATAAGAAAGAATTAGTTTTCATGGTCAGTGTCACAATCCTAAATAGTATATTTATACAAATACATGTACTGTAATGATACTGAAAATGACATGTACAACACTGCACTTGTACCAAAAATTGCACAAGTGTGTAACATACATGTACTATGCCTATTTCTGCTGTGCTACCTGGTATGCCACAGAGTGCCTGTTGCTAATCTTGGTATACTGCTTGCATACTTGGTGGTTGAAGTCAAGGATGGTAAGCCTGTAGCCAATGAAAGTTTTTTTGGGGGCCATTTCATTTTCAGCCACATAGATACATCCCCTTGACTAACACTCAAAACACTCAATGATGAGACTGAAACATATCTAAACTCTAAGTCAAAATAAGTGCATAAATAAGACATGATACCTTGATCATATCTGGCAAGGACACTCGTAATGTGTGGTGATGGTTGATAACAGGCTTTATCCCTTGTTTCAAGTGGTGTTTAGCCTTTGGCAGCAGCAAAGAAACTGAAAACAGATGGCCAATATAATAGATAAAGCAAAACCTGAAAGTAAAAAAAGCACAAAAGTGAAAATGTACCAGCAGTTTATACTGAGTAGGTTATTTCGATGACAGGACAGTTTTGTGTGTTTTTGTTCTGCATACACTCAAGGATATAATCCTCCATGTAAACACAGCTCAACTCAAACCTTTTATGCAATTCGCTTGCCTTTGTGCCACTCATCAAGGTAATGATCCAGATGTTTCAGTGGCTGCGATCAAGTCAGTAATAATATACAAATCTATTTCATACTGGAAAAAAGATACATGCATTACAGAGTGGCAAACTGACCGGTAGCTAGCACTAGCTGTTATGAAGACTTGGGAGAAAAACCACCATGGCACCATGATGATAATGTTTACTGTCAACTTGTAAATATACTTACAGTGTGGAGGTAGCAGTCATATGTAAATCATAACTTACAGTGTTGTGACAGCAATATTTCCAGTACACTATAAGCTACTTTATGTGTGATGTGATAACACTTTTACAAACAAAAATGATTTTGTGCAAGCGCACAGGTGTACCATACTTCAAAATCAAATGCCACCAAACTGATAATTACCTGAAAGTAGCAGGAGATTACAGTAGAACTCTGTCGGTGACAACTTATCGGACAGGTCTTGCTGTCTTCAGAAAATCGATGCCAGTCTGTGCATTCACCAGTTTCAAGTCACCTGACTTTGTGGCAGCCCTGCTGTCTAGAAACACACCATAAACACAGTCATGGATGGACAAAACCTGTTGAAAAAGAAATAAATACAGAAAATAGGCATGTGTGCACATACGCATGTGCGTGTGGCTTTCTACAAATGGCTTAGTCACAAAATAGCAGCACATTTGAGTGTTATGATATGGAGCAATATATACATACATGTATTTACATGATTCACAGAAAAAAATCGCAATAAAATATTTTGGTATACAAGAATGATATTATAAGTTTTTGTCACTCATATTTCTCCTGTACATAAGCTTGAGGTTTCAGGAAAATATGAGAAATACATGTATCAGTGGCAAGCCAACTTACAATAGACCACTTATATACCTGATTGTGAGTTTCATAATGAATTATGCACATACATGTATTGCTCTATTTCATCACACTGAAATGTGCTGTTATTTTGTGAACAAATATATTTTAGGTTGATTATAGTGGTATATTTTATCCTTACCTAGACCTGTTGATTATATTCTCATCCAGACAATTGCTGATGTTGTTTTCATACAGCGAGCAGCTGTACATTTGTTTTCATTCAGACAGATGAACATTTTGTCTGTGTTCAGACAACTGCAGGTATATTTTGTTTTTTATTCAGACAGCTGTATATTTAATTCTATTCAGACAGCTGTATATTTTGTTCTAAATATAAGCCAGCTGTACATTTTGTCCCAAGCATACACACACACACACACACACACACACACACACACACACACACACACACATTTTAGGTTCACAACTTACCTTGCCACTGCGATTATCTGTTATGTATTGTGATGAGATTGGGCGTTGTTCCATTACTGATGCACCTTCACTTTGTACTAGCTTCACAAATGTATCCACAGAAATAACACATTAGCTGCTTGCTGCTCTGTGAGCTCATTTGATGTGGCACTGAAAAAGAATCAAATGACTGGTATTTGTATAGTTATGTAATGCACACACGGGTCTTGTACTAGAAAACGCCGTGGCGTTCAGATATTTACACAAAAACAACCACCACGAACCCCCAAAACAAATCGCAACTAAAAGTGGAAACTTCTAAATGTACATCAGACCAGAGCTCAGAATATATCGCACATTTCATTATGTATATAACACAAATATGTGTAATAGAAAATTGCCCAGAAACTATTACACTTATTTATAAAGGAGAGAAAATTAAAAAACTAAGTTTCAGGCTGTTACTATAGTGACCTATAGTAACTACAGAAGAGACGAACAGTGAGGCTAAGATTTCCAATCTATTCTTCGTCTTGTTCATCGATGTATTCTGCCTACTTCTCACCACTGTCGTCTGCTGTTATTTCCTCAGTCATCATTTCCCCCGAAATTAGTGTCCTGTACACCAGAACACACATAACATTACGATCGCTAGGGCTTCTTGTTGTTGACAAGGAAGTGGTCATTAGAGTGGTGTCCCCTGATAATACATATTTACGAGTACCTTCCCTTTGTAAACACGACGTCAGCTACACGCGCATAGGTGTTTGTTGTTGTTGGAAATATACTTACCAACAAAAGTAATATTTGTACCACAAAAGTGAAAAGACCACACTATATCATGTTGGACTTACCGCCACCATTCGCTGGACCTTTTTGGGACGCTCTGGACGTCGCGGCTTGGTGCAGGCTTCACCAGTGCGGCAAAATGAAAGTTGGATATTTTTCAGTCGTAGTTGCACGGGAATTGGATGTTACCGCGCACGGACAGATGCAACTGGAAGTGACCTTAGGCAGCTGGATGGTGTATACCTGTTTTCGTGAACTGTGACAGCCGTCAAGGACGTCTGACACTCTACAGCAGCTATAGTTACGTGCGTGCTCGGGGATCCCATCACACGGGGCCCTGTCAGGGTTGCACGTTCTGTGTCAGGTAGGGACTTCGACATTTTTTTTTCGCTGTCCTCAACTGACTAATTGCTGAACCAGGACCTTTAAGTTCAAGTAAATATGACAAAAATTACGGACTCTAATCTGGGTCAACCGACTTAATATAAAAGGTTGTTTATGTCTTCAATGAGACATTCAATTGCAATATGCTCGGAGGCTCTCTTAGCCACCCACTTAAGAAAGTATTTCTCCAAGTTTCAAGCTTGTGTGTACAGAAATATCGGAGATTCTTTTCTTTACATACATACGCACACATACGCACATACATACATACATAAGCACATACGTCGCTTCGCGCCAAATGTCCGTTCAGCAGCGAGGTTAGCGTAACTAGACATGACGTAATTTTTATCAGTCTTGTTACTTCAATTGTTAGAGGTTTAGCCTGCCTGCCTTTGACATCATGGACATGCTAATAAATTCGTCCCACCGGCGACCCGTTCTAAAAAGTCCGTTCTATACATAACAGAGACTTAAAAACCACTCGAGCAAGATTCTCTTAAACAATGATATAAGACACTACAAAGTACCTCTCTTATCTCGGTGAATCCAAGTGCGGGTTCAAAACACAATTTTTGGACGCCAATACATGAGTCACCGCTACTCAGGGATGGACGAATCAGTCGGCTCCTGGAAGTGGGGCCGTGATTGATGTGAGAGGGGGAGGGATCCAACTTTTTGTTTGGGACATTTACCCCGAGGCAGAAAGTACCCAGAGACGAGACCAGAGTTCGTGTGTTCAAAACCCCAGAGATTGGTAACTCAAGGGAAGCAACTGTTTCTTAGACGTCAATAAGAATTAATCTACCTGTGAGTTTATTCCCTTCAAAGTATCATTACACGTAAATCTGAAGACACATTTCAGCACCATTTGTGCTCATTCTGCCTTGTCGACACAGCTAATGAACGTTAACGGCATTTCGGACATGCAGCAAACACACACGCGTAATAACACTTATGTATTATGTGCAGCCGTTAGCGTGTCAATCTATTTTTAACTGTTTCTCGTACCGATACCGTTGTATTTACAGTTGTTGTCGGGTTACCTGATCATAATAAAGACGACGTGTGCTGAACTGGATTGTCCTGTGTCTAAATGAACCATAACTAGACCTGTTATAGCGTTTCGTAACCATCTGTTACAGAAATTTATCTTTGAAAAGTTACGGCGGTAGTGTGCCTTTAATCATGATACAGCCGGCCTAACGAAATCTGAAGGCTGCACATCCTTCACCTAATTAACCGTGGGCAGATCATCCAAGGCCATCTGCAGCAGCTGGGGCAAAGTCTTCAGCCATTGTCCTTCCTCGGGTGCCTGAAAAAAAATGTTGCAGAGTAATGTACATTCAGAGGTATAGATGAATTCCTACTTTACTTAAGGCACGCATATTTGTCTCTGAACACTGGACGCATATCATGTTTTGCGGCCTCTGAATTCTTTGTTCATTCAAAGATCAAAAGCCACTAAGGAGCAAGGAATATGGACACAAATTGGTATCAGCAAGAGGCATAGATCCTCATGAGCCCCCGCGACTGCGGGGGCTCATGAGGATCTACGTCTCTTGCGGTTGGATCGTGTTCACTTTTTCTCGACACTGAAGGGGTTAATAGTTTCGTAATACATTGAGCATTAAGATGGTAGCAAGGTGTGAATTGTTTTAGTTGGCATCAAGCAATAAGAAATGACATGCCCAACACGCTTGGAAAGGACTAGTACAAAATAATTAACATGTAATACATTGTCGGTACATGGGGCGGTCCGTGGCGCAGTGGTAAAGGCGCCTGCCACCAATGCTAAAGGTGCGAGTTCGATACCGGGTTCCGGCATCGCACTTTTCTCCTCTACTAAGTGTCATCGTTAATTCGGCTCCGGGTACTCCGGTTCTTCCATCCCCTCCACTTTGGTACCGGTTTCAGGCAACTTTAAATTTCAAATACAAGCGATCAAACTGAATTTCCGAAACCTCAGTAGCTGAACTGACCCTTCGAACCACGTGAATGTCCTGTGTTTGTCTTGTACTGTGTTTGTCTTCAGAGTAAATGCGTGTGTGTCACGTGAGCATGCGTGCTGGGTTCAGTTCAGTCGCGGCGCTTTGAGCCGATTCGCAGAATTGGGAAAGCGTCTATACTATGTGGTGTCGTGATCGGATGTGACCATGGTAGTGATTTCACAGATACGTAAGAGAGAGAGAGAGAGAGAGGAGAGAGAGAGAGAGAGAGAGAGAGAGAGAGAGAGAGAGATGGTTACTCACCATACTGGTTTCGTTTTCGCGTTGAAACCGGCACAGGAAAATAGATTTGTGTCTGTCCACCGTGCCTTTGGCATTGTAACACCGGCAAAAAGTCAGCATTGGTGAAAAGCCAGCTATTAACATTTAAAAAAGAGGTTGCGTTTACGCCGAACGACTATTGTCGACAAAACCCGCTAACGACACCCAAAGCCAAAGAGTTAAATTGTCGCCAAATAGCCCCACAGTCCAAAGAAGGTGGATACAAAGTGGCGTTAACAAGAGGCACAGATCCGCATGAATCCTCGCGCGGTCTCGGTGTAAGACAAACCTACCTCTCCCGCTTAGCGTGTAAAGGGAGCTTATTAGCCAATAGTGTTTGTCGCAGGTTTTTGCAGTTTCGTCCCTTATAGTGTGCTGCCGGGTGGAGCGATGTGGCTAGGCTGTTTCCGTACTGTCCAGTCTCTTAGCCTTAGTCAGTCCCAGTCATCTCCTAATTTTTCAATTCCCTAAAAAACACTAACGCCCACCAGCTGCACATTTGCCATGCACAAAATACAAAAAAAAACAACAACAGCACATTGACAGTCTCACTTCTTGGCTATGAAACTGGTTCCTTACCAACCCCACACCCAAGCACAGCTGAAATCAGCGTGCCCCTCAAATCACTACGTCAAAGGCAACTCAACATAGGCCCACAATTGTCCACTGGATAAGCTCAGGATGGTATGAATCAAAGCACCAAACATGTCTCCTCTCAGCTAACCACAAATTTACAGCAAATTCCAACATCAGCCCAACCCTGCAAATTTTCAAACAAGGCAAAAATTATTTTTAAAAACACGGGACCTCTTACTGCCTGAACTTCCCAATTTAAATGTATAAAAAAAAACTTCTCAATTTAAATGTATACCGTGACCTAAAGCCGCAAACATCAATTGCGTTGGTATTAACCCCTTCACTGCCTGGAAAAATTGAACACGATCCAACTGCCATAGGCATAGATCCTCATGAGTCCCCGCGACTGTGGGGGCTCGTGAGGACCTATGCCTCTTGCTGAGACCAGTTTGTATCCATGTTTCTTGGGCGGTATATCTTTTGGTCGTTGAAAGAATAAAGATTTTAGAATCAAAAATGTACGTGCAATGGCAGGGAATGGCTCAATTCCGGGGGCCAGGTATGGCCATATCTCCTTTTGGCAGCGTCTCTTGGTGACATGTTCTTTTTCGACTTAACTGGGCTATACCTCCTCCTGGTTCAAACATCAAATGCCGGGCTGAGCCGAAAATATTTTGTTAAGGCAAGCACGGCCTGGAGCAACGGCTCAGTATCAGTCTTGTGCAACCAGTGGTACACAATTATGTTTGCATTCAGCACACTCGCACCCCACCACCTCCATCCCCTACCCCCACCATCCCCCACCCGTGTCTGCCCTTGGGGACTTGGGTGGGGTTAACTACGTTTTAGTTCCCAGAGTCACCCTGGTCAGCCCCGGGCCACAGGGTGGGTTTTCCCCTCTATTCTGGGGCATGTGTTTCTGTCTACCCTTGGTCCATTCACCTGTGTTTTCCTTTTTTAAACTCTCACTACTGTCTGCGCTGCCTGTAGCTCTTGATATTGGATGTGTGTTGCTAAATGGTCTTAGGTTTAGCGTATTAGTCCGGCTGGCGACATATATTCAATATTCTGTTTAGTTGTTTTTTTCACAAGCAGTGCAGGCACGTCCTGAGAAAGTTTTGTTGCTGTCGGGACGTTAAGCAATGTACAACCAACCCACCCCTCCCCCAACCGCACCCCACCCCCCACCAATGCCACCTCGCGCCCCTCCCTCCTCCTCCCCAAATGTGTGTGTGCGTGCATGTGTGCGGAACAGTGTGTTTTGTGCATATTTGTTTATGCTGGTGGTGTGTGCGTGCATGTGTGTGTGTGCGCGCGCGTGTGTTTGTGTGTGTGTGTTTGTGTATGTATGTGTGTGCGTGCATCTTGCGTGCATGTATATGTGTGTTGGGTTAGTCAGGAGGAAGTAAAACGTCTAGATAATCTTGACGTTTATGCTTACAGTTTTTGCGTTCAATCTACCGAATGTAGTCTTATCAGTGTGCAATGTATACTATATATGTGTTTATTATGTAGTTGTATTTCATGTACCGTGTGTAATGCATATTAGCCAGACGTGGGTCGGGACTGTGCTTCGTCTGACGCGGGCGTTGGTTGAAGGCCCCGGACATACTACATCACGATACCACGTTTGTCCGGGCCTTTCATCCAATGTTTGAGCCGTAGCGGGGTCTGACCTAACTCTGATTTACGTACTTCCGTGTGTGTGCGTGCGCGTGTGTATGGGTGTGTGTGTGAGTGTGTGCAAGCGCGTGTGCGTGCCGGCGTGCGTGCGTGTTTGTGTGTGTGTGTTTGTGTGCGTGTGTGTGTGTGTGTGCGTGCGTGTGTGTTTTCATGTAGTTTGTAGCAAGGACAAGCATCTGTGCACCTATTCTTTTATCCTTGGAAAATAAAGTTTCATTTCATTTCATTTCATTTCCCCCTCCCTCAACTGCCCTCCTGCCAATGCACCGTTTCGATTTCTAAGAGCTAGCCCTCTGTTGGATCCCAACTTCGGCCAGAATGACAGATAATGCTCAAAATAGTAAGGTACATTAACTTACTTTTCAGTTTGAATTACTACAGGTTCTCAGAATGGGCCACGGGTATATCAGTGATCAGCCATCGCATTGGCCTACAATTTAGTCACAACATTGGTGTGACATATAGTTCTCACAAAAAGTAAGGATCATGTCCGAAAACACCTTACATCTGCAAACTGCAGTCACCTTGTTGGTCTGAGTAATGTTTAAACTTTTTGGGACATTTTAATAATTCAAGCTAAAAGTAATACATCCTTTATTTTTGTGAGCACTATAATTATGTCACACCAATGTTGTGGTAGGCCAGTGGGTTGCCTGCCTAATCACTGATATACCCGTGATTATACCGATCCTGAGGACTGTTAGTAATTCAAGCTGAAAAGTTAATATCCCTTACTATTTGTGAGCAGTATGTGTCACTGTGGCCGAGGCTGGGTCGACGCTGAGGATGAGACCCAACGCCCTCACCTCCCCGGGCCTCAGCTGTCTATGGCCAGTCTGCAATTCTAGCCTACAACCAACATACTCGATCCACTGACACAACTGACCCCGTCATTAATTAACCCTTTTAGCCCCAAGATCCCACTTCTCAAAATTTGGAGGTGTTGCCTAATGACTGTACCAGTTGCAGGAGATGGACTGACCATGATAATTCAAGGGTAGTGCCAGATTAGCTTGGCGCCTGATGGCGCCAAGCCAATCTGGCACTACCCTTGAATTATCATGATCACTCTCCTGCTGTAGGGACTCGGGGGATAAATTTGTTAACCTGTTCAGTGCCGAACATTTTTTAACACTACCCAAATACAAGTGGTATAGATCCTCATGAGCCCCGCAGTTGCGGGAGCTCATGAGGATCTATGCCCTCTGGCATCACTTTGAATCCATGCCTTGGAAATCTAAGGATTTTTGGTCTTGAATTTAGGAAGATTGCAGAAAGACAGTCTGCGTCAGTTGGCACTGAACGGGTTAAAAATATACATACATGTACCATAAAAACCATATAAATGTTAAAAACAAGCTGAAAAAAGTCACCTTCTTTTCTCAACTTTCAACACATTAATTTGCCTGCGTACTTGGCTTTCCACAACAGCTGAGATAAATGTAGTTTTTATACTACTGAATCAGTGTGTTATGGATGCCATCCCGGCCAAGTTGTTTTGTCTCCTGACAGTTTGACAGATGCAGGATTCCGCAAATAGTCTGTCTGGATATAGTCCGTCCTTGAACGGTCTAAAACTGGATGGCGCCGGATGTAAGACTGTTAGTTTTATCACGTGAACGGTCTGTGGGGATCGGCTGATACGACTGACGGCATGGGATGATCAGTCGCTGTGTAATCGATCACTTCTGTACCACTGCCAGTAAGAAATAGCATATCTGTTTCCTGCTACAGCTATTTCCTACTGCCAATGTTACAGTGGTGATCGACTATTGCGCACCACCCCGTGCCTGTGCCGGTTGAAACGACTGCATTTCTAAGATAAGATAAACTTTACTGTTCATATCTCAAGGTTGGTGCTGGAATAGCTTGGCGCCTCCATGCGCCAAGCTATTCCGGCACCAACCTTGGCTCGAACTGTCATGGTCAATCTTTTGGCTGAAATCTGATTTCAGGATATTGAACTGCCTACTTGGGAACTGAGTTTGGACTGTAGGGCTTGCTTGATAAGCCTTTCCGACATACTGCAAGACTAAGATAAGATTAGATAAACTTTAATTGCCTTCTGCTTAAACATTAGGAATTTTGTGGCATATAAACGAGCATCTTTTGTCAACACACAAAACAAATAAATATCATAGTCAAAACCCAGGGTGTGTCGGTGTGTGTGCGCGTGCGTGCAGGCGGTTGCAGTATATATCTATATTGATCGTGGAATGTGAGTTGTATGTGGTTTGATATGGCTTAGGAGTTGGTTTCACTATGATATTTATTCGTTTTATGTGTTGACAATGGATGCTCGTTGATATGCCACACAAATTTCCACAAATTTTTCATATGCTGCAAAAGGTTCTCGGGCCGACGCTGGCCGCAGTGGGCCCACTGCGGCCGCCGTTGGCCTGTAGACACTTTGCGACAGTGGTCAAACACACGCACGGGCACTGAGAGAAAGAAAAAGAGCGCACGCCCGCGCACACATACACACACACACACACACACAAATGCACTGCTGTGATGAAACTCTATGCTCACGCACAGGGTTCACACAAAGGTTTTTTTGTATGGTACGGTTTTGTCAGCGGTTTGTCTTGTGACAAATATTCCATGTAGGCACGAGGCCACGTGCAATCATAGGGACAGCGTTTTTCACGGGATTTTAGCGAGAGTTCAGGCGAACAGATCTGTAGAGAATTCAGTACGGGCTAGGCTGTCATTGTGGACGGATGTATGTCAGATACACTAGCCGTATTCCAAGACTCTGAAACCTAGAATTCAGAGTTTTTGTGTGGAGCGGAGCGACGGACGCCGAGACGTCAGTCAACAGAGGCTACCACCGAGGGACCTACTGCGAGGTCATAAAATTTTCAAGTCTTCCCTCAGGGAGTGAGCGACCGGTGCCGAGACAGCCGGGTCAGCAGGGACTGCGCTACGGAGCGAGTCAAGAAGACGTCCACGGTACGACTGAGAAATGGGACGACTCGGAAGCGTGCGACGAAAGACCTACACGCCTAGACGTGGGAGGACAGAACGTTACCAAGCGAGAGCACCAGTAAAACAGGTTGGATTGTGAGAGACAATTACCTAGCCTGGTGTTTTACTTTTAGACCTTGTATGTGTATGCGGTGTTGATGTGCTTGTAGTGAGAAGGGGTGTTGTACATAATCTTTTGAGTGTTCTTTTAGTGCTTACTTTTATAAAGGTCCATAGTAGAAAGAGAGCTAGTGTTTGTGTTTTACGGCGTGAATGCGCCCGACTGAGTCAGTGGCTGTGTATGCGTCTGTTGTGCGAGAGTCAGTCTGTACGTGCGACTGGGGCAAGTCTGCGTGCCGCGCTACAACTGCACACAAGCGCGCCCGCACAGGCACATCTGAACACAGTCTGGGACTCAGAGAGATGGAGTTTATTCGGCTTTTGATCGATGTTTATCTAAACCCTTACACGCGGATGCAGGTGAAGATATGTATAAAGCAGACATCCTCCGGCCGAACTGTAGGGCGTGTTTGATCCCCATCAGGCGGGGGGGGGGGGGGGGAGGGGGTACCGTCACGGATTGACGATTCATTTTGTGATTCACGAATCATGACTCAAAAGAGATAAAACAACAAGAACAAAATAGCATTCTCGTTTCACTATACAAAAAGACTATGAAGAGAGAAGGTACCGGTTTGGTAACCCATTTTCGGGCGAGGTACTTTGATATCTAAGCCCAGTTTACAGTGTCCAGATTTTTCACATTTCACGAGTTAAACAGGAAGTTTTCACGGCGGATCACGAAGATCTTACTTGACTTTCACGTTTCACGAAGAACTCCTTTTTTTTCATGGATCACTAGTGTGAAATATTGCGATCCCGAAAGTTCCATCATTTCGGGAGAACATATTATACTGTCCATTCCACCGAGCAACTAAGCATAAATTCTCATGAGTCCCTGCAGATGCAGGGGCTCATGAGAATCTATACTTCTTGTACTCAAAATATGAGGGTATGGCTGAGGGGACGACAATAGGACATATTGACTGACATTCATATTAACCGTACGTTAGTTTATGTCGCTCGTGTGTACAGTGCACGTGAGTACATTCTCCTCACTACTAAGAGAATAAATCACTTTGCGCATTCAAGAGCTGACTAGTAAATGCTTGTTCTGCTTTTTGTCTTTACACAGATGACTTCTCTTGATTCCTTAGAGAACACTGAAGCAAGTACTCAGGTCCTCTGTAGGAGGGGGCCGGGAAACACAATATTTTGTATATATGAAGTATTAGTGTCACTGTTAGTGGTTTAGTCCCCGATCACTGTATAGTGCCAGCGGGACGTTAAAATGGAGATAATGAATGAATGAACTGTTAGTGGACGCAGATTGTGTTTTTAACTCATTCTACCCCAACACCGAAATCCCCAGATGTTGCCGTTGTCCTCTGAAGACTGCATAGCAATGCAGGACACAGATCGATCATAATAGTTCAAGGGTGTTGCCAGAATAGCTTGGCGCCCATAGGCGCCAAGCTATTCTGGCATCACCCTTGAACTATCATGGTCGATCCATATCTTGCTGTGGGGTGTCTGGGGTAGAATGAGTTAAAGTCGTAAATTGAACCCCAAAGAACCCCAGACGTCAAACAAATCTCGTGATATAGTGGTTTCGGCAAGAGGCATAGATCCTCATGAGCCCCCGCAACTGCAGGGGCTCATGTGGATCTATACCTCTTGCAATTGGGCGGTGTTGAGATCTGCTCGGCAGTGATGGGGTTAATTTTTGTCAAGTATTATTTTCAATTGATTTCTCTCTCCCTACTCCCCCCCCCCCCCCCCCCCCCCCACTCCCCCACCCTCCAGTGAAAAAGTAGGCGGACCAGAAAATATTTTTGAAGGAAAATGTCATGGCATTTTTTTTCAACCCCCACCCCCACCCCATTGTTTGTCTTTCGGAGGTTGGACTGTCGCTACCCCCCACCCCCTTCATCTCTCTCTCACAGGGATTGCTGTTTATGTTCATAACTCGATTGCACATATGGTACGCAGACGTGATGATCTGGAGTCAACTGAGATTGAGTGTGTATGGCTAGAAGTAAAAATTAATAACTCATCGCCAATTATAATGGGTTATGTATATAGAAATCCATCGTCCACTGTCGAGTGGTATGATGACTTTGTGCAGATGATGGATAAAGTGAATGACACTGACAAAGATGTACTGCTGTTAGGTGATTTTAACATTGACTTACTGAAAACAAATACCACGTGGCAATCGACAACAACTCTTTTTGGGTTGAAGCAACTAATCCAAGCTCCTACTAGAATAACCCAATCATCCGCTACACTCATTGATCACATCTATACCAACAACTGTAAGTCAGTACTAGAGACCAGCGTCCCCCCACTAGCTGTCAGTGATCATTTTCCCATCACCTGTATATGGTCGTGCAAGATGCCCAAACAAAAGAGGGGTCAGCATGTGTACATTACCTATAGGTCTTTTAAAAAACTAAACAAAGATGCTTTATTACACGATCTTAGCCTTACACCGTTTCATGATGTGTACAATTGTACCAACCCAGATAAGGCTGTCTCTCTCTTGAGTTGCCACATTCTTTCTGCCAATGAAGATAAGTAGCGGCTAATCTCTCTGTTTGTTTGTTTGTCTATTTTGACAAAGGGTATTTACCCGAAATATTAATAAATTGTGTTGTACCCGTCTTTTCTAAGCGTGTTTCTTTCTCCGTTGGGTACTTCTTTGTCTCTCTCTTACTTGATCTGTTCCTAGGGGTGCTAAACAAACATGCGCCAGTAAGAAGAAAGCGAGTCCGATCCCGCCAGCCTCCCTCATGGATAACCGACGAAATCAAACAAGCAATGGATGATAGAAATAAGGCTAAGAAAGAAAAGAACTTTCATGAATTTAAAAGATTGCGAAATAAAGTTAAGTACTTAATTAGAGAGGCGCAGAGATCGTTTGTAACCAAAACAGTCGAAGAAGACAGAAACCCTTCCTCTATCTGGACAGCACTTAATACGCTTACCAACAACAAGCGTAAACAGTACAATACCATTCCACAAAACCTCTCCGCTGAGGAGTTTAATAACCACTTTCTATCAGCCCCCAAAGACTTACTCAGTTCTCACAATCGCAATCAGTCGATATATTCCACACCAGAAAAGCTAACTAAGTTCTGTAAGCAAAGATTGTCCTCAGATGATATTTTCGTCATCCCTGATATTGCTGTACACGAGGTAGACAAATACATTTCTATCCTAAAAAAGAAAACGTCTTCTGGCAGTGATGGTATCAATGGATATATCCTTGACCTGTCGCATCCATACATAGTGGAACCTCTTACATACATTTATAACCTATGTATACAAAAAAAATGTCTTCCCAGCAGCTTTCAAAAAATCAAAAATAGTGCATGTTCCTAAAGCAAACGATTCTTCTGAAATTAATAACTTTCGCCCCATTTCCCTTCTATCAGTTCTCTCGAAGCATCTGGAAAAGCATGTTCACAAACATCTTCTGGAATTTCTTGAAAAAAGGTCCCTATTATATCATTACCAGTCAGGTTTTCGTCCCAAGCATTCATGCCACACTGCACTCGCACGAATAGTGAATTTGCTGGTCAACAGCATAAATGATAATAAAATGGCTGGTGCTGTCTTCTTGGATCTAAGAAAAGCGTTTGATCTTATCGATCATACCATCTTACTAAAAAAGCTTGCCACCTACTTAAACAAAAAGAGCCCCTCAGCTCTTTCGTTTCTGAACTCCTATCTTACAAAAAAAAAAAACACAAACAGTCTATGTCAATGGAAAATGTTCTTCTGAACAATTTGTGGAGTATGGAGTGCCGCAGGGGTCTATTTTAGGCCCACTACTGTTTTGTATCTTCGTTAACGATCTACCGTTACATGTAACGTGTAGTGAGACTGAGTGTGACATGTTTGCCGATGACTCAACATTACATTCCGCTGGTAAAACTGTGCCTGAAATTGCAAATAATCTTCAAGAGAGTCTTCATGAAGTCTCTCGGTGGTTAATGAAAATCGCATGCTTGTAAATCCCACAAAAACAAAAAGCATGCTTATCACAACCCGCCAGAAACATCAACTCAAACCTCCATCACTCAACCTTTCTTTGGACTCCATCTCAGTTGAGCAGGTCAGTCAACACCGCCTGCATAACCACCTATATTATATGAGAAAACATTTGTCCAAAAAGTTGTTTCTACTTTCCAAACTTAAAACGATCATTGACCTTAAGACGCGCAAACTATTTTGTTAATGCCTACATTAAACCAGACATTGATTATGCATCAACAATATGGGATGGCTGCAGTGAAAATCACTTCAAGAAGATAAACTCATTATACAAGCGCACTGCTAAGCTTATCCTCCCTGGTCCGTCTTTATCCACTGATGCCAAGCTGCAGGCCATCGGACTTCTCCCTCTGGTTAAGCACCTCGCACTAAACAAATGTGTACTGATCCACAAAATTCTTAACGGGAAGCTCCACCTTACTTATCTAGGCTTTTTTCGCCAACTGAAAAAAAATACAGCACCTCCAGGAACAGTCTCTCTATAAAAAGGCCCCGTATAGACCTGTTCAAATCTAGCCTGTCTTATTCAGGTGCTCTTTTATGGAATTCTCTTCCTCCCACTATTCAACAAACCACGTCCCTCTCTCTGTTTAAAAGTAGAGTACATGAATGCCTTTATAAGACATCGTTATGCTGATCCTTTCTTCTTCTTTGTTTTTCGACATAATACGCTTCATGTTTGTTGTTTGTTTTTTGTTTTTTTGTTTTTTTTCATCTAGCCTCCAAATTGTTTGTTCAGTTTTCTAACTTGTTTTTGATAGTACACAAAATATCATACCTACTTATATGTTAGATAATTATGTGCGCACGTACGTGTGTATGTGTATGTACAAAAGTGCGCATGTGCACGAGTACATGTATATGTGTGTCTGTGTGCGTGTGTGTATGCGTGTGTGTGACGTTTATTATTAGTTAGTTTTTGTTGTTTGGTTGGTGTTCCTTAAGTAGCTTAGCAAGGACTGATTGTAAGAAAGGCCTGCGCGCCTAATATCTCAATCCTTGGAAAATAAAGTTTCGTTCGTTCGTTCGTTCGTCCGTTCGTTCTCTCTCTCTCTCTCTCTCTCTCTCTCTCTCTCTCTCTCTCTCTCTCTCTCTCTCTCTCTCTCTCTCTCTCTCTCTCTCTCTCTCTCTCTCTCTCTCTCTCTCTCTCTCTCTCTCTCTCTCTCTCTTTGAAGGACGCGAAATCTCTTAACCTCAATGTTTGTTTCTTGTTCGTCGTATACCATGTACTTGCAAACGTCTTCACTTCAGTGCGTGTCACCTTGTTCCTTCTTTTACTGCCACTTTTTAATCCCTTCACTGCCGAGAAAAAGTGAACACAAATCCAACAGCAAGAGACATAGATCCTCTTGAGCCTCCGCAGTTGCGGGATCATGAGGATCTACGGCTGACGACATTTTAAATCCATGCTCCTTCGACGGCTCGGGCTCTTTGACTTTTTTAATCCATATCATACTGAGGCTAAAAGCTTCAAATTTGTTCACTGCCATATGCAAGCTACATTACAGTACTTACAGATAAGGATATAGACCAATGGCTTTTGTTCAAGTGTGGTGCCAGAATAGCTTGGCGCCAACACTGAGGCGTTGAGCTATTCTGGCACTACCCTTGAACTATTTTAGTCACACTTATTTCACACACTGGTGTATTCCGAATGATGAGGGTTAAGCGAGACTTCAGACGAACAGTCTGCGTCTGCTGGCAGAGAAGGGGTTCACGGCCCTTCACTACATAGAAAACGTGGCTGCTGGCAGAGAAGGGGTTCACGGCCCTTCACTACATAGAAAACGTGGCTGCTGGCAGAGAAGGGGTTCCGGCCCTTCACTACATAGAAAACGTGGCTGCTGGCAGAGAAGGGGTTCACGGCCCTTCACTACATAGAAAACGTGGCTGCTGGCAGAGAAGGGGTTCACGGCCCTTCACTACATAGAAAACGTGGCTGCTGGCAGAGAAGGGGTTCACGGACGGCCCTTCACTACATAGAAAACGTGGCTGCTGGCAGAGAAGGGGTTCACGGCCCTTCACTACATAGAAAACGTGGCTGCTGGCAGAGAAGGGGTTCACGGCCCTTCACTACATAGAAAACGTGGCTGCTGGCAGAGAAGAGGTTCACGGCCCTTCACTACATAGAAAACGTGGACACGATCGAACCGCACGAGACATAGAGGATATATTATGCCCCTTGCTGAGACCATTTTGTATGGTTTATGTCTTGAACGGTTTTGGCTTATGGTCTTTGAAGGAGCACAGATTTCAGAACCGAAACTGAACGCACGGTGGCAGGAAAGGGGGTAACCTCCGCGTCACGGCATCAGTCATTCCGCGTTCTACTGACAGACCTGTAATTGTTGTCTGCCCTACGCTGTTTGTCTTTCTTTTCAGTTCTGCCCTGACCGGTTCGCCTTCACTGTCTTACTTCAATTTCATCACTGACCGAATGCCATACGATCCTCTCCGCCGCAAGAGACATAGACTCAAATGGTTTCAACAAGAGGCATAGATCTTCATGAGCCCCCGCAATTGCGGGGGCTCATGAAGATCTATGTCTCTTGCAGAAGGGTGGTGTTGGCAGGAGACGTGCGTTTCCTTGAACTCTGTGACCCGCGGAGTAGCGAATGAAGGAGACATTATTGCCGTTTGACGGCTCGTGTACAGTAAATGGACTACAAAATTTGATGGCTTCTCTGAGCAGGTACGAAGTGATCGTGAGGAATGTAGCATTCCTCCGTAGAGCTGGTACTTCGGATCAAAAGGAACTGCTGGAGAACTCGCGCGTGTGTGTGTGTGTGTGCGTGCGTGCGTGCGTGCGTGAGTCGAGTCGAGCACTTCGGCCATTTTCACATGGAGAGCGTATACATAAAAAAAATTATCAAAAAAACTACCAAGTGAGTAGGAAAAGCACTGTCAAGGGAGAGAAGTGTGCATGATAGACCAATGATCATAGATCTACTTTGGTCCAAGCACACAAAAAAAAAAAGATAGGAAAGAGGGGGCGCTAAATAAGAGACTGAAAGCAATGCATATGGAAGCCCCCCCCCCCCCCCCCGAAGGGGGGCGTATCACATATCCCACTGTTCCAGCCCCTAGGTGCATGGAAATTTAAATCTAGGTCCCCCAAGTGGGGGTCCAGATATTGAGCCGGTGTGGACAGCTGTTTCGGTCTTGCACCAAAGTAGAACTATGATCATTGGTCTATCATGCACACTTCTCTCCCTTGACAGTGCTTTTCCTACTCACTTGGTAGTTTTTTCTAAATTACAAGCACTGGCAGTCAACCCTTTCGGTCTAGTTTTTTACTACAATTTCGACTGCAACCCCTTCCCCCTTTTTAGTAGGTTCTCTATGGAGATTTAGCTCTAGGTGGAGGCATGGAATGTATGCCCCTGCAGAAACCACAGTAAAATGTGGTCTTCTTTGCAGGTAAGCAGAAGTTCCTTCTCTTCCTCCAGTATTGCCGATGGTGTGCTGAAGAGGTCGCCAAGACCAAAACAGCTGTCCACACCGGTTCAATATCTGGACCCCCACTTGGGGGACTTAGATTTAAATTTCCATGCACCTAGGGACTGGAACAGTGGGATATGTGATACGTCCCCCTTCGGGGGGGCTTCCATATGCATTGCTTTCAGTCTCTTATTTAGCGCCCCACTCTTTCCTATCTTTTTTTGTGTGTGTGTGCTTGGACCAAAGTAGATCTATGATCATTGGTCTATCATGCACACTTCTCTCCCTTGACAGTGCTTTTCCTACTCACTTGGTAGTTTTTTTCTAAATTACAAGCACTGGCAGTCAACCCTTTCGGTCTAGTTTTTTCGGTTCAATACCACAAGAACATAACCTGGGGTATATTGACATTCTAAGTTGAAATGACAGTTTTCATAAAAAGACAGTATCAGGTGGCACAGAAGTAATCAATCAATCATTGGAACATATCGTTGCTTTCTCTTTTTCGTCTCTCGAAAAATTTTAAAAAGAAACCATGCGAACTGTCTCGTTCTAGATGCATTTTCACAGGATAACAACTAAAACACTTTCACGGTTGTTACCTACAGTTGCAAAAAAAATCCGGACGCAAGTCTATATACTTCGGACAGTGAAACACAACGTGAGCCTGGCTTCGTCTTCGATAGTTTGTGGGCAAAAGGGACAGTCGTTCATTCCATCAGTAACGCTTCGAATATGAAACCATTCCTGTGTTTCTGGATATCACTTACTCCGAGCCTAAAGCGCACCAGGGCATCTCTGAAACATTTTATTCGAATATCTTTAAAATACGATTCAGGCTCCAGAGTAAACTTATACGTTCTGTACAGCCGAAAACGCTGACTGTCCCTGAGGCCGGCGAACCATTCTTTACGAACAACATCGACAAGCCTCTGTTTAAACTCGGACAAAAAGCGCCTTTCATTTCCTACTCCTTGGTTCATCCAAACAAAGTTAAATCCTGTATTCTCTAGGGTGGCTCGTACTTTTGATACCTAATTTAGCTTTCCGTCCATTTTTTAAATTTGACAGCAACAGGTATGCTTGCTTTGATATACGATCGGTATCCATCTTAATAATCTTAAGCCAAAAACGTACAGTTTTCATACAACAATTCACCAACAGTGGGTACCTTCCACGTTCGCCGTACACCATGTCACTAGGGTTCGGACAGGAACAGAAAGAAACTTTTTACAGGCGTACAGGTGTACTTTCTCAGTGGGACTATCGTCGTGAAGGAGGCCCCATATTTCAGAAGCATACAAGAGTGTTGGTTGGTTTAGCATTTGACGTCGTCTGGCATAAAAAAACTATTGTACAAGGTCTGTACACTTGGTTTAACTGGAAATATCTATAAATATTTTGAAAATTTTCTAAAACGAACCTTCCAGGTCAGGCTCGGGCAGGCCCTCTCAAAAACACATAACATAGATTGTGGAGTACCACAAGGTACCTGTCTTGCTCCGACTTTGTTTAATATTATGATGGCGGATCTCCCGGACTACTTAAAAAGTAAACTAGATAAATATACTAATAATTCTTTACAAATATCTCAGTTTGCCGATGACATAGCCATATGGAAATCAGTTAAAACTATTAATTCCCACGAGAGAGAAATACCTCGTGAAAAAGCTATGAAATTTCAAAAGGTTATTGACCTCGTACAAAAATACTTGGAAAATAATGGATTTGAGTTGGCTCCAGAAAAAACGCAGCTTATAATTTTTAGTACCATGAAGGCAAAATTTAGTATACCAATAACTATTAATAATTTTGATACCAAATATCAGGTTACCCCGCTAACTCAAATCAAATTCCTGGGCGTGATTTTTACGTCCACATTAAACTGGACACCGCACATAAATAGCCTTATATGTAGGGCTAATAAAGCTGTAAATATGATTAGACTTCTTAAACATGAGGTGTGGGGCAGAAGTACAAAGCTACTGTTGCATCTCCATCATGCGCTTGTGCGGTCTAATCTCAATTATGGTGCGGAATGTTTTTTCTCAGCATCCAAACGTGATCTTAAAATGCTAGAATCCGCTGAGATGAGATCGCTAAAGTGCATTTTGGAGGTGCCAGATTTTACATCAAATAAAGCAGTATATGCCCTCACCAAGATACTTCCTTTGGAACAATTCCGCTTAAAATTCTGCGCTAATTACTTAAATCGTATATTTAAAACCTCTAATAACGCCCAGGATACGTTTCATAGTGAACTTAACATGGATCGTCTGGAATCAGCCATCCATGCAATACAAAAACGTAAGATCCAATCGTCATTAACTGCTCTGGTTCACGAAGTCCAAGCTAGGGCTGAAGTGACACCACAGACAATTAAACCGGTTCCGCTTTCTCCTTATCCGTCTTGGACCCTCCTCGCGGCCTCAGTTAGTACGGATATACCAAACATTACAAAAAAAAGTGATCCAAACTTTCAAAGAATAGTGACATTGGAATTTTTGGAGACTCAGTATTCACACTCGCTCACTGCATATACCGATGGATCTATTAATGATGCCGGAGATGCGGGGAGCGGTGTGTTCATTCCGTCACTAAATAAAACTATTAGTTACAGTTTGGGTAGCGGTTGGGCCATCTGCACGGTAGAGCTAGTAGCCATTCTTATGGCTCTCGACCATGTGCTGACCCAGCCGCTGCAAATGTATCAGTATTTAATTTGTACAGATTCTAAATCTGCTTTGCAGAGCTTAAAATGTAATGACTACTCTGGCAGACCTGATATTATACTTGAAATTAACCTACTTATTAACCAACTCGGTCTTAGAGGGATCAGTCTCGCTCTCCAGTGGGTCCCTTCCCATGTCGGAGTCCTAGGTAACGAGGCTGCTGATAGGGCCGCTCGGGCTGGCGCATCCGGTGCGCTGGGTGCCCGGCCCGTGCGGCTCACTCACTCCTTTCAAGATAATAAAAATAAAATTAACAAGGTTATAACTGAATTTAATAATGATAACAAATTAATGTTGGCTAGAGAGTTTCCAAACATCCTTGCCTACAGAATTACAAAAAATCATCCTATTTATAAAATGCCCATTGTAGACGGGGCAATTAATAGGATTGGCACAGGAGGCTGGCGTGCCAGATTGGCTCGCCTGACCTGTCTCTGCGGCGGGGACTTCACCCCAGATCATGTGGTCAGTCTTGGAGTGTGAGGCTTTCGCCGTAGAGTGTGCTAATCTTAGAACTGCTTATCCGGTAGCCTCGTCTATTAACTCAATACTTGAAAATGCTAATGCCGAAACTATTATTCAAATTACCGAAATATTGAAACTTCCAATTTTTTCTAGGTTAATTTAAGTAGTATACTGTTAAATAAACAGAATTAGACCTAATATAGCGGCGAGCATTGCTGGCCCTGATCCACGTCTGCCTTGGACCTTATTCTGACCGTCTTAAGAATATCAATTAAACTCTCTCGCTTATGTACATCGAATCAGTTTGGTCTCTCACCCAGAAGAGAAACAACGGTAATTTATATACTTTATTATAGAAATTCTCTAATAAAATTAGGTTAAAATTTCAGGACCATCCGTTAAAAATCTAAGTTAAAAAGACAAAAACTATATACACTACAAGCAGTTAATCTTAATTTTATCTACTTGACCTATAAATAGCGCTATCTTGTGTAAAAATAAAGCTATCACGGCTAGTCCCCGATCACTCTGTTGTGCCAGTGGGACGTTAAAATGAAGAAAGATAGTGTTGGTTGTACGACTGAATCAAAGAGTTTGACAAAGGTTTCTTTTGTCATACCATCAATGCGCCAAAGGGCTCTGATAATATCGGTGGTCGCTCTCTTTCCCTTAATGGCTAGCTGTTCAGTTAGCGCTCTGGAAGGTACTCATTGTGGTTGTGAAAGTAAAACCTAAATAAACGTAACTGTTTACAACTTCAAGTTGTTCGCTCCCAATAAACCATTTTTCACATCTGCTTCGATCCGCATCGGATACAACAACCACATTAGACGTCATTTCAACGAACCTCCTCATAGCCTCACACATTTCAGCATACGCATCCTTTGGCAAAATACATCCCACTTCATCCGCCGCAAAATGACAGAATCCTTTTTCGCGGACAGGCTTGGCACTTACCATCCGCGCGGCCGCTTGAACATTCGCCCCTAGGGATGTCACGTATGCTCGGCCTGATGGGTAATTGGTACCAGACTTGACCTCACTGTTGATACTGGATGCTACCGTTGAGTGTGTGTGTGTGTGTGTGTGTGTGCGTGCGTGCGTGTGTGTGTGCGCGTGCGTGTACGTGAGCGGCAGCAGGCACGAGTGAATGCGAATGTATGCAGTGACGTGTATGTATGTCGACGTATTTGTGCTACGTGTTTTGTGCTTGTGTATTTGCGTCGTTCTTTTTTTTTTTTTTTTTTTTAACGTCATTCTAAATTCTCACTTTACAGGATGACGTCTTTTCTTTCTCTCGTGTTCTTTTCTGTTCTACGTTTGTTTCCATGTCACCTGAAGAAGGATCTTTGATCCGAAACGTCGTTCGGCCTTGTTTCTATTTTAAAGGGTTTTCCACCACTATCTTCTGTTTTTCTTTCACATGAAACCCTAGCGGCAACAGTTTTACTACAACAATTCCGCTAGTCTTGACCACCGGAATGCCATGTTTTCCATCTATAGATAATCTATAGATAATTGTTCAGCTAGCTCGTTGATAACGAGCGAGAAAGATGTCGTACTGGCCACGCAACCTTGTATTAAACCCTGGGGACAGTCAAAACAGTCAGTAAGATCATCTCGTACACGTGCTTTCAAAGAATCGTACATGGCCATAACAGCTTTAATAAAGGTGCCATATAAAGCTCTCAAAAGAGTTGAATGTCTCACTGAATCATAGGCACGCTTCGGCAAATCCACGAAGCATGTATACAGCTTTGCAGGTTTACTCAAGTATTTCTGGGTAGCAGCGTACAGTGAGAATATAATTATGGTCTGTTGTACTATAAAGAAGTACCCAACGGAGAAAGTCTGAGAAACACGCTTATAAAAGACGGGTACAACACAATTTATTAATATTTCGGGTAAATACCCTTTGTCAAAATAGACAAACAAACAAACAGAGAGATTAGCCGCTACTTATCTTCATTGGCAAGGAATGTGGCAACAGTCAGTAAGACCATCTCGTACACGTGCTTTCAAAGAATCGTACATGGCCATAACAGCTTTAATAAAGACCATCATTGGCGTGCGTGCGTGCGTGCGTGCGTGCGTGCGTGCGTGCGTGCGTGCGTGCGTGCGTGCGTGCGTGCGTGCGTGCGTGCGTGCGTGCGTGCGTGTTTGTGTGTGAGGACATGATTGAAAAAGGCTCTCTGTACCTAATCATTTATCTTTGGGAAATAAAGTTTCGTTTCATCTCTCTCTCTCTCTCTCTCTCTCTCTCTCTCTCTCTCTCTCTCTCTCTCTCTCTCTCTCTCTCTCTCTCTCTCTCTCTCTCTCTCTCTCTCTCTCTCTCTCTCTCTCTCTCTCTCTCTCTCTCTCTCTCTCAACCTCCCTCTCCCATCTCTGTCTCTAACTTTCAATCCTACCTTCAGTTACTCCGGATCGCTTCTTTGGAGTAGTTTGCTCCAGTCCATAATTGCATCACCGAACATTTCAAAGCAATTATAACCTTATACTTCTTTTATAAATATTTATCCTTTGTTTCTTTTGCGCTTTATATGTTTTAATGCTTTTTCTGTACTTTTTGTACTATTATTTTAATATTTTACCAAGGCCAGACTGAAAGAGAGGTTCGTCCGCCTTAATAATCTGTCCTTGTAAAGTTCATTTAATTCAGATCACTTGATTTCACTACTAAACTTTTCTTTTCAAACAGGGGCAGATCAGTTTTGACCTAATACATCACAAGTTTAGTAGTGAAGTCAAGTGATCTGAATTAAATAAACTTTCAGTTTTCACTTCTCTTACAATGAACTCAAGTCGTTTAAATTAGTGTAAGCCAACACGTAAGAGGATTGCCCCCAGTTGCAGGAAACTTTCCCAGGCCAGTAACTGCCAGCTAACTGTCCCTCCTCATTTCCGAGTCGGCGAAAGTTTTGCGTGTGGCTAAAAATACTAGCTGAAAACAAAGCAGTTGAACTATGCCAGGCAGGTACTGGCTATTGAAAATTACGTGCAACTCGGCCCTGCTGATTTAGGTATGTAATTTTAACCCTTTGCGTGTCGGGTGGCGGTTTTTGTCGCGATGCTTCCTATAGGAATCATGATCGCGACAAAGACCGCTACCGACACGCAAAGGATTAATTTCGAACTGCGAAGTCATGTCTGTACTCCTTGTACGCATTCATTGTATTGCAACCGATCTCCTACTGACCCTTTTCCAGTGCCATGCTATAAACGTCACAGACCTGTGACCGCGGCCGTATTCTACAGTAGTCTATTGTACTTCCACACTACAAAACCCGTATCGAGTTGTACGTACTCATGCAATCCAGTGCGTAAATTACGGTTGGTTATAGGTTCGCTTTGCTTCGTGGCTGGCAAAACTCAAACAAGGCAACATATTGCTCATAAGGGCCTGACGGGTGGTGCTTTGACTAAATGCAAATCCGCTGCGCCACCGCATAACTAGCTCAAGTGGGTAGTATACTGACTTGAGCTAGTTACGCGGTGGCGCAGCGGATTTGCATGTAGTCGAAGCACCACTCGTCGGGCCCCTATGGTATTGCTATGTTTTGTTATAAGCAGTGTTTTGACGTAGGCTGCTAAATTAATAAGATGTATCCCGTGTGATACATGCATACGACCTACGGACGAAGATGATTGTATTATTAACCCGTTTATCCCCGACGCCCTACAGCAGGAGATGGATTGACCATGATAATTCAAGGGTATTGCCAGATTAGCTTGGCGCCTGAAGGCGCCAAGCTAATCTGGCACTACCCTTGAATTATCATGGTCAACCCATCTCCTGCAACTGGTACATAGTCATTAAGTGGTGAAACGCCTCCCAAATTTGAGAAGTGGGACAATGGGGCTAAAGGGGTTAATAGTGGTTGTAGTTCGTTGCAATAAAAAAAATGACAAGTTGTATTTATATCGTTCGATCCACGCGATGTTTCAAAAGAATGTAACGAAAATGTAAACGATGTTTATTTTGTTCGAAGTACAGAAAGAAACCAGATTGAATTTTTAATTTGTGAACCTGGTCTTAAAGGACAGGTTCTCCCTCAAGAGAGAGAAGAAAACGTGTCACCTGTCCTTGACGACCATCATTCAGGTGGCTACAGCCACCGAATGATGGTCTTTAATGGCAGGTGAGCTCTCTCAGGTGTATAGCCACAAGAATGATGGTTTTTAACGACAGGTGATCTCTCTTAATGGTGTTCGCTCAAAACAGGATCTGCTGTACATGTACAATGTTTCACTCGCAGGCCTGAGCATCTGACCAAAAATAAAAGCATTCACACACCATTCCTGGTCGGCTGTGTGTCGTGAGAGATTCCGTCACGAAGTTTAGTGCCGAATAAAATTAAGTCCTGTGTTCTGGTCTGTGATTTTGAAACTTACGGCTGAAAGCCGTAAGTTTCATAATCACAGACCAACAAACAATTACACTGAAACACCGATGACCTCCTTTGTCTATCAAACACAGACGTAGATAATAATAATAATAATGCATGATGGCGCATTTCTCATATTTATAATATAACTCAACGCGCAGGCGAAAACGACACACACACACACACACACACACACACACACACACACATACACACACACACACACACGCACACGCACACGCACACACACACACACACACACACACACATACACACACATAGTCTGCAGGTGGGGGGGGGGGGGGAACAGATGAGAAACTCATTTACTGCACGCAATGATAATACAATTTATAAACAAGAAGCATAGCTTCACATGAGTACGTGCACCTTACACTGATGGGCTTTTGAGTATTTATATGCTTGTTCAGTTGGAACGAATAATAAATTCTTCTGCTAGTGATCCGCAATGACCTTTTACAGTATGAACCGAATCAGAAACAGTTCAAGTTGCCAACGATGCTCCTAAAAATACAATGACTGACGGTATAGCGAACTTGCGGTAGACAGTTTATTTTTTTTATTTTCTTTACTTTGTCAGTGTAGTCAATGTGTGCTAGTCTGTGATTTTGGACCTTACGGCCTAGGGCCGTAGGGTCTAAAACCACAGACTAACACACAAGTAGGCTAATAATCGCCGCGGCACTCGCCAGGGAATGAATATATGTCAATAAATACTGCCTCTATAGATTTGGCACAGTTTTCTGTGTACTCTCTGTAACTATACGGACAAGCAAAAGAAATGCGACATTTTTGGAGTCATCTTTAGTGTTTCCGACGAATCTATAAATGTCGCATTTCTTTTGCTCCTCAGTATATGTCTTGCTGTGGTGAAGTTGGCTTGAACTTGGTTTAAATCCAAGAGTGCTCGCTGCTGAGAAGGTTTTAGGCGTCAGCTAAGTTCGAACTAGTGTACTTGAGAAAACCAAATAAAAATAGAAAAACATATTCTTGAGACGTATCACATGTTTTAAGGTAATAAGAAATATTCATTTACCTGATTATGGCTGTATCGAAGTGGTTTTGAACTGATGGACAATGCCCTCTATGGCTTAATTGATCAAAACTGCAATTAAACGTCACGAATTTTCGGCTTATTTGTAAGTAATCACGACAGCGTTACCAATTACGAATGACAAAGTCCCAAAAGTTTGATCACTAAGCCGGCCCCAACACTCCCGTGCCACCTGTGACTGCAGTTTTGCTGTTGTTGTTGTTATTTGTTTTTTTTTAAGTATGCATACCTGACAAATTCGAAATATACAACAATAAACTTTTCTGCGTTAAACGGGATAATAAAGTAAGTACGAGTTTAGCCCCTTCGCTGTCGGTGATCACGGATTTCGCGTCTAAAACAAATGCATACTGACCGACATTCGCGTGAAGATCACATAATTATAAAACGGGACCAGACGATGGGCGCGAACAACACTACGGGACTAACAAGAGACATAAATCTTCATGAGCCCCCGCGACAGCGGGGGCTCATGAGGATTTATGTCTCTTGCAGATGGGTAGCGTTCGTATTGCCCCGGGGGTTAATAATAATAATAATAATAATAATAATAATAATAATAATAATAATAATAATAACTTGATAACAATAATAACTTTGATAATACCGTGCAGTTAAGAGGTTAAGTTCGTTGCCGCTCGTTGCGTGCAGCCACGACCAGCAAATAGTCTACGTGCCGACGCACTGAGGCTGCATGTCAGTACTTGGTCCCTGCGTAAGAAGCTTTTGCACTCTGGCGTTAACTCAATCGAGGGGACCCGCATCAACAGATGCGAAAGTGTCGCGTAGCGTTGCAGGCGGTGACGCTAAACGACGCTTCCGCAGCTATTGATAACGTGCCAAACGGCAACGCTACACGACATTTTCGCAGCTATTGATGTAGCGGCGCCTCAAACGAGTTAACACAGATATATATGCGCATGATCTTCGTATTGCAAGTTCCAGACAGACATCCGGTCCTGGCAAACGCGAGGCCTGCGGGTGCAGTAAAGCCCATTAATCACGCAACCCGCAGATGTCAATATGTCCCCAACGTGGGATATTGCGCGCTGTAAAGTGTCCAGAGACAACATTATGAGAGTGTAATAGTGGTGTCCCTGCAACATATTGCAACCTTCATATTTATTTCCAGAGGCGAACGGTTCATGTGTGAAATTAACACCCACTTTTACGCTCTAAGTCCTTTTACTTCCTCAGTCTGGGTTCAAGACTGTGTTTCAGTTGAAAATACGGTCGTAAATTCAACATTCACAGAGCACCAGCCGTCCTAAGGAACATGGAATCAAAGTGGCGACAGCAAGAGACATAGATCCTTATGAGACACTGCGACTGCGGTGGCTCATGAGGATCTATGCCTATTGTCGCCGTTGCTTCAGGTGTGTTCAGACTGTGTTTGCCGGGAAATAGTGTCAAAGAGTGCCAGCCGCCCAAAGGGACACTTGGATTCAAAGTAGGGTTAACGAGAGGCATAGATTCTCATGAGCCCCTGCATTTGCCGGGGCTCATGATGATCTATACCTCTTGCAGTTGGGTGGTGTTCATATTTTATTTTCGGTCAGGGGGTTAACTGCAAGTGGTGTGAGAGGCATCGCCCCAGAGGCTGCCGGGAGAGAAATTTGCTTTCACAGTGCGTATATCAACTTATGTAAAGCGTGTTCAAGGCAAAGCGGACTGTGACTTTACAGTGAACAGAAGAAATAAATATTGTACGTTAGTACACCTCAGCAAACCAAATAGGTGAGGGTAGCGGCGCTGGTAGACGAAATAGTACACATGCCAACTTGACTTACTCCGTACTGGACAGACAAACGGTTAGATTCCCGCGGCCGCCTGCCCCCTCCTCAGTATCAGGCACCCAATCGCCAGTCCACAGAACAAATACGCAGATTAAAGAACAAGAAGGTCATTTCTCTAATCCAGAGAAAAACTGAGAGAAAATTGTTAGCTTTTCTCTAATCCAGCCGGCCTGTGCATCGAGAGATGACGCCGATAACTCAAAATGGCGCTTTTGCAGTCAGTACTGATACACCTCCGACAGTTGACGCTAGACTTGACGTAGTATGCAAAAAGGTCATTGGGCCGATGTCAGCCCTACTTGGCCCGCGGCCAACTTACGGCTGACAAAAAGCCGAGGACCTTTCACATACAGTTACAGAAAACCGAGGTGAGGCTGCACATATTGTCTCTCTGCGCCAATTAACACATTCTAGACGGGTTTTATATGGAAAAGGCGGCTTCACGCTGCCGCGTTCCCATAATTATGCGGCATGTCTTGATTGAGTTAAAAATGTGGTGTTGGTATTGCCCGAGTTTCTAGACCACTGTAAAGACACTGTGTTTTGAAAATCGTAAATTCAACATTCACAGAGCACCAGCCGTCCAAGGGAGCATGATGCCGGATGACGCAGAATGTGTGCCTGCAGTCCTCGTTAATACAACACAATAAAGCTCTAGCTAGTCCCAGGAACATGGATCCAAAGTGGCGTTAGCAAGAGGCACAGATCCTCATGAGCCCCCGCGACTGCGGGGGCTCATGAGGATCTGTGCCTCTTGCAGTTGGGTGGTGTTCAAATTTTCTCGGCACTGAACATGTTAACCCTTTGGCTGTCGATAGCGATTTTTGTCGAGGTGACTCCTGCAGGAACCACCGCGACAAACACCGGCGCTGCCGACAGCAAAAGGGTTCATTGGAAAACTTGTATTTACTATTTAGGGTGTGAGGTTCTTGCACGGAAACCTGAGAAACTCGCAACAACAACAACAAATACTCGTATATCTGTCGCGGTAGGACAGAGCATGAGCTAACTTCCAATCCAGTTTGCCAGTGAAAATCTGCCGAAGAGCGTGCACTTATGGGAGTACAGGGGCAAGTGCGTGCGTGCGTGCGCGCGCGATATCTGTCAGTCGATATGTTTACGATAGATCTTGCTAAGCTTGCACTTGTAAATGCGTATAAGCGGGCACTCACACGTGTTTATTCAATACAGGTGTATGGGTGTGTTTTAGCGCGCTGCAATCTGCTGGTGATTTAATTTAGATTTAAAACAATCTGTGGGAATTCAGGGTATTTACCCGACCACATATAGTAATGCACCTTCGTGTTTGTGTATGTATGTTTCTCCTGCCTACTTCCTAAGTTCCGGAGAAAGACATGGGTTATATAAGAGACCTGATGCATCCTTTTTAGGGATGTAGATGATCGTCTTGTTCTATACCTGCGTATTTCTCTGTGGGCTGGCGAATGGGTGCCTGATAGGCGGGGGCAGGAGATCTAACTGTTCTGTCCAGCGCTGAGTAATTCCCCTTGGTTTGTTATACAATCTGTTTGTGATTGGAAGCCCCGCAGTATCTGTGCGAGAGCTTATTGCAGAGCTGAAGCGGAATTTAGGGTATCGGACAAATCAGACAAAATTGTCTCTACACCGATCGAGTTATTTCACTAACTCATTAGTGCCTGATAAACTAGGCGTCAGGAAAGGCGCTGTAAATTAACCCCGTCACTGCCGAGATAAAGTGAACACTATTCAACTGCAAGAGACATAGATCCTCATGAGCCCCCGCGACTGCGGGGGCTCATGAGGATCTATGCCTCTTGCTGAGACCAATTTGTGTCCCTGTTTGTTGGACGGTTGTGGCTTTTGATATTTAAATGAACACAGTTTTCAGAAACAAACATGCACGTACAGTGGCAGGGAAGGGGATTAATCTCACGCGAAGGCGAAAGACAGGAAGTGCACATTATTTTGTGAAAAGCAAGATTTTCATTGTAATACAGAGACTAAATGTCGCTTTTCACAAAATGCACTCGCTGCCTTTGGCCATCACATGATCTGGCGGTGAGCAACAGCACCTCGAGCCGATGTCAGCCCTAGAACATTTTGCATACTGAGCTGTTATGGTCGGTCTTTTTCTTTCGACCTTCTTGCGAGGTGAGGTCAAAGGTCAAGGGATGATGGTTGCGAAATCGGCAACGTCTGTAGTACGCGCAGTAGGAACGTCCACAGGCATGGGAATGATCCTTTCGTCACTGGCCACCTGTTAACATGGGCAGTACTAGTAAAAGCTGAGGACTCAATACAAGAGGTCTTGGGAGGTGACAGAACTGAAGCAATCAAATGGACCCAGTTCCAACATCTGCACCAAACTATCATACGTGGAAGTTTCAGAAGACACGGTCGAGAATGGCCAGCATGCAAGACACTGAGCGGAGGCCGTCGGAGCGCGTATGGGTCTGTCCGAACACAGAGATCCCATCTTGACTAAACTAGACTGTGCTGTTGCCTACTACCCGTGTTATAGGGTGGTCGATTTTTCGCAAATTCATCGCTTTCCTGTGCCCGGGGAGACGGCGCTGAAATGTGAGAAAGTTCAAGTTGTTCTGGACGCGAGAAAGGGCCGCTTTTGCCACGTGCGGGGAATCCAGGCAAAGACACTTTATGTCTTCACATCTGTAAGCAGAATTCCGACCCGCGGCCAGATTGATACAGCTTTGCCTGAGTCAACAAAGTGCCAAGTTTTTACCGACTTACCCCGAAAATACACGGAGAAAGAATAGCTACGAGGAACATCAGATTCGGGAAGATTAGCCCTTCCCTTCCAACGAACGCATACATATCATTTTGTTTCTCACATCTTTGTTCATTTATTGACCAGAAACCACGACCGCTCAATGAACATGGATAGAGATTTGTCTGAGAAAGCGACATAGATCCTCATGAGCCCCGCGTTCGCGGGGGCTCATGAGGATCTATGTTTCTTGCAGTTGGATCGTGTCAGTTCATCTTTTCTCAGCAGTAAAGGGGTCAACACGAAAAATAACTAACGGAAAAAAACACTGACAAAGAATCGGCGTGAAAACAAGCTTGAGAACTAATAATTAACTCTTTAACTCCCAGATGAAAATGACTTCCATTCTATAGAAGGGAAGCCATTTAGTTCTGGGAGTTTTAAAGTTAAAAGGATGAGGTAACAAAAATGTTTGCTGGGAGCCCTGTAGGGCGTTTTCTTAAACTCTTCGCTGTCGGAACACAACCAGCAACATCCAAATGCAAGAGACATGGATCCTCATGAGCATCCGCAAGTTGGTCTCATGTATACTCATGTCATGACTCAGGCAAAAGAGCTTTATCGAAAGGGGATCTTTTATCTGTTTTTGAGACATCATTTCTAGAGCTCCTAACTGGAATTAGATGTAAGCCTGATAATACAGCCATAAGGATACATTTTTAGAAACATAATTATCAAAGCCGGTTGCACTTTTTACGTCATTCTCTCTCGCGCGCGCAGCTCTCTCTCTCTCTCTCTCTCTCTCTCTCTCTCTCTCTCTCTCTCTCTCTCTCTATCTCTCTCTCTCTCTCTCTCTCTCTCACACACACACACACACACACACACACACACACACACACACACAAACATGCGCGCATCTCCAGAAGGAATAGATCCTCATGCGCCCTCCAGGTGCATGAGGATCTATGCCTCTTGGAGATGTTTGGAGCGTGCGCGCACTAACACGCACACACACATCGACGCGCTTTCAGAAGAGCATGCAGGTGAACCGTGTGAAGTACTTAGTATATCATGTAGTTAGTTAAAGTCAACTTGCTTTCACACAAATTATAGCAAGACTGAAATTATACCGTGAAGTGCTAGTTTTGTCACCATTTTCTCAAGCCTATGAAGCGAAAGTGAAACTCATATCACGTAAAATATAAAATTACGTAAAAACTAAAACTTACGTCATGACAAATGACGTTTGACAAACCAATGACGCATATGTCCTGCGCCCCTTATAGAACTCACTGACACATTGGCAGATCTGCGAGACTTTTTCAATACGAGATAATTCAGCATCAGAATCAGGTCAAAGACAAAAGGTAGAGACCATTGACAGCATGGACAGCTCTGATATAGAAGGGACTTTGTGGGTTGTGGTTCATCCCAGTAGCTGAGCTGACCCTTCGCACCACGTGAATGTCCTGTGTTTGTCTTGTACTGTGTTTGTCTTCAGTGTGTGTGTGTGTGTGTGTGTGACACGTGAGCGTGCGTGTTGGGTGCAGTTCGCGGCACTTTGAGCCGATTCGCAGAATTGGGAAAAGCGCCTATATAATAACCGGTATTTTTATCCCATCTTGTTACTGTTTTAATTCTTTTCTGAAAAGAATTAATTTTTACTAAAGAAGTTGGCTAACGAATTCATGCAATGTCTTTCTCCAAACTAGCTGTATGCAAAATTTCAAGTAAATATGACAAATATTACGGACTCTAATCTGGGTCAACCGACTTCCTATAAACAGTTGTTTATGTCTTAATTAAGACATTCAGTTACAACATGCTCGGAGGCTCTCTTAGCCACCCCTTTAAGAAAGTATTTCATGTTTGAAGCTTGTATGTACAGACATATCGGAGATTCTCTTGTTTACATACATATTCACACATACATACATACATACATACATACATACATACATACATACATACATACATACATACATACATACATACATACATACATACATAAATACGCACATCCGGCGTTTCGAGCCAAATGTACGTTCAGCAGCGAGGTTAGCGTAACTAGACATGACGTAATTTTTATCTTGTTACTTCAATTGTGAGAGGTTTAGGCCTGCCCGCCTTTGACATCTTGAACATGCTATTAAATTCGCCCCACCGCGACCCGTCCTAAAAGGTCCCTTCTATAAAATAGAAGGGACTTAACAATTGAGAACGAAAAATCTCCTGCTTCTGTTTGGACTGCTTTGAATGCTCTGACAAACAACACGCGCAGGCAGACTCCTACCATTCCACACGAACTCTCTGCGGAAAGCATAAACAACTTCTTTCTCTCAGCTCCAAAAGCGCTACTTACTTCCAACAGCCCTGATCCGTCAGCGTATGTAATATCGCATCAACTGTCCATGTTTTGCCAGAAACACTGATTATCGTCCGATGATAAGTTCAATATCCCCTTTATCGCTGTTCACGAAGTCGGGCGTTATATAAAGTGCCTTAATTAAGAACAAGACATCTGCTGGTGTGGACGGTATAAATGGTTATATGCTCCACATACCGCTGCCTTATATTGTCGAGCCCCTCACTTACATTTTAAACGTATGCATACAGTACAATACTTTTCCTGTCGCGTTTAAAAAGGCAAAAGTTGTTCCTATGCCCAAGACCAAAGATACTACTGATGTAAATAACCTTTGCCCCTTTTCTCTTCTGTCTGTTTTATCAAAGCCACTTGACATAAGACATAAGACATAAGACATTTATTCACCAAGTAAAACGTTACAAGGATTTTTGTGTGACGTGGCGACTGCAAAATACATCCTCACTTGCTGCACATGCATCCATTATGACATACACTTAGTTGGCGATAGTCCTGTATACAGCACTAAGATAGATAAGTACAATATTACACACATATCAGTCCTATGTCACAATCATGGAATCACGTTGTTCCATGGATGGTGATGAACTGAGGACAGCTTCTGGAAAGAAACTGTATCTGAATCGAGAGGTTCTGGCTTTCAATGCACGAAACCGCCGGCCAGAGGGCAGAAGCTCAAAGAGATGATTGGCTGGGTGTGACAGATCGCGAACGATCTTTCCTGCTTTCCGTTCCATACGCGTTTTGAAAATGGAGGCCACAGATGGAAAGTCGCAACCAGCTATTTGGGAGGCAGTCTTAACTATATGCTCGAGCTGGTTCTTTTCTGTCGCGGTTGTGCTACCGTACCAGGCAGTGATAGAGAAGCACAAGGTGCTCTCTATCACCGCGCGGTAGAACTGTGCCATAATTCTGCTTGACATACCGAGTTTCCGCAGCTGTCTCAGAAAGTGGAGACGCTGTTGACACTTTTCACAGTGGCCGTACTGGTGTTATTGTTCCAACCCAGATCGCTCGAGATGATGGAGCCGAGAAATTTGAACGAGTCGACCTGTTCTACGTTCCCCATTGATGACAAGGGGCAGTATCGGGACTTTGATTTGACGAAAGTCAATCACCACCTCTTTTGTCTTTGAGACATTCAGTTCCAGGTCATTTTCCGAACACCAGTCGACCATTCTCCGAACTTCGTCTCGATACACAGTTTCGTCAGCATCTAACAACAGGCCCCCAAGGGTAGTATCATCGGAAAATTTCAAAATTTTCACAGACGGTGTTGCGGAGACACAGTCATTTGTGAACAGGGTAAAGAGAAGCGGTTAGAGAACGCATCCTCGTGGCGCGCCAGTGTTCAATGTTACAGCGGCAGAGTGTGAATTGTACTGTCTTACGACCTGAGGACGGTCCAGAAGAATGTCAAGGATCCAGTGACATATGGAGGGGTGAACATTGAGGTGAACGAGTTTGTCAAAAAGCTTGTGAGGGATGATGGTGTTGAAAGCACTGGAATAGTCAATAAACAAAACTCTGGCATAGGTGCGTGGTTTCTCCAAGTGCTGCAAGATGAAATGCAGGCCCAGTGCGACTGCATCATCCACTGACCTGTTCGCTTGGTAGGCAAACTGGAGTGGGTCAAGCAAGTGCCCTGTGGATACCCTCTGGTAGCGAAGAACAAGCCGCTCCAGGACCTTCATGGCAACAGACGTCAGTGCCACGGGGCGGTAGTCGTTCAGCTGCGTGACCTTTGACTTCTTGGGAACAGGGACGATCACGGACGACTTGAAGCACCGCGGCACCGACATCTGCTGTAGAGAGATGTTGAAGATGTCGGTGAAGACAGGAGAGAGCTGGTCAGCACAGAACTTCAAGGCAGCCGTAGACACATGGTCGGGACCCGAGGCTTTCCTGGGATTCTGTCTTGAGAAGCATGTTCAGAAGCATCTTCTCCAGTACCTCGAAGAACGGTCCTTGTTAAATAAGTTCCAGTCCGGGTTTAGACCCAAACACTATTGCCACTCAGCATTAGTACGTATGATTGATTTATGGCTAAATAACAACAACAACTCATAACAAAATGTCTGGCACCATATTCTTGAACCTGAAAAAAAGCGTTCGATCTTATAAACAATGAAATCTTGCTGAGGAAACTTAATGTTTATTTCAAATGTTTTAATGTTTTAATGTTTTATTATTTTAATGCCCTTTCATTTTTTAACTCTTATCTTTCTGCGAGAACACAAGCTGTCTATGTAAATGGCAACTATTTCACAGAGGGTAAGGTGGAGCTTGGTGTTCCTCAGGTTTCGGTTCTGGGTTCGTTGTTATTCTGTATCTTTATTATTGACTTACCACTACACATCACATGCGCTAGTGCTGAGTGTGACATGTTTGCTGACGATTCGACGCTACGTGCGGCCGGTAAAACTGTAGCTGACGTAACTAACAGCCACCAGCAGAGCCTACAAGAAATAGAAGTCTCTGAATGATGCAGTAGCAATCGAATGATAGTCAATCCAACTAAAACAAAAAGAATGCTAGTCACAACACGACAGAAACATAATCTGCAACCCGCGCCGCTAAACCTCTCGTTTGAATATGTCCCGATAGGGCACGTACAGCAGCACCGTTTACTAGAGGTAATTGTAGATAACCAACTCAGTTGGCAATCTCATCCTAGTGTGGTATACATGTATATAGTTTCATTTGTCGTTAGGCTTGATTCTGTATTTCTTTCAATTTTCCTGTTTTGACATGCATGTATATTTTTTTAATATTTGTTATGTGCGTTGTATGACTGTGTGTGTGTGTGTGTGTGTGTGTGTGTGTGTGTGTGTGTGTGTGTGTGTGTGTGTGTGTGTGTGTTTACGTGTGTTGGAGTATGTGCGTGTGTGTCTGTGTGTATGTGTGTGGTGTAAAATGTGCGGTGTGTGTGGTGTAGAGAGTGTTTGTGCCTGTGAGCTTTTATTTACTTTCGTGTGAAACTGTTGTTTTGTTTGTGATAGTGTTCAATGGTAGTTCTTAGCTTAATGGTAGTAACGGCAAGTTTGAAAATTGGTCCTGTTACCAAATACTTTTACCGTTATAAAATTAAGGTTCATTGTTCATTGTTCTCTCTCTCTCTCTCTCTCTCTCTCTCTCTCTCTCTCTCTCTCTCTCTCTCTCTCTCTCTCTCTCTCTCTCTCTCATTAAATGAATTTCGTGGAGACCGAACAGTAACATGCCAGGCACGCTTGAACACCAAACACCCCCCTCCAAAACAAAAATATCTTCGTAAGCTACTGAAGCATCCATCTGTAAGACAGATTTTCATCAGCTCCTGCAGCCGCAACTGTACCTGAAACCCAATGCACAGAAGGCCATCGGGCCGACGTCGGCTGCCGTTGACCCGCGCGGGCCGACGTCGGCCCGATGACATTTGCGCACGGAAGTAAGGAAGGGGTTGGGGTAGGTGGTGGGGTGTGGTGATTGTGATTTTGGATAAGACGAATATTCTGATTTCTTTTCAGTTTGATCATCTGCTACACTAGCTCAAACACTGTGGGCATCTGTAGACTGCAAAGTGGACAGCCGCCTCAGCCTTAACTCATTCAGACCCGACACACGACAGCAAGACACGGATCGAACATGATAGTTCAAGGGTGGTGCCAGAATAGCTTGGTAGGCGCCAAGCTATTTTGGCACCACTCTTTATGCCCATTTTTGGACAAACTTCATTTGTGTTCTTCGCGTGAATGTCTGTCAGTGTGCAGTAGTTTCAGACGCAAAATCCGTGATCACTGGCAGCGAAGGGGTTAATACTCTTGTGCACTGAGAAAGAGTCCCCTGTCCCCTCCCATTGAGGGAGATATTTTGGGCTAAGCCGCTCAAGGCCTTACTATTGGCGGATCGTTCAGATCTCACAGCGGTGCTGCCATAAACACTACGTCTCAAGTCATAAATGTTACCACTCCTGGCCACATTTACAGGGCAGTGCTAACACTCTAAGGATACTAGTCGTGTGGTGTGGGGCCCTGCGGTCTGGATGCTGCCGAACTCCTTTATTAAAAACCGTACCACTTGCTGGGGTACTCCCCACTGACTCAGTCGGGGAGTACACGACCAGTGCATTTTCTATTTAAATGCCGAGATGCTTAGCAGGAAAGAAAAATGTCACATTTAGATAACGTTTTGCTGATTTTTCTTCTTTTTTTAAAAATATACTTTTCATGTGCTTAACCGCTCGCTTTATGCTTATGTCGCGTATAAGGCCGGAGGCGGCATGTCTCGCGGAATGAGTTAGCGAGCAGTCCCTAGGGTACAGTGGCGTAGGAAGATGGCAAGCGACCACAGGCACGTGACTAATCGCTGCTTCATTGTCACCTCTTAACACGGAGGACTACCCCCCCCCCCCCACCCGGGTTTGTCCTGGGGGACTTGGGTGGGGTTAACTACTTTTTAGTTCCCAGGATCACCCTGGTCAGCCCCACAGGGTGGGCCGGTTTTCCCCTCTATTCTGGGGCATGTGTTTCTGTCTACCCTTGGTCCATTCCCCTTGGTCCATTCACCTGTATTTTCCGTGTTTAAACTCTCCCTACTGTCTGCGCTTTCTGTAGCTCTTGATATTGGATGTGTGTTGCTAAATGGTCTTAGGTTTATTTAGCGTATTAGACCGACTGGTGATGTACATTCAATATTCTGTTGCCGAGTTTTTGTTTTCACAAGCAGTGCAGGCACGTCCTGAGAAAGTCTTGTTGCTGTCGGGACGTTAAGCAATGTACAACCAATATACGGGGGACTACAATCCTTTCCTTGCCTCTTTCCTTGCCTCTTTCCTTGCCTCTTTCCTTGCCTCTGTACGTACATTTTTGTTTCTGAAATATTTGTTCACTCAACGACTTCATTAACTTAAAGCCACAACCGTTCAAAAAACATGGATACAAATTGGTGTCAGCAAGAGGCACAGATCCTCATGAGCCCCCGCGACATTTCATTTCTCTCTCTCTATGTCTCTTGCAGTAGGATCGTGTTCACTTGTTCTCCGCAAGTAAAGAGCTTAAGAGGTGACCAGTGACGCAACGATTGCCCCGTGCCCATTACTCAACTGATCCGACTGGCCAAACACCGGGACAGAAATAACGAGAAGAGTGGAAGTTAAACGAGAGTCCAAAATCCGAGAGATCAAGCGTAAAAATCAAATTCTTCTGCTTTTTCTCCATAATATTTCCCCTTAACCCATTCAGCCCTGATGTCCTACAGCAGGAGATGGGTCGACAATGATAATTAAATGGTAATGCCAGATTAGCTTGGCGCCTGTCGGCGCCAAGCTATTCTGGCACTGCCCTTGAATTATCATGGTCGATCCATCTCCTGTAACAGGTGCATAGTCATTAGATGACCCTCCAAAATTTGGGAAGTACGGCCGTCGGGCTGAACGAATTAAATATTAGGTGCCCTTGGGACATTTTGTCCCCGGTTCGCCTCCTACGTTTTCTATGTAGGAAGGGGGGGCGAGCAGTCCCCTTTCTCCCTCCCCCCCCCCCCCCCGGTTCCCTACGCCACTGCATGATCCCTCGACACTGCGGGGGCTAATTAGCGGACGAGTCTCCTGAATTTGGATTGTAGTCGCTTTTTTTCTCGGCAATGAAGGCACTAGAAGCGAAATATGGATCGAAGGATTTTTTTTCTTCCAAATATACTGACGAGCAAATGCGAAGCACTGAAGTGTTTCCGATTTCAAAAATGTCGCATTTCTTTTCCCCGTCAGCATATTTCGTATAGGTAATTTCTAGTCTCTCTCTCTCTCTCTCTCTCTCTCTCTCTCTCTCTCTCTCTCTCTCTCCTCTCCTCTCTCTCTCTCTCTCACTCCTCTCTCTCTCCTCTCTCTCTCTCTCTCTCTCCTCTCTCTCTCTCTCTCTCTCTCCTCTCTCTCTCTCGCTCTCTCTCTCTCTCTCTCCTCTCTCTCTCTCTCTCTCTCTCTCTCTCTCTCTCTCTCTCTCTCTCTCTCTCTCTCTCTCTCTCTCTCAGTCTCGGAGTAAGCATTAGTACAGATGGCAAATTCAAGTTGCGAGCTGTCTTACCTCTTCACAAACTTTTTATCTATAATAAACTGGTATTCATGGACGAAATCACCCTCTCAGAATCTCCTACTCATCTCACAAATTTATTCCGTTTTGCCCATAGGTCCAGCCGAACACCAGGAAACAATTATGCTAGTACCAATGCCCCACTTGGATATCTACAAGTCATCTTTGTCCTATTCTGGGGGCAAATTATGGAATTCTGTTCTGGCATATATTAGAGCAGCGCCATCGGTTATAACATTTAAAACCCAGATGCTGAAGTATCTCAGGAATACTTGAAACTGCTGTAAAGAGTAAACCACGTGACTACGGCTTTTCGTTTCTCATGTGACTATGGCTTTTCAGTCGTTCTGAAGTTGGTGTAGTAAACCTTCAATACGTACATAGCGTTGACTTGTTGAAGCTATTCTTGTAAGTGCCTATTTTCCCCCCACAGCTATATCAGTGTATTCTCTTTTTACCATTATTTTACCATGTAATTTTTTGTAAAAGTATCCGATGCACATATGTATACATGCAAAGACTGATTTCTGTTTACTTTTTTTCATGTAAATGTATTATTACTTTGTACTTTCCCCGACCCGGGTCTGCCCTGGAGACTTGAACGTGGTTAACTACTTTTTCTTTTTTTCTCCAGGCATTGTGTGTGTGTGTGTGTGTGTGTGTGTGTGTGTGTGTGTGTGTGTACGCGCGCGCGCGTGTGTCTGTGTGAGTGCGTGCGTGCGTGCGTGTGTGTGTGTGTGTGTGTGTGTGTGTGTGTGTGTGTGTGCGTGCGTGCGTGCGTGCGTGCGTGCGTGCGTGCGTGCGTGTGTGTGTGTGTGTGTGTGTGTGTGTGTGTGTGTGTGTGTGTGTGTGTGTGTGTGTGTGTGCAAGGACATGATTGAAAACAGGTCTATGTACCTAATCATTTATCCTTGAGAAATAAAATTTCATTTCATTCTCCCCCCCCCCCCCACCCACCCACCCACCTCCATCTTTACCGATTTACCATCGAAACACAATCTAAATGTAATCTGTAATCGGTTTTTAAGCACACCGTGGGTGTCTTTTGTTATAGGCAGGTCTGTATGCGTGGTATCACTTGATGAGAGCATTTGTCACTTCACTTTATGCAAAAGTAAAGATTTTTTTCTATTTGTAAAGAGGTCGGAGTTGCCTGTAGTGATGCGATCCTTTAAGTAAATGAATTATATAAATGATGATGATGACTCACAGAGGAGGATGAATAACTGGGGCGAGTTGCATGAGCGAGCATAGTCCTGCACCAGCCACTAAGCAAGGTGCGCCCTTATAGCGGCGCACCTTGCTTAGTGGCCGGCGCAGGACTAAGTTCGCTCATGCAACTGATCCCTGGTTCTCAGTGCTAATGACACCAGTCTTTCTCTCTCCTTCATGTCACGCTGTGCACAGTCAATCGATAGGTCACTGACCGGGCGCGTGTAATCTATCTAATCGCCACTTACGTAAACATGGAGCTCCCGGATGTTCCCAATTTTACCCTCGACAGCTCGCTCGTTCTTTTTTTAACGTCAGCCGCAGGGAAATGACTCGCTCTTGATAGCTCAAGCGTAGCACCTGATTACCTTGGCATCTCTGCAGGAGGTAAATCGATCGGCATGATAAGTTATAGTCGATAAGCTGAGATGCGGTGCCGTGCTAGCTTTGCGCTGTTGACCGGTCATGTCCAATTCGTAGTTTGTTGCGCGTGATCGATCAGGGTCGCTGAAGAGTCGTACCTGATTAGCTTGGCGCCTTTAGGCGCCAAGCTAATCATGCACGACTCTTCAGATGTCACATTCGACCTGTGACGTGCGAGTTGTATTTTGGCGCATAGAATGCGACTGAAAAATGTGAGGCATTTAACTGGCTAGGAAACTGATGGGATTAAAGATTGCATCCGTGCAAAAATACGGTTCAATTAGAGATCAACTGACTTATGCACGGAANGAGAGAGAGAGAGAGAGAGAGAGAGAGAGAGAGAGAGAGAGAGAGAGAGAGAGAGAGAGAGAGAGAGAGAGAGAGAGAGAGAGAGAGAGAGAGAGAGAGTCATCGGCACTCAAATGATTTAGGTACATAAATAGGTTCTCTTTTAGGGTGCATGGAGATTTAACTCTAGGTGGTGGCATGGAATGTATGCCCCTGCAGACACCACAGTAAAATGTGGTTGTCATTGCAGGTAGGCAGAATTTCCTGCTTCCTCCAGTATTGCCGATGGTGTGCTGAAGAGGTCGCCAAGACCGAAACAGCTGTCCACATCTGGACCCCCCTTGGGGAACCTAGATTTAAATTTCCATTCACTGAGTGGCTGGAACAGTGGATATGTGATACGCCCCCCTTCGTGGGGGGCTTCCATATGCATTGCTTTCAGTCACATTCTTAGCGCCCCCTCTCTTTCCTGTCTCATTTTTTGTGTGTGTGCTTTGGCCACAGTAGATCTATGATCACTGGTCGATCATGCACACTTCTCTCCCCTGACAGTGCTATAACCTACTTTACTTTGTAACCTTCCATTTAGGTACATAGTTATTTTTAGATCATTTCCCCGCTACAATTATCAAAAATGAAAAACTTTTTTTTAACTTTATTTTTTATCTTACTGAATGAAGTTACCAACATGTAACAAAACGATTCATACATGTATTCTCTCCACTCACACAGGCACACGCGTGCGCACGCACACGCCTACATACAGATGGAGAGAGACAGATTTGCTGAACATTGCGTGAAGTTATAAATTACCCACCATGGCAGAGTGTCAACAATCTGTGTTCACTTTCATTCCCGCCGTTCCTCAATTCGTGCCATATCAATATGTAGTCTGTATGGCCATGTTTACACAATGTGCACCCTCAGCCTAGAACAAGCAAATCGGGCTGCGCCATCATAGTGCTCAATGCCTACAACTATTTTGTCCCGTAACGGCAAAATATAGCAAGTCCATTAGTGTGACAACAGCGATCTTTGTATTACAAAATAAAAACCTCATTTTTCACAAAATTCGACTGTCTTTTGCCTTTTACTCATTCGAGACGTGCCGCCTCCGGATACGCGGCTTAAGCCGCGTATCCGGAGGCGGCACGTCTCGAATGAGTTAAAGGGCAGCTGGACCCGCCACTTTGTCATTTCTCTATGCGGCAAAGAGCGTGAACTTACTTTATTTCAGTTTCGTTTTTCTAACGTACTGCTTCAGCCCTCATTTGCAGAAAACTTTTCAAGCCAGTACTAACTGCCAACTAGTTGTCCGTCTGCTCTGCAGCCAAATTTTTTTCCGTAGAGGGGCTATAAACAGCTAAAAACAAAACCGTTGCGAACTATGACAGGGAGGGACTGGATTATAGAAAATTACCTGCAACTTGACCCAGATTCCCATGGATCCACACAAGTTTCGGGAGACGAGGATCACCATGCGTTTCAGCTGCAGGCATCGGTGCGGCGTTGACGGCCGAAGCTTTATCTGTTCTCTGCTGGTCTGTGATTGTGGACCTTACAGCTGATGCCGTAAGGTCCACAATCACATACGTGTACACACACGTGGCATATCTGGTATCGGACTCTAATAGATCACGGGAAAATGTAATAATGGGGAGTAAGCGGGCTGAACGCCTGGCAAACACACTCACAGCTGTTGGCGAGACAAATTGGCAGGTTTTGACGGCAGTGTGTTGGAAAATCGCCGTAGTGCCTCTGATTGGGTGGCAAAAGTCATAGCTCTGTATTCTACAGTTTCGTTAACCCCTTTAACTGCCGGGGAAAAGCGAACGCTACCCATCTGCAAGAGACATGAATCCTCATTCGCGGGGGCTCATGAGGGGTGTATGTCTCTTGCTAGTCCCGTGTTCCTTGTGCCCACGTCTGGTCCCGTTTCATTTGCGTTCTTCACGCGAACGTCGGTCAGTGTGCGGTGGTTTCAGACGCGAAATTAATTATCACTGGCAGCGAAGGGGTTAAAGCGGTCTGCTCCGTGACTGGCTTTGATTTTCTAAAAGGTCCGCCTATTCAGCGTGTTGTCAATGTTGTCCCGCCTCCACTAAGATTTCTCTACCCTTCTTTTCCCGATCCATGCGCGTAGGCGCACGTACCAGAGGTTTTCCGCTGCCTTTTGAACGTAACGAAAGGAGCTCTCTTGTGTACAAAGGAGGAGAAGAGCAGAGAAGTCGTTAATTTTACGACTTTCAAACTTCATTATTTTGTCCATCAGTACTGTAAGACATAATAAGAACACTTAGAAAGGAGATATTGCCACCTCTTAACCCTTTGCTGCCTGGAGTACACACTTTAACTCATTGCACCCTAAGGCCGATATCCTCCAATGTTGCCGTTGTCCTCTGAAGACTGCATCGCAGTGTAGGACACAGTTCGACCATGATAGTTCAAGGGTGATGATAGTTCAAAAATTTCAGTAGCTCGCTTGAGCTTGCCCTTAGCACCACGTGAATGTTCTGTGTTTATGCACAGTGTGTGAGGGAATGCGCGTGATTCACGTGAGCGTGCTTGTTGGGTTCAGTTCGCGGCGGCGCTTTGAGCCGATTTTTAATTGGGTAAAGCGCCTATTTAATGCGCTGATTTATTTATTTATTTATGCCAGAATAGCTTGGCGCCCATAGGCGCCAAGCTATTCTGGCATCACCCTTGAGCTATCATGGTCGATCCATATCTTGCTGTGGTGTGTCAGGGGTAGAATGAGTGATTCAACCAGTCCTCGACTAAAAGCGCTACAGAGAGCCAAAAACATACGTTCCCCATTCGTTATCTTCGTGACAACGCAGCGCACAACCGTTTTTCGTAATATCTCCGCGAAGAGCCGCTTGTCTGTACCAATCCTAAAACAAATATCATTCAGGAAAAAGTTGACTTAATCCGATTTACTTTCAAGAAACTCGAACAATGTGTTAGTTTTGCTGTACAGTCGTAAAATTCGGAATATTTTTTAATGAAATGACTGATTTTTCATCCCTACATGTGATTGTGTCCCAGGCTCACCCTGGTCAGCCCCACAGGGTGGGTCTTCCCCTCTATTCCGCTGGGCATGTGTTTCTGTCTACCCTTCCTCCATTCTTTCGCCTGTATTTTCCTTTTTTAAACTCTCCCTACTGCCTGCGCTTTCTGTAGCTCTTGATATTGGATGTGTGTTGCTAAATGGTCTTAGGTTTATTTAGCGTATTAGACCGGCTGGCGACATACATTCAATATTCTGTTTATTTATTTATTTATTTTTTCATAAGCAGTGCAGGCATGTCCTGAGAAAGTCTTGTTGCTGTCGGGACGTTAAGCAATGTACGACCAATCATTGTGTCCCAGATATATTCTACCCAGTATACGAAAGATACATTTTCACCCGAATGAGTAAGTTGACCAAGTTTTCAAACGTGAAACTGTGGAGACATACAAGATGTCTGCATTCCTAACCCCGATATTGAAATCTGGCCGTTTCCCGCCGGGGCTCTATTAGGGTATTGGAAATTGCTTGTTCTTGTCTTTTCGAGTCAACAAATTGTTACGACTGTACAGCAAAATCAACAAATCGCAGGAGTTCAGTAAAAATAGTCAATATTAGGTCAATTTGTACGGAATGATATTTGTTCTTAAAGTGGTACAGAATAGTGTTTCTTAGTGGAGATATCTGGAAGAAACAATGTGCGCTCCGATGTCAAACGGCCTATAACAAATCAACGTCAATATGTGGCGTTCAGTTCCACCAAAAGGTCAAACTGCGACCTAATCTTCTTGCGCTGATCTGGGTCAGTCTTGCCGCACCATATTGCCAACGTTTAGCACACGTATTCTAATAATGTAGTGTCAAGTCCACAGTCACTAAAATACTCACAAACCAGATAGGTGAGGCTAGCGCTGGCAGAATTGTACAACAAACCAAGGGGAATCACTCAGCGCTGGACAGACGAACAGGGGATCTAACTGTTCGTCTGTCCAGCGCTGAGTGATTCCCCTTGGTTTGTTGCACATTCACTAAAATAGCCTATGTTTCATGAACTTCGTATAGGAACAAGAAACCGCATTGATTCATGCCTATTTATCTGCAAGAGGCATAGATGCTTATGAGTCCCCGCATCCGCGAGGCCCCACGAAGTAAATGTATGTTTCAGTCATTCAGACTGCATGTATACTGGTGCTTTTCCAGCAGAGGGTCGGTTTACAATGCCGGGATGGATTCATAACATCTATGTGCAAGAAGCATAGATCTTCATGAGCCCCCGCAGTGCGGGGGCTCATGAAGATCTATGCCTCTTGCAGACTCTATTCATATCCATGCTGCTCCAGGACGGGGTTTATTTTCAGAGCCTACTGGATGAAGCGAAATATTCACAGGTGGTTGAGGAAACAGTACAACCGTGACAGCCAGGATTTAGTACCCGCCTTATCAGTAGATCTCACGTGCGGTACGTAACTGAGCGATAGGCGTACAGAGCATCCAGCGTCGATTCCGCACATATGTCTGGTATACCGTTTAACATCGCACAGACGACACAGAGGTATTGCTTCCGGTGCATGTAGTAACTTTTCCGCAAGAAATAGTTGAAAAAAAATTACTCCCTTTTTGCAATTATTTTAGGGTGTGAAACTTCAATTGTTTGCCTTTTTGGGCGTTTTAGCAGCAAAAGGCATGACAGGTTGCGTGAAAAGGAGCAAAATTTGGGTAATTTGAGTCGACCTAGTGTGCTTATGGGAGCCTTATATGGGACATGTGCACAGTTGTATGCGGGCTTGCAGACGACAGTTTTGTCATGGGGAACTTAGTACATTAGAGTGTTGCGGACAACGCTAACAGACAATTGGTTTAAGAATTGCTGGTAATGTAGAGAATGAGAATATGAGAGCCCCAGCCCACCCCTCCCCCAAACAATATATTTATTCTAATTAACACGGTAATTAAGCAAGCCCACGTCAACAAAGACACCCAATACCTTTATTACCTAGCCATTTTAGTTCCACTCCAGAAATCATTCAAGCTACGTTTGGGGGAGGGGTAGGCTGGGGCTCTCATATTCTCATTCTCAGAATAATTAATTCTAGAATGAGAATATAAGATTTGAAAACCAATCAA